>CM055960.1:46488209-46923812 GCA_029490685.1 Schizonepeta tenuifolia
TTGCTGGGAATTGGTTATATATGTGCTTTGTGGTTTAAATGTGCAACAAATGATGAATCTTTTCTGATGTTAATGGTAAAGTATGCATCTGTCTTATTAATGCCACCACTGGGCATGAATGATCTTAGTTTGGAGGTTGAAATTAGGCAGTAAGTGTTGGTTAAATTGGTGATTATTGTGTTCTTATTTCTAAACTGATGCCTTAGTGATGTCTCAATGATGGCTACGATGATTAATTTGTGATTCTTATTCTGATTTTGAAGGTTGAGCCTCAAAAAGTTGCTTCATATGATGTTAATGCTGGTTGTGATGTGGAATTTATGACTCTATTCTACGATACTACACTTGATTTGTGTGCTTTTTTGCTAGGGCTGCTTAATCAGTTAACTATTGGTTACCCGACCCAAAATTTCGGTTACCCGAACCCGAATTCGATGAAAAATGCTATTTGTAACTGACCCGATACAAAAAGTCGGTTGTCCATTAAGAGGTCAGTTCGGTTAGCCGAGTAACCGACTAACCGAAAATATGTTTGGCCCTTATGTTAACCGGTTAGTCAGGTAACCAATCGCGTAATTACTCGAATAACCGAGAATACTAACCGAAAAAAAAACGAAATATTTCCCGCTGTTTTTTTTTTATTATACGCCCTGTTTTCAACTCAAATACAGTGCAATATCAATCAATTCAACAACAAATTACTGATTCATACTAAAAACATCCATACAAATAGCCAAGCATGAAATCAGTGCACTGTCAAATATCCTATCCAAGTCCAACACATAAATTAAATCAAAGCAGCAACATACTTGACTTGAGCAGAGAGCCGGCGAATAAGGATGGTAGAACGGAGTTGGACTTGGCAGTAGAAGGCGGTGGCGGGCTCATGGAGCGATGGAGAAGAGCTGCGGCGACCGGCTGACCGCAGCCCCTTATATCGCGCAGAGAGAGAGAGAGAGAGAAATTGAGAGAGACTTAGAGATTGAGACTTGAGAGAGAGACCGAAGATGAAAGATGACTAGAGGTGGAGCCGGAGATGAAAAGATGAAAGATGAAGACTGAAGAAGAAATGAATTTGTTCCCTATTGGTGTTGCGGCGCGAGTGAGTGCAGGAGTGAGAGAGTGTTGCTGAACTGATTTCAATTCAATTAGAAATTTAGAATTAGGGCTTCAAAACTTCTTGTGGAATTTGGGATAAAAATAAATACCAAGTGTATATATATTTTTATGAAGTAATTGGTTATTTGGGTAAACCGACCGGTTATCTGTTATAACCGATAACCGGAATTCTACATAAATACTAATCGAACTCAAACTGTACCCGAAAAAAATTGGTTAACGAGTACCCGACCCGAATCGGTTAGTACCTGTTGCAGTTAATAACTGATTACCCAAATCCGATAAGCAACCCTATTCTTTGCTGGGAATTGGTTATCTATGTGCTTTTGTGGTCTAAATGTGTAACAAATGATAAATCTTTTCTGATGTTAACGGTGATGTATGCATGTGCCTTATTAAATGCCACCACTAGGTATAAAAGATCCTAGTTTGGAGGTTGAAATTAGGCAGTAAGTGTGTGAAATTGCCACAGTTTGGATCCGTTCATGACCATAGAATTGTTCATTTTCTGAGTCAATGATGCAAAATGAAAAAACCTTCATTGCTCAGACATTAGATGACAAAATATGATACCAAATCTTGGTTTACAATCTAAACAACTTGTAAAGTAAAGTCAGTTGCTTATACTGTAAACATAGCAAAAAATTGACCCTAGAGTGTGTTACCTCTAAATTTGCATCGCATTAAAAGCACCTACCATGCTTTCAATGTTGTAGTTACCTTCAGCTGCATTTCCATGTATGTTGTGATGTTCTAGATAGTCTCTTACAAGGTGCTCATCCACTTCTAGGCATTCTGGAAGAGTCCCCTTCCTAATGTGTTTTTCTTTATTCATATGTGGAATTTTGTAGTTGTTGCCTCCCCTCACCTTCATAATTTTAAGAGGGTGTATTCAATCAAGACTCTATGGGATTTTTTAGGAGTTTAAAAGTGGGTGTATTCAATCCAGACTTTTCAAACTCCTTAAAAAATCTGGTGGTATTCAATCACAACTTTCTAAATTCCATAAAAAATTTGTTGTATTCAAAACTCCACTTTCTAATGTTGTTGACTATAGTAGAATTTAACTTGATTTCAAGCAATTTTTGTACTGAACGAATTCCCACCTTCAACCACGAGAATTTAAGATTCCATGAAACACGAGCGCCCGCGCCTTCCCAGACACCACTGGGCTCTATTCGGCCCTCGGCTAGGACCCAACCCCGGCTAGAGTTTGAAAAGCATTTCTGATGTATTAAGCGTAACAACCAAAACTGTAGAAGATCATCACTGCTATCATTTATCACCTTATTCTTTTCCTCCACCACATCCTCTGCAACTATTTCCTCATTCTCTCCACCACCCACTCCTCCATTTATTTCTCTCTCATCGTTTTCACTATTGCACTCTTTCTCAAACAACATTTCAGTTTCTTCACTCCCTTCGACTAGGGCATCGTCATCACCATCATCCAATTCTCTCTCATCAAAACATCCCTCTCCACTCTTTCTCACTCCAGAATCTCCATAACGCATATGTGATATAACTATTTGCATATTGCAGGAGGGTATTCTCATGCACCACATGATCTGATATATTGAGTCGACATGAAGCAAATCCGATGGTGTGGCATTCTTTAGGTGACGGGCTTTTCGCCTTTTTGCATATTTGATGCTAAGCAGCAACATAGAAATAGAAGGTCAAGAATCGAACTCTTACTTCTCTCGGTCTGATAAATCATTTCTTGTCTATATGCAAGCAGAGAATAGCTTGGTCAAGAATGGCTTTGATAGAGACTGCAACCTCAAAAATGAGATCAAACAGTTTGAAATCTGGTCATTTCTCAATCTTTGCTGCATATAAATGGCAATGGTAACGATATTTTCTCTTTTATTCAAGAATTGTTCTTCATTTTCATCTCATCCAGCATGATAATTTGGATTGAGATTGTTACTGTTTTTGTCACAGCCCCAAATCCCGAGGGACGGCAGAAGCTGGGGTGCGACTGAGATTGGATTAAAGAAGCGGGGAAGAAGGGGGATGAAAGAAATAACATACATTAAATGACAGAATACTTCTATGAACCTGACTTCATTAGATAAAGAAAGAGTTGATCTCGAAGGATCACTCGACATAGTTCTCCAAAAGCAAACTAAGTTATAGTACAGAACTTAGACTACAGAGTTATATACAAGATAATACAAAAAGGTTTAGAGTTTGACAGCGGAATAAACGTAGAATGTGACTCTGTTCTTCTTTCCTATCACTATCCTACTCAACCATCACCACTTCTGTCGCTCAACCTGCACATTTAGAAAACATATGCAGGGCTAAGTACATAAAGCACTTAGTGGGCACTTTGCCGAAAACATATAATAAGTATTGATAAATCAGGCATCCTTATCTCTGTAGCACATCGGAGTTTTCTTTTAAAATGCCCGTGTCTACTAAAACATTTTTTTATCATTTTCACAATTTAGCTTGGCCAAGCATTTTTCTGACGGATGTTACGTTCAATCTTGCCCAATAAGAATCACCGTGGCTGGTTACCCCTCAACAGGATACCACATACACCACAGGCTACTGTGTACACTAACTTTGGAAAGCAAGTCGGCTAACTCAAAGTCCGATCGTTTTAGTTAACAAGTCGGTTAACTAATAAATTCTGGATAACAGGTCGGCTAACTCAGAAGGGTACAAGAGAACTCACATAAAACATAAAACAATTTATGCCTGATAATCACTTTGGATAAACACAGTTATCAAAGCTATAAATATCACTTTCGATTTGTGGAAAAACCCACATTTTGTTTGATATATATAAAAGCCCACCTTAAAGATTACAGAACTTCTAATCGAGCTTCCGTTCTTCAATCTTCCATCCTATCCTTGTGCTGACTTCCTCCTTCATCGTACATAATCATACTTTGATAAGTCGTCGATACGATAAATGAAAATGAAAATCGAAAACGAAATCGAATTAGTCTTTTAAGCTTTTTAGGCATTTGCACGCTAAACTAGATTCTTTTAGTTAAACGGGAACGAGACTCGAACGCATCTCGTTTAGAACTCATTTGGTTCCTTACTCGACACTTATGTCGGTAAAAATTGAAGTCGATTGCTTACAACGACTTAGAAGATCAAAAGGAATTAAGTTGAAAAGAATTCAACTTAAGAAACTAAGTTTTGGAAATTACTGTTCAGATCAGGGGATTTCGAGGCAGGGGACGAATCTTATACCACAAGAAAGGTATGGGTATCTAGTTTACGCTCCAATTTACGGATCTAAATTCCGTTAAGCGAGCTAGGAGATATGACAGTTTCCGTGAAAGGTCGCAAAACTGTCCGCGGCTAACCCTAATGTTCTTAAACTCGATGTATGACTTCCTAGGCTCGACTTATGTTATTCCACCTTATTTTCTACGAAATTACTGACCCAAGGCAGTCAACACGTATCCTCATACGTGATGAGCTCCTTTTCATTTCTCGATCACAAACACGACGATTAATTCTTCGTCTTTCAAACTACACAATTACTATACCAATCAACTTCAATTCAATTTCTACTTCTCGTTCACAACTATAACTCATCATCTCATAACTCAGATGAACATGTCGTCAACTACAAACTTGTTCATTTAACAATAACGATCATTAATATCCAATTACTTTCCTTATTCGTCTTTTCTAACGATACTTAGGTTGGATTCTTCACTTCTTGTGAAAAATCCGACGTTATTAGAATTCGTTCTAACTTTCCGATTATGATCATTAACTATCTAGATTAACTTATATTCACATCGTAGACCTATATTATTATTTAATCTCGACTTATTGTCGATCGATCGTCTCTTACGATAAATTTTACGTTCTCCGTTTTCGTTCAAATTTTACAACAACGATTATCATCTAACGAGCATTACTAATATGCAAATCATATTATCAAAACATTATCGAGCTTCAACTAAACTACGCATCTTCGTCTCTTACGTTTTTCGTTTTGTTTTTAGAAAAATCCCAATTAAATATATAATCATCCTCATACATTGCATATCTCATTTCTATTAATCAATCGAGCATATCATAATGTTTACTATATCGAATCATGCATTCTTCGTCTCTTAGGTTTCAAATTTTATTTTTAGAAAACTCTAAATTAATTCATAGAGTCAATTAACATCATGAAGAACACTAATCTATCGATCAAACATCAAAGAAATCGAGCTACGATCAAACCCCCAAAAATTATGAAAATTTCGGTAATAACCTAAAGAAATGGGGAGTGATTTTCTTCATGATTCGATCCGTAGAACTCGATTCTAAACATCCTAGAACATGAATCGATTAAAGGACAACATGCTATTCCATCTCCTACATTTCGAAAAAAAAAGAAAATGATGGAAAAGGAATTGTGTTCGGTTCATATTGGAGACGAAGTTCTCACCTTGCGGAATACGAACTCGGAAATGGAATTGATCGGTAGATGGAAGACTTGTGTTCTTGAGAAGAGCTTGGATGAAGAGTTTTAATGGAGGAATTTGAGAGAGAATGGGAGAGAAAGAGAGAGAGAGAAAATTCGGTTATGAGGGAGAGAGGGAGAGAGAAGGTGATGACAAGGTGATTTTCTATAGTATAAAGTAGAAAATATCTCACTTAGGTGGTGACTCGCTTAAGGGCCGTTTGTTTGCGAAATTTTGACGAAAATATCTCGTTTCCGGCTCTTAAACGGCGATATAAAAGTCGAGAAATACTTTCTTAGGTAGTTACGAATTCGACGAAATCTAAATCGTCCGTTAGATTGGAAATAATTCACGTACTCGGAAAACCTAATTCGTTTTTCAAAATTCGAGAAAAAGTCAGGATTAGACAGTCTAAAATTCGCCCGAAAAATCATAAAAACTAACTTTCTCCTGTGAACTCGTATCGAAGATTCTCAATTCTTTGGTTTCATAATCTGCGTATATACATGTCTATTAGATAATAAAAGCACTTGTTTTCCTTCTGGTATGATATATATATAATTTACTAATATTAAGTATTTATGAATCACACAAAAGTTTTGTTGTGCATTTATCCCATTTTGTTTTATACCAGTAAAACTACTGTATATTATCTAGAGTAAAAATTAACTAAAGATAAGCATTTACTCGACCTCGCGAACATCTGAAGCAATTAAGTCACTTTACATTACTCTTAAAATGCACTTATTAAATATTAAGTAACAACATTAATAATATTTCATTAAAGATTACCAGTAATTAAACCTCATGTATTATTTATAGGATCGACGCGCAAGATTTAATCTTTAATTGCGAGTATTCGAGTCAAGTGAAGAAAGTTTAAGGTGGGGTTATTACCGTTGCATTTAACATTTATCCTTATTATATGTTTTACTCAAATTATATGAGTGAGATGCAGCTTAGCCTTCGGGCTATGGTAAAGCTTAGCCTTCGGGCTATGGAATAGTACAGCTTAGCATTCAGGCTATGGAACGATAAAGCTTAACCTTCGGGCTATGGAACGGATTTATTGCACTTATTTGATTGTGATTCATATAATTTGGATAAATGCACCCCACTGAGTCATTAGCACTCACCCCAAAGTTATTTATCTTTTCAGGTCTAAAGTTCGGGCAATGTGTGGCAGAGCGAGTGATGATGGTCAAAGAGTCAAATATATTTATATTTGTCAATAAATATTATTTATTTCAGTCTTCCGCTGTAAACGTAATTATTATTGTCATTAATGAGAGAAGAATAACGTTTCTTTTTTATTTATGAAAATTGGGGCGTTACAATGAGTAAATCAAACATTGTGATAGTACAAAAGATAAATACTCACCTTGTTTATTACCATGTCCTTCATAACTAGATGATTAATAGATTGAATGATTTGGTCTTTAGTGTGCCCTTCTTTTTGTTATTGGAATTTCTCTGTGCTGGTTTTAATGTAGTAAAGGGAAATATCCCTATTTTTCCATCAAAAATACATGTACCATCTTCTGAAAATTGTGGTCTGCTCACAACGGACACGAACATAATTTTTCTATGAACCTCTTAGACTTGCATGTTTTGTATGGTTCCTCCTCATATGCCACTAAGTAGTACCTATCTGCAGTCTTCGTGAGCCATAACCATTTCTCATCAATGTATATCATGTTGTACATCATATTGAATTTGACTTTGCCATCTAAGATTATTGTATCCAATTGATGCAGACTCCATTGCAGTCTAATAAACTTGTTTTGTTCTGTCAATGTTGGTTTGATTGCTGAGGTATGGGGCCTTATTTTTTCTGCTTTATTCATGTTCCAACCAAAGTTTTGCTGACATTCAACTTCTGTGCAAGAATCCTGTGTGAAGACTTTTCTAGACTGATAAAGATTTCATTTTTTGCGCATCCAATTATTTCCTATCTTTATGACATGTGCCTTTATTCTTTGAAATTAATTGGACAGGGCCTCCTAATACCAGCTGCTGACGAGCAGTCTTCCATATGATGTGAATAGTTCTGATGTAACATCCAAACTTCTCAGCTGCCTCAGTAAATGCTCCACGCCTAACTTCATTGTTTTTGCTATTTTGAAGTAGCCATTGCGCCACCATATTCCTTTCACTTTGAGTCATGTTTGGTCGGCTTCTTGGATCTACCGTGTTGCTCCCTTTTCACTACATATGGTGACTTTTTTATAATGAATGAAGCTACTGGTTGGTAATGGTTGAATGATGTTTATTGCTACTGGTTGGTGTATTTATAGACAGAAAAGTGAGTTGGTTAGGTTTGATTTGAATTTCCCTCTAATTTTTTGTTCACATCAATGTAAAAGTGAAACTTATGAATGTTTTGGTATTCTCAAGGCACATTTTGTACCTTGTGTTAATGAATTGGCGCCCTTTCCATATTTACTGTTGCTACAAATTTATTTTATTTTTTCCCAATACCATGTTCTGCATTTATTTTTAAACCTTTAATTATCCACTTTCATTTATCCAAGGCCATGCGACAGATTGAGCAACGAAAAAAAGAAATGTAAACCTTTAATTGAGCAATGAAAATAATAAAAAGGAATTGTTGAACTAAGCTGCAAAGTCAACATTTTTTTTATGTGGGAGAGATTAAGAAGATTAATTACTCACTTAATCACACTAAAAATAAGATTTTTACTTCACTCACAACACATTCTACCTATTTTATTAAACCCCGTACTACTCCCAACCATACCTCTCTTTCATGGACGGGGGAATACATGATTATTCATAACCCTTATTTGATGTATGATTATTTCATGCTGGTAACATGCATATTAATATTATATGTTGTAATGTTGATAATATTGTGAGACGATAGTTAAAATAACACTATTAATATTTTTAATGATAAATTATAGCAGTAGTAGTTTTGGACTTTTTTCTCCTTCCGCGATCACGAATGTTAATCCGTGTTGATACTAAATAATAAGTGTAAGTGTATTTGTAATAGTTTCATTAAATTTCATACGTGATATAAATTTTTATTCGTACTATTATTAAATACAAAAATATAAAAATATATTTGTAATAGTTTCATTTTATATAACGCACAATATTTTTACTATGATATCATCAATATTATAAAAAAAGAAGGAAAGGCCAAAAAGATAAAAATGTATATTATTTTGAATTTTTGTCATAAGTACTGTATTATTTATCTCTTCCTAATCGGAAATGCTCCCTTCGAAAATTCTTCTAAACTTTTTAAACAGTGCAAGCCAAAAATAAGAGTCATAAATTTCTTTTTAGAAAAATAGCCGCTGTTGTTCAATCAAAAATGCAGGGTCATCAAATTCATGTTGTTATACAAAGTTCCAAGAAATATATATAAAAATGGAGAGATTAAACTTTACAATGGAACATGCCATCTGTAATTAACCTCCCAATTAATTCATCACCGCCTCTTTCTCTTTGAAGGAGGGGGGAGGGATAAAAAAATTATGACATCCAACTATATACATTTCTAACTAAATAAACTAAAAATCAATGAGTTTAGGCCAGCTAATAATGTTCATCATATCATATTCGTATATTATATGAAAAAATTATTAATATTATTATTAATGTCAATGGGTGGTCCTCCTCAAATCCACCACCACAACACTAACGTTATCCGTTGAGTGCCGCGCCAAAGCCAGCCTCGTCAATAAAATCGACGCGTCCGTGCAAGCCTGATACGAGCTCTCTCCGGCCTCCGCCGGAGCGTTGCTATTGCTTTGCGGCGGCGGTTTCCGAGACTGGAGGCACATGCGCGCCACGCCGCAAGCAGTCTGGTCGGAGACGACGTCCCACAGCCCATCACTGGCCAGTATTAAGCACTCGTCCTCCGCCGTTCGCTCCGTCACCGTCACCTCGGGCTCCGATATTACGTACGGCTTCAGATAACTATCACCTATGGCGCGAGACATGGCTAAGACGCCCAGAACTCTCGCGCCATCCCAGTAGATAACCCGGCCGCCGGCTTCCTCTATACGTCTGAGCTCATCCGGTCTATCCGGCTGCAAATCGAGCAACAACACACATAAATTTTAGGCCATAATTTCACGATAACTATGAAAATTGATTCGGAAAAAGCCAAACCCTAGCTACCTTATGATCAACGGAGAGGGGAATCGCGACGCCGTTCCGGCAAAGAACGGCGCGAGAATCGCCGCAGTTGGAGACGACGATCTTCTCGGGCGAGACCACCGACACAACGGCGGTGGAACCGACCGAGTCGCGCTGCGGCGTGTGCATCTCGCATCGGCAGGTCGAGGTGGAGGCGCCGCCGCTCGACCACTCCCCAACATCCTCATCCATTTTCATGAAACTCCGCGCCATCGTATCTTCCCATGACGACCCGCCATTCTCGTACTCGTCTCTCACGATCTCGTGCATCCGTTCCTTGCATCGCCTCGCTACCTGAACAGCATATTATAAAATCAATTTTCATTTCAATCGAACTCAAAAATATATATATACATATCGGATTTTTATTTTTTTTTTAATCGGAATCAATTTCAGCGTTGCTTACATGAGAGCAGCCGTGGCCGTCGAAAACTCCGAAAAAATGTAAACCGCCGGGAATATCAGAATCCCGACCACAGAAAGAGGGGCGGATCGCGACCGCGTCTTCCATATCTCTTCTCCTTCCGCAAACAGACGTCACTCCGAATCTCGGACACTCGTGAGCTTTCATCCGTTTTTCACTGTTAGGCAGCTCAAGTTTGGAGTTGTGAACCACCGCATCGACCTTGCGTCGCCTCTTCCTGAGCGGCGGCGCCACCGCTGAATCGGAGAGGTCGAAACTAAGGCAATGATGAATATCCATCCTGCTCCTGGATTTGGAACCGGGCTCAACAGGGGTAGCCGTCTGCATCTCAACTATTCCAGCCATTGCAACAATTAAAATGATCCGATTCACTGATAACTTCTCTGATTTTGTACTAGGATATTTTGGAAGAATGCAAAAAAAAAAATCTAAGGAATGAGATAGGAAAAGCTGGTTTTTCTATGCGGGGAGGGAGGGTTACGGGCAGCTGCCCGTCTCCGTATTGGTCAGGAGAGAGGAGGGAGCGGCGATCGGGGCCGTTGATTTGAGGGCATGATGAGATATAGAGCGTACACGGAAACTAAGGGCGGGCAGAGAGGAGCAATGATAGATGGGGAGAAGTTAGTACAAATGGGGGCCTGCTGTCTTGACACGCAGTGGTATTCTAGTTGGGGCCCGCCTACTTTTTTTAGGCCTAACAATAATTTACATATGCTTTTTCTGAGGATTTTCGACACGTGTTGTAATCGTTGGGTGCGATATTCGTGTTTGCTGCCGCTCTCCCGCGCGTGCTTCCAACACTAACAACAAGTCGCTTTTAACACATTTTTCCTTTTCCTTCTCCTTTTTGCTCACGATATTCGATTTTTTCTTTATGGCGCGCAACAATATATGTTGTAAATAATCGCAAATTTTTACTTATAATTTTTTTAAATATTGTAATTATTGTTTGCGTTTTCCTTTTTCACAAATCATATTCATAACATTCATAACTTTCATAAAATTTATGTAACTCTTTTCAATGTCCGTTAAAACAGGGTTATCTTATCATTTATTTGTTGTAAATATATTGTGTTGATGTTATAAAGAGATTATCTTCATTTTTTTTCCTTCTTATGATATCGCTCAAATTCACAATCCTTATCTTTATATGGACAAAAAAATTGTAAGAGATGACCTACTACGAAAATCACATGTGACATGCTCCAGTACTTATAAAATCACTTTTGCATATTATCATATCAACTAACAATATTGGATAAAATTTAACTTGTTAATTATGGAATACTATTTTTATATGTAAAATGTAACATGTTGATTAACTATATCTACTGATTCATTTTTTAAATACAGGCTTATTGTTATGTTCATTTTTGTAAAAAGTACTTTCGTGTTCATTAATATTGGCAATATACCCTATGAATTTGTAACCGTTATATTTGGTGTGCACTAACCTTTATATAGTATCCAACAAAATCACACAAAAAAGAAAATCATATTTTCCGAGTACGTGTGACATTGATAGTAAATTCTTTATATTTATAGAGGTGATACCGGAATCTTTCTAATATCTCAATGTGAAACAATGAACTTTTTTAAAGTTCGTATAGTACATAATTATTCTTTTTTCTTATGCGTGCATAGAATAGGAAATTCGCGTTTGTGAAGCAAATTAACGTATATATAATACTAATTGTTTCCCGCAATTATTTATTCTCAAAATTAAAAAAATAAATCTATATCCTGCCATAATAATACTCCCTTCGTCCCAGGTTAATATGATTATTTTCCTTTTTTTAGTCGTCTCAACTTATTATGGTGTTTCTTTTTTAGGGCATGTCTTTTACATTTTTACCTTAAAAAATTCAATATATTTACTCCTATAAAGTTTTTCATACACTAAGAAATTAATAACACATCATAAATGGATCTTTTTCTCCACTTAAAATATCATTACCAAACATTTATCTACTTTTTTTTTTTAAAACATGTGCACAACTCCGCACCATACTAAGTGGAGATAAAGAGAGTATTTAATTGATACGTACATATAATTTCTGACTGGTGATATATTTACAGATATTGATTTGTTTTATCAAATAAGGTGATCATAAGTTAAAATAATTTTATTAACTAGGGCCCATATTGGCTCATGAATAACTAAAGAAGTATATATATATATATATATATATGGATATGAGGTATGAATCATGCAATGTTCGGTTTTGTCTTCCTATTTTTTCTGGAATATAAATGCGTAGTTCTATAAATAATTAAGAGCCTTGAAACTGCATCTAACAGCTATACCTATTTTTTTTAAAAGAAAAAATTGGTGAACTAATCAGAGAGATTTACCATTTTTTACTAGTTTAGCTAATGTTTAAAAATAAAACAACTAGTTTAGCTGATAAAATATAGTCAAACCCAACTCTATCGCTCTTAACGTTTCATATTTTAATTTTATTTATTTATTTCTAACTCTTTTCTCCTCTTATTCTAGGCTCATTTGATGAAGTTCAAATTTCGTATTTGGTTACATAAATCGTGTACGAATATTTTTGAATGACGACTTACGAGTTATAAATATATTATTGTTTTAATATAAAGAATACACTATTAAGAAGAAATAATAATATTTATTTTGAACAATCAAAGATACTATATAGTTCTTATTTTACAACGAGAAAATCTTAATACGACTTCATCTATATATATATAGAAATATTTTACAAGGTTCAGAAATATGAATCAATCTTCGGCACCACCATTTCATGCAATATTCTAATAAAGGTGATCTAATTAATATACATCTGTTCTGTAGTTGAATCTGTAAACCCTAATCTAATTAAGATATTAAAAACAATATTTAAAAAATATTTTTCAATATTTAAGACGAATATTGAAGAGTGGAAAATACGAATATATTTTTTGCTTGAATAAAAAATAATAATTAACTTAGTTGAAAGAAGACGCACTATTTTATTTAACTAAAATATGGCGAAAATCCCAAACAAATCACATGCAACAAGTACGGAAAGAAATAAAGTAAATGCAGAAATGGAACTCTAAAGTCTTAGGAACTAAAAAAAATAAATTCCTATTTATTTTGACTCGTCATTCAACACGTCCACGCCTCCGACTTCAATTACCTGAAAATTTTAAATTTGGGGATAAGTATACGCGAATATACTTAGTGTGGGCAGTTATACCAAATATTGTCCAATTTAATAAAACAGATACACGTAGTGAAAATTAAAGTTAAGTAATACGCAACAAGGAGTGAGAGCAACTTAATGGACAACTCAACACGGTCCACTCAATACTAAATGTCAACATACAAGGCGTCAATAAGTAAGAGCAAAGTCAATGGACAACTCAACAGGTCCTGCTCATCAAGTGATATCAAATGTATTGTACGCAAGTGAGAGCAAGTTAATGGACAACTTAACACGGTCCGCTCAACACTTAAAGTCAAAATAATCACGTACGGCAAATCACATCGTATTAAAGAGGACAAAATAAATCAACGGTATAAAATTTAAGTAAAGATTCCACACCTTAAATTTCACTTAAAAAGTCGAACCGAGCGAATTCAAAATAAATTCAACGTCTTAGTCGCGCCACACCTAAATATTTATAAATTTAAAGACTATAAATGCGAAATCAAAAACTTAAATGCACTGATGAATGAATGAGCTCAGAATATGAGTGTTTGACTTTTACCTTTTTTTATTTTATTTTTATTTTTTATTTTTCCTCCAAAACCGATGATTGCTAACAATAAAAAGAACCATAAGGATACATACTGCATCATATCGGTTAACCCCCTACATTACCTATAAGTTCAGATATACGAGTTGCACATAGATATATGTATACGAACAAAAGCATAAAAAAAAATAAAATAAATAAAATAAAACTCATCTTTCCCTTTTTAACTACAACCGCCACACACCTCACTTATTAATTAAAAAAACAATTATTTAATTAATTTAATTAAGTGATCTAAACCAAGTTATACACTGCATTACTGATTTCTAATCCAGATTATTGAAATTTACTTCACCCCTTTTGTAACTGACTCGATCACACAACCATATACCCATTAATTAAACCAATTAAAGAATAAAAAAAAAAACAAAAGAAATTAAATGAAACTAATTTATGAGGGCATAGATGAAGATATTTGTTTAGTAGGAGTAGTATGATGATGGTGCAGAAAAGTAAGAGAGAGTGAGAGGGACGCGGGAGAGAGTGCGAGTGGGGGAATAGAGAAATGCAAAGATAGACGTGGTGGGAAAGGAGAGAGATCTAAGACACGTAAGGGACCAAATCTCAACTCAACTCAAATATCCATCTCCCTTCTCCACCTTCGATCCGACGCGTGTCCTTCTTTCACCTCCACCGCTCAAACTCGCACACCTCTCTCTCTCTCTCTCTCTCTCTCTCTCTATTACTCAAAGTTTTGTCACAGACTCACAGTTTGAAATGAATTGAATTCATGCACCCCAAGGCACAAAGTTTTGAATTGAAATAGACTAAAATATCAGTATATGTCTTTATTTAGATGCCAGCTTTCATTATACGTACATTATATTAAATTATAGGGGCCAATCATAAATTAGAATTTCACACTACCGTTTGCGACCACAAAACGTTTTCTGATTCTCTCTCTTATTATCACGTAAATGAGAAACTGTTTGAAATTAGAGCTGATTGTTTGTTGCATACTTTATTAATCTCCTTTATGAATTATAATTTCCCATGTAAAAAAAAAAAAAAAAAATCCTCCACTGAAATTAAAATTAAAATAATTAGTATAATTTGGGACGATTTTTTTGCACTACATCAAACACCTAGGTGAAACATTTATATCATATAAATGTATGACCGTTCTTTGTCACTTGACATAGGCCACATTTTACTATAAACATAACAACCAAAATTTGGGAGCAGAACTCATCGAATTCCAATAATGAAATTAAAATTTAATTGTATCAAAGATGCTTGCTAAAAGGAAAGGAAAAACGAGTATCACATCACAGCTCGACAGCGAAGCACAAAATAGGAATACTGGCATGACATGACTCAACAGAATTTAAATGTAGCATCAACAAAGAAATACACCAAACTTATACTGTAATTATCATGTGTTTGGGACTCCCTCCGTCCAGTTGCTACTTTTGCTATTTAAATTTATTCAAAAATAGTTGTTATTTTTGTTACATTACTCATATTTATTGTGGATCCTTACTCTACTCACAAATACTCACTATAATTTACTACTACCTACCATTTTCTTGAAACCCGTGTCATCCACAATGTGGCAATCATTTCGTGGACGGAGGGAGTACTAATTACTCCATCAAATTCAATCCATGAAAAAAAAAGTATTGGTTTTTTCATTTTCGTCGGTCAACGAAAACAATGTCTGTTCTATTTTTAGAATATGACCCACACAATTTACATTAGCTCAATCTTCCAGTGAACCAATTTACTTTAATTTAATCTTTCATTCAATCCAAGTGGGACCTGTATTCCATTTACTAAATTTAAAATTATATAATACATAAGACTATCTGGAGTGGTAGTGAGTGTCTCTTTGGGTTTTTTGAGAATAGAGACAGTGAGCTGCAGTGGGGTTGTCTCTTTGGGGTGTCTCTATCTAATTTCTAAATTTGTATTTTACATTAATTTTAATAATTTAAAAAATTACATTACTAGACATAAAAAATATATTACTAGAAATAAAAATAAATTACATTACTAGAAAAGAAAAATCAAAGAAGAAAAAATTAAAACAAATAAAATCAGAGAAGAAGAAGAGAAAAATGAAGAAAAAGGGAAAATAATGCAAAGAAAAAGAAAACTGGAAAAGTGAAAAAGAAAATTGAAACAAACAACTAAAAAACAAAAAAGAAAACATAAAGTTTAAAAAAAAAAAAACCTCAAGAAAACAGTGAAAAATTGAAGGAAAAAAAATAAAAAAAAGAAAAAAAAAACTGAAGAAGAAGAGAAAAATGAAGAAAAAGGGAAAAGAATGCAAAGAAAAAAAAAACTGGAAAAGTGAAAAAGAAAAAAAAATTGAAACAAACAACTAAAAAACAAAAAAGAAAACAAAAGGTTAAAAAAAAAACCCTCAAGAAAACAGTGAAAAAATGAAGTAAAAAAAAGAAAATTCGCTCACAAGGGGAGTCGAACTACTCCCTTTCACCAAGGAGTAAGATGACTCAACCATTAGGCCAAAGCCCACAAGTAGTAAATCTTAGCACATTTATTTATTTAAAGAATTAACTTTCATTTTTTTTTTAATATGGCTCGAGACTGTCTCGTTCCATCGAGACATGCTCAAGACGGGCCGCCTTGCACCGGGCCGTCTCGTTGCAACGGGTGTCTCGAACCCCCCACGAGACACGTCGCTGCGGTGAGTCTAAGACTCTTATTCTACTCACAATACACTCTACAAATTTTATTAAACATAGTATCATTCTGAAATAAGCGTCTTTTATCGTGAACGGATGGAGTACTTTCTACCCACTGAAACCTTTTCATCAATGTCTTGAACTCCAATATAAATGTAAATTAATTGAATTAAATTCAAACATCTCATTGTGGTACACTTTGCCCTTAAATGAAATATATATGAAACAAATAATAATAGACTAATGATAAATTGAGAGAATAATAATATTACGTGTATGAAATTTTGAAGAATCCACATAAAAAATTATTCTTAGGCTAATCAAACGGAATGGCTTTGATGCTGAATTAAACCTTCCTGGATAGTCAAAGTTTCTGGGCTTTTCTTTCGGCCTAAAGCCTATTGGTGGACTTTTTAGATACTACTAATTTTTTTTTCGGCCCTCTATTTTGTAAAGCTTAATCCAACCCTAATTTTGGATATCTGGATGCTTGTTGAGCCGAGCCAATTTTGCCAATTGTAAATAAAATATCATTTATTATATTTTTATCGATAAATATTTAGATAAATAATCAATTATCTTAACAATTTATATTTCATTGTTTAGATGGTTTTAAAAGGATTACGATAATTAGCATGTCTTATTACACGCGTTTGAGGTGCGATAGTCAAATTCCATTTCAAACAAGTATTATTAAATATTTATTAATTAATTTCTTATTATTTAATTTGATCTAATAATAATAATTTATTTTTTCCAAATAAATGGTTTATTATCTTTTAATGGTTCGAAAATTGATAAAAATTAATTTTGATAAAAAAAATTCGTAAGTATTTACAACAATCAATTTGGGACGAGATGATCAAAGCTAAGCATGATTAATAATACGTTGCAATCTCATGAGTGTATTAGCAAAAGTGATTCTAATATTTTAATTTGTGATGAGATAATCAAATGTACACAACATTTTTCATATTTTACCGTATGTTTAGTTTGAAAGAAAAACGATTACTTTGATTTATATTGAATTCTTGCAGCTAAAGAAAATGGAATAAAGTCAAGTAAACACTTTTTTTTTTATTAATTGTCGAAATATTATATATCACTCTGAAATAATATTAAATTATTTTTAATGTTCATGCTCACATATTGTAAAAAATATGATAAAAATTAAAAGTAGTTGTTAAAGGAATAAAATTGAACAAATAATTTTTGCTCAACTTTTTAATCCCATTTTTATCGATTGTAGAGCACCGTATTTTCGTTCATCTCTACTTTTATGTGATTATATCCATTTTCACGTATAATAAACAACTTTTTTAGACTTCTTTTTTTACAAGGTTAACTATGCTTTCTTAGACTTCTTTTTTACAAGGTTAACTATGCTTTATGGCCCGACATTTCACACCTTAGTTATTTTATGACTTGACCTTTCAGAAGATACAAATATGATCCAACCTTTGTTCTATTATGATACTTATGACACGGGAGTAAAAATTTGTTAACGGAATGATGATTAGGATGGTCGAGGTGTGATGTGAATATTATCATGTTCAATTAGAAAATAAAATAAAATAAAAAAATAAACTCTCTCACTCTCTCACTTTTCCCAAATCTCCTGCATCGCTTCTTCTTTTACCACTCATCGCTAAATCCGATTAGCCGCCGCCATCATGATCCTCATCGATGAAGAAATATTGGTCGCTGGTCTCTATGATCATGTTCGATTAGCTAGTCTATATTCTATATAAATATACTAAAATAGAGTAACTTTGAAAAAATGTGATGGTCCCGATACGAGTTCTGGTGTATGGGGGGGGGGGGGAGAATACATCAGTTAAGAATTTTAAAAACAACTCTTTTAAATATCACCACCGAGTAAGAAGACTTAGTTGGAATCACAACTGAGTAAAGATACTCAGCTGGAAGTGAAGTGCTGTGCAGAATGTGGTGGATAAAAACTAACTCGTATAAAATCAACTCACGCTTAAATGCAAGGTCGGTCAATAACCAAGTCAGTTAAAATGCAAAGATGCAGTTTTGTATGCTGGTTAGTTGGTCAGTTGAATATGCAATAAGTAACTGAATAATAAACACAAACACACAAAGATTTACGTGGTTCGGAGAGAACTCCTACGTCCACGGGGAGTTGTGAGTCCACACAACTCAGTCCAAGTTCTTCTGGACAAAAACCACAAAGCTTACGCGGGCTTTGCAACCGTTGAGATAAGTTTACGGATACTTATCAACCTTACAGATAAGTTTACGGGTACTTATCAACCTATTTACTCAATTCCGGGAAGAGTAGGGTCCTAACAATCCTTTTGAGAGGATGTCTAAAAGGGTGGGGTTTCCAACTACTAGCTCGAACAAGAAAGTGAGCTAGGATCTAACACTCTATAAACTCTCAGCTAGTGATGTTCTCAAGGTTGGATCGAAAAACACCAAGACAGAATCTAACACTCTAGAACTCTCAACTCGTGATGTTCTTAGAGATTATTTTCAGTTTAGCTCGTTTGCGATATGAACTCTCAACTAGTGATGTTCGCTCGTCTATCTCTTTTCTCTGTCTTCTCTTCTGTCTTCCCCCATATTGGTGAATGAATGAATGCCTCTATTTATAGACGGAGAGAATCAACTAGCCGTTGAAGGAGCCGTTGATCTCTGTTTTTTGAAAGCGATGGCTTGTCTCTCATCTCTGCAGACTTTCCGGATTTGGCAACTGTGTGCTTCTGCTTTCCATTTGAGACAACCTTGTGTTGGGCCAAATGAGGTAATGACAGAGAGTCAAACCTTCACGTGACTTCCTTATTTGAAATTCAAAGTTCAACATTTGACTTCAAACAGTTGATAGTCGGTTGAGTCGTTTGATCTTCATCTGATTGGTCTTCAGCTGATGTTTTGTCTGAGTAGGAACAGTTGAACTCTCAGCTGCTTTGAACTTCATGTTTGTTGATCTTACTGATTAAGTCCTGCAACTGATGTTCTATCTCTTGAACGCTCAGTTGTCTTTCTGATGTTCTGAATCTTGAACGCTCAGTTGTCTTTCTGATGTTCTGAATCTTGAACGCTCAGTTGGCTTTCTGATGTTCTGAATCTGATCAGTTGGCTTCGAACGCTCAGTTGTCTTTCTTACAACTGATGTTCTCTTACACTTTCCCCTTTTTACTTCTCATCTGATGAACGCTCAGTTGTCTTTCTTACAACTGATGTTCTATCCGAGTGAAGCCTTGTTGCCGTCTTCAGCTGGAGACCTGTAAAGATAAAATCTTAACATTGCTCAAACAGCGAGCCTAACTACTAACATTAGGATATGACAACATCTACTCGGTTGAGATTAGTTGGTTTTGGAATCAATCAAAACTTTAATAAATTTCCCAACAAAATGTTACACCAAAAATCTATTCATTAGTTCTATGTATGGATTAATTAATATTCAATCATTAATATTCATTTATTTAAGATTCATGTAATAAATTATGTATCTATACATTCAACTATTGATGTATTGATTAATTAATATTCTTTTATTAAATATTTATGTAATTCCCACTATTGGCATCATCAAAATTTAAATGGATATATTCATTTATGAAAGAAAATAGAAGGTCACTTAATAAATCTACTCTCACATATTATTATACTAAAATAAATTAGCTTTGAGAAATTTTCCCGCCTAAATCCTGTTGATTAATGTATTGATTAATTAAGTTTCATTTACTTTATTATTTAAAGTAGCTGTCTCATTTTAATCTTTATTCGACTATTAAATAAGATTGTTGAATATTTCTAATCTATACTAATATACCTAAAATTAAGTTTTCATTCCAGCTCAAACTTTGACTCATTTTAACTTGGAAAGTGTATCGCAAAATTTAATTGTTAATTCATTTCCTATCTATATTGTTTATCCATATTCCAGTGCACATGTACATGCAATCTCCACATAATATAGTATGAGGAAACTAACAAAAAAATACCAAAACATAAAAAACACTTCTTTTATAGCCTATCTTTAAAACACACTCTTTTGTATACCAAAATCCTGTAAAAGTACTAAAATACCCTTAGTTTTCAAAGTCAACCGTGTCATACTTTTGACTGCGCACGTGGTCACGATGGGAATGTCACGATGGGTTGTTCACGATGGAAATCCCATCGTGAGGTCACGGTGCAGTCCCATCGTGTGGTCACGATGGCACTTCCATCGTGACCACGACTGATGCATGCGAAACTCATTAATGTATCTGCACATTCGATTTGGTGAATATTTTCGGGTGTACTAGGTAATAAATGAAGCCACTGAGGTTGGTGGTGGTAGTAATGGGGAAGAATAATCCTCATTCAAACTCATAACCTCACATTCAAAACACAATCAACAAACATACACCCAAAAAACAAAAAAAAACCAAGCATCCAAGATCTCGCCCAAAAAGAACGAAAGCATCAACGGGGGCTCCGTGGCGTTCCTTACTTCATACAAAGGTAAGCATAATATGTATAATGTTCGTTCATTTGATATAAGTTGCTGCTGAAATTAGGGTTATTGTTAGGGTGAAATTAGGGTTTTTGAAAGTATAATACAAGATATGTTTCATCTTATGTCATGAAATATGTTATTTTGTTCATATATTGGTGTCTTAAATTAAAAACTTCATGGTATCGTGGGGTTAAAAGAAGTTGAAATACCTAGTTCTAAGCTAAGCACACGAATCCTGCTATGGTCACGATGGACAAGTTCACCGTGTTCACGATGGTGATCACCATCGTGAGGTCACGATTCGTGAGGTCACAGTGACAACTGCCATCGTGAGATCACGATCGTGAGGTCACATTGACAATTGCCACCGTGAGCTCACGAATCGTGACCTCACGATGGTGATCACCATCGTGACCAGCACAGATGTGTGCTAAACAAGTATTTTCATTGATTGTTTACACTTCATTTTTGTATATTTTCTTAATTTCAGATGTCTTTACGCCGTATTATATATCACGGCGGTCATTGGGAGCGATCGACATATATGGACGGGGATTTATTTGTTGTCTACATCAACCCCGGCACGATTAATCGTGCTAACCTTGTGCAACTCATTAGAGAGGGTTTGAATGGTGGGAAGGAGACCGAATATGTGTTATGGTACCTCACAACCATTAAAGGCATGAAAGCAAAAGTGCTATTGCGAGGCGATTTAGAATTACTTCGATGGTTAGCGGACCCTAAAGAAGATCCTGAAGTTTATGTGATTGAAAACCGCGGGAACTCCGCCCCCGAAGTTAATGTGAGAGATAGCACCTCGGGTGCACAAGATGATAGTGACGATGGTGATGATGATGAATATGATGAAGATTATGAGGAGGATGAAGCGGTGTCTACATCCGAAGATGAAGAGGAAGATCGTCGTAAAGATTTACTTGAATCATTGAAAGAAGAGTTTTATGCTTGGATTGGACAGCCGGCACAAATGGATAGGCTCATGGGGCAGCGACACTTTTCATCGGACCATCAATCAGAAAATGAGGTTGAGCATGAGCGTACACAGCGCAATTGGATCATTCCACATCCTGACATTGAAAGCGCAATACCGTTGGCGTGGGTTGAGCGGCCTATCGTCATCAATGGTAGTCTCGAGGTAGGATCGATATTTCGATCAGTGCAAGAGTTGAGGATAGCTGTAGCAATGTATCATTTAGAGCACTTTGTGGAGTGTAAGACCGATCGCTCCGCTTCGAACCGTGCAGTGTACCTATGTAGGAGTGGTAGAAAGAATTGCACGTTTAGGTTGTGTGCTACGGAATGTGCAACTCTTTTTCGGATTACTAAGTTGACATTGGAGTACAGTTGCCGATCAGATTTGAACCGTGATGCACGTGCAAGGTCGGTGAGTAGCGAGGTGGCCGCATTTTATTTTTCTAAGAAATTGATGGATGAGAATGTCGTTCTGAGGCCTAAGGAGATGATGGTAGAGATGCGCATGCGATACGGCGTTCAAATGTTATACAACTTTGCCGTCCGAACAAGGCAACTAGCGATAGAGAGAATGTACGGTGACTTCCCCTCGTCATATCAGAAGATTCCGTCGTATTTGTATTTGTTGAAACAACGTAATCCTGGGACTGTATACGACTTGCAGACGACTAGTGAAGGAATGTTTTGTCACATGTTCCTTGCCCTTGGACAGTGTATTAGAGCATTTGAGCAGTGTCTTCGCCCTGTGCTCATAGTAGACGGGACTCATCTTAAGGGTAGAAACAAAGGAACCTTATTTGTTGCCTGCACGAAGGATGGGAACGAGCAAGTGTTTCCGCTTGCAATTGGCCTTGGTCCGATAGAGAACGATGAGTCGTGGACTTATTTTCTCTATAACCTACGCAAATGCTTCAATCCACCCGAAGATTTGTTGATAGTGAGCGACCAACATAAGAGCATTAGGAATGCAGTTCGAACCGTCTATCCAAATGCATTCCACGGATTGTGCTATCACCATCTGCAGAATAATTTGATCCCATACGGCAAAACTGTGGCCACACTCTTTTATGAAGCAACATTTAGTTATCGCCACGAAGTGTTTGAAAACTTTTTTGAATTGTTGTACATTGTAAGTCCTAATGGTGCTCACAGAAGACTTTTTCAAATTGGACCAGAGAGGTGGGCTAGGCCAAAGTGTCCTGTGCGGCGCTATGGATTACTGACATCCAATGCTGTCGAATCCGTGAACAGTGTTTTGTGGTGGGGTAGGCGTTAACAAGTGTGCTCATTACTTGAAACATTTCGCCACACATTGGAGGATTGGTTTGACGAGTGGCGTACTGATGCTGAATCGAGAGATCATGTGTTGACTGTAACTACATTCAACAAGCTTTCTCTATCCGTGCAAGCGAGTCTCCATCTTCCTGTTCGAGCAATCACCGACCATGTTTATAAAGTAGACGAAGATAATCAACAATATCAAGTGGATCTTCAAAATTGGACGTGTGATTGTCGTGTCTTCGATGAGGATAGGATTCCATGTAAGCATGCTGCTGCCGCTATAAGGTAAAATCTATATTATTTGTTATAATTTTCTAGTATTTTTATATTCATTTTGTATGTAAGTAATTCTATTTTTCCTATTTTAACAGGCGGGCCGGCATTGGTTTGAACGTGTACGATTTCGTACATAGATATTTCAAACAAGACGGCCTAAGACAGACTTATGCTGAGCATATCAATCAAATACCACACCCCGATGAGTGGAATGTGACGCCGGAGATCAAATCAATTAGGGTTTATCCTCCAGAAGATGTACGTCAGGCCGGTCGTCCAAGAACGAGTCGTACTCGGTCATCAGTTGAAGGCACGAGAGCACGCCGTCCTCAAGTTTGCTCAAGGTGTGGTGGATCTGGGCACAACAGATTAAAATGCACGACATCTATTCCCCCTGGTGGAGTCGATTTGAATATCCCTCTCCAACAAACAGAGGATGAACAAAATTTTCATGATTTTGGGGGAGTAGAATCAAGTCAACGACGCCGGAGGAAAAAAAGATGTAGCAATTGTCGTCGTGAGGGTCATGATATTAGAGCATGTCCAAACCCAATTGAAGATGAAATATAGGAGTAACAGAACTTGTTGAGTTTATGGCATTGTATTGACCTTTTTAAACCTTTAATATCTGTTATAATGTTCAGAATTTTTGAGACAGGTATCATTTGCATACATGGATGATTTTTGGTGAGTCTCTGTCTTGATCACGATGACAAAACCATCGTGACCTCACGATGGTATCTGCAACGTGAGGTCACGACGAGCCATTGTGAAGTCACGATGAAGGAACAGTTGTGACCTCACGATGGTCACTCCTATCGTGACCTCACGATGGTGATCCCATCGTGATGAATCTTGATTTCCTGATAAAGTACTACAGAATCTCAAACTTTTTATTTCAACCATACGTACATTACCTTCTTTTCCACCAATATCCAACATATATCATTATTATCTCATTCCTATCTCCCTCTTCCCTCTTTTCAATACCTCCGCTTCTCTTGTCCACCGCCGCCGCCGCCGCCCCCACCGCTCGTTTCCGATTAAAGGTACGTTTTTTCGACCTCAATGTCACCCAATTATAGGAGTTATGAAATTATCTTTTGTTTTATGTCCGATATATGTTGTTGTTTTTTAATTTGGTTTGCTGTGTTGAATTTCGAAGATGTTGTTTTATGTGTCAATTGTTGAAGTTGGTTGGAGATGTTGATGTTGATAATGATGTTCGATTTATGTAAAATGTGGCAAATTATTGAATTTAATTGGTTGATGTTGATGTTGATGTTTGTCTTCACTTTATGTTTTGTCGCATTTGGATGGTTGTAGATGTCGACCAACCCATCCGATTCAAACTTGAACTGCCTATCAGGAGACAAGCCCTTTTTTGATGTTATCCTAGTCAAGTCACATGTTTCGGCCCCTTGGCATTTGGTAAGAATTTGTACCACTAAACAAACAATTAATTTATTAGGTATGACTTTTAATCAATGCTTTGTGTGCAATATAGCATATACCAGCACATATTGTCGGTAAACTTCCTCCTGCGGATGTGCCACTGGTTGCCAATCATAATGGAACCGAATGTCAGTTGATGTACCTTGGATCTTTGAAGAAACCGAAGTTTGAGTATGCAAGGTGGAAACAATTCACACGCACTTTCGACCTCAAAGTAGATGATGCCGTGATCTTTGAGGTGATGGAGTTGACACGGGAAATTATTAGATGCCGAGTGCTGATCCTAAGGGACACTGCTTGGTTGCCGCCAGAACTTGAGGCCCGAAATAAAGCAGCGGACGATGGTGCATCACCCTCCACGGCTCTAGATGTCGACTAGCGTGTTGGTTATAGTTTAGATTTGTTTTAAAGTTATGTTTGAACTACTAGACCTATTTGGTGACTTTATTTGGTGATTTGGTTCTGTATGAATTTGTACTAAAATTTGTGTTGAATTTGATGTTTCGTTTTATGCGATGGTAACTTGAATTTGAATGTTAATTGTTTTTGAGTTTCTGGACAGGTCACGATGACCACGCCAAAGTGATCACACGATGGCATTATCATCGTGACCTCACGATGATGTCGTGAGGTCACGATGATAATGCCATCGTGTGGTCACGTTGATGAGTACATCGTGATCACGATGACATTCTCACGACCAGGTTCACGATGATATTTTTATCTTGTCGTGAACTAATAAACAGGAACAATTACGTCTAAAATAATGATTAATTAGTGTTGTAATGTTTATATTATGTCTTAACAAACATTTGCACATCATATTTTGCGGTTTTATATCAAAGAAACACTAAATGTGTTATTGTTAGAGGTGTATTGTTTATCAAATGCAAGAGTCATTGTATATGTAACATATAGTAATGTATTCATTATTGTGTCACACACCTCGCCAACACTATAAGTGTGTGTTTAAATGTGTAATTTTTCATTTGTTGATGTATTTCAATGTTAAGTAGAACATATTTAACACGTACCAAAATAATATAACAGGTTAAAACACCATAATTAGTCAAAAATCCTAAAATCACGACGGGGTTTAGCGTCTTCATCGTGAGCTCACGGTTGTATTAATCGTGACCTCACGACTGCCCTGGCATCGTGACTTCACGATTATATTCCATCGTGAGCTCACGATGGTGTTGTCATCGTGAGGTCACGATGGCATTATCATCGTGACCAGACCCGAGAGTTTAGGGGTTTACCTGCTCAAAACTACTGTTTCATTCATGTAGTCAATAAACTAAGGAACTACCATAAAAATAAGATCAAAATACATGTTTCAAACATCATAAACTCAATAAAGTAATAAAACTAGACGTTGTCAAGTACAGCAAGCCAATATATCCTAGTCGCTACGAGCCACCGATATCTTTCAATGTAGCGTTCGGTGATTTCCCCCAGTGTCTCGGCTTACTACTAATCAAACGATCCAAATACATGCATGCAAAGGGGCCGCAACTGTGACTGTCTGTCTGGGCAAACTGGTCTTTGATCGGCATCTTCAAAAGCTTCATTTCACCATCTCGCTTCGTCATTGTTGCATTGTTAGTCCAATAGCCTGAGAGAGCTAGTAGACGAGGAACGAGACGAGTAATGGGCTTGAGCTCATAATCAATAGGCGCGACCTTTTCCTGATCATATTCGTGTGACATTGAGTCGTACAACTCAATCGTCCAATCAGCAATACTTATCCGAATCGTGACTCAATGATTCTTAAAGACATTACACACAGCACAGATCTGTTTCAATACAAAAATAGAATAATTTAAACCCTAAATCAATAATGAATGGTTAGAAACTTGAAATATATATCACCATAAACACTTACATGTTTGCAATTCGACCATGGAACGGCATTTGGATAGTCTAGCCCGTACACAATGTCATGTAATCCCGGATGCATCTCCCAACCCTTATATGTGGGCTTCCCCTTAATGTGCTTGAATTCTTTATCATTCGGATGTAGGAGTTGCAGCTCGGCACGTAAAACTTGCTATCAAATTGACAACATACAAGATTAATATCATTTTTAAATATTTATAGAAAAATATAAAGAATATATATTAAAAACTTACAAGTAACTGAGTGCCGATAATGATCGTGTTAGTTGGCCCAATATTTGGAGCAGTTCTGTTATGCACTCGGATCCTCGTGCGAACCGAAAGCACGTAGAGGTCCATTACCTGAGACAAAATAAATTTCAAATCAATTTCAATATAAGTATAAACTTGCTATATAAAATTAGTAACTTACATCTTGATGGAAGTCCTCCTTCGGATCCTCCACCCGATCAAAGAATTGGTTTGTTAGACGATGACCCGTCTCAAGCACAGGCACATAACACTCATATCCCTGCTTCCTAAAGTCACTATACATCATCCTCAACCTCTCCATTCTACTTTGTCTTGCACCCTGAAAAGGGGTGCGGAGAGCAGCAGACGGTCTACGTTGCCGAGGACCGAAGGCAACATCACCTACCTCCTCACCACCACCCCCATGATCCGGCTCCTCATATTGAGCATCATCCTCATTAACCGGATCATCTACAAGGCACTGTTGGGGAGTGTGTGAGCTGGAACCTTGATGCTCACTCGGACCATAGGTCAACTGCAAAGGTGTATGGTAAGGGAACAACTGCGTCGTCTGGTGAATAGGTTGTTGCGGTGTCTCTAGAATGGGCTGCTGCACTGTCTCGTAAGGGGTCGACATCGGCATCGGGCGAAAGAGCTGGGCAAACAAGTCCTGACCAATCTGCTGTGAGGACTGCGCCTCCTGATCGGCTTGGAACGGCCCAAACTGCTGAAACGGCTCATCACGGACTGTAACACCGATTTGAGGTTGTCGAGAAGGAGCCGTAAAGTCGTGAAGAGGGGCCGGCGTAGAGTGGTCGAAAGTCTGCCGGCGAGAGTAACGGGAAGGCACCGGCTCAGAGTGTTGGAAGTCTGCCGGTGAGAGTACTGGAAAGGCACCGGCTCAGAGCGACGGGAAGTCTGCCTCTCGTCGTGGTGGGACCCAACTGCAGAATGGTGTGACCGAACTGGAGAGTGCTGGGGCTGAACTGGAGAGTGCTGGGGCCGAACTGGAGAGGTCTGCATGTGACTAAAACCTGCAGCACTAGAGTGACGGGCCGGATCCCAGTCCTAGTCGATCCTACCAGTCCGCATCTGAGCGTCAAATGCCGAGGTAGAGTGACGGGCCGCGTCCAATGCCGTCCTACGACTCCTATGTGACTGTTGTGGAGGACTGTCTGGGAGCCTCATAACAAAAAACTGACTCATTCTCCGAGTCAGTTTAGCAAGGAAGCCATTATCAGATTCGTCGTCCAAAACACTCCTCAACCGGCGCTCAATCTCGTCCCCCCTGCTGCTCGTGCCCACATCATGGAGGGGGCATGGTCGTCCTTGCAAACAACAAACCCTGTCTGGCTCTCCCGAGGGCCCCCACTGTGAAGTACGAGGTGGTGAACTGCGAGGTGGTGGGGTACCCTCCCGACGACGCTTCGACATCTGTCGTGCCGGGTCACCACGGACTACCCGTGCTGCTAACTGCTTCAACTTTCCCATAGTCTTCTGTTTGGCATTCTTTGTAGTCGGGTTATTTCTGGAAGCAATTTGTTTGGGAGGTATATATCGAACATCAAAAGGGTCTCCATTTTCGAAGCTCAGCATGTAATACTCATAACGCTCTGCTTCCGTAGCTTCAAAACTTTCCAATACCTGAAGCTGCAAAGGTAATGAAAAGGTAATATTAGAATTTTAGAAACTAATATAGAGTGTATCATTGAATGAATGAAAAACTTTATAAGATTATAAATGTACCCGTATATTATCGAAGAATTGACTGAAATCAACTTTCATCACTCTTGTGGCCCACATCAAGCACCGGGGCACTCTCTCGATGTGATCTTTGATTCCACATCGACCTCCCAACACCGGAATCATCTCATAAGTCCAAATCTGTAGAGCCCAAACCGGACCATAGAGGTGGTAGTCCTTGGGGACTGTCTGGGCGTTGTACACATAGTGACATAGTGCTCCCCAGGTGTACGAGCCCCATGGAAAGGCATCCCAAGCCTCGAAGTCTTCAACTAAAGTCCATGCCCAATCCTCTATGGTGGGTTTATCCCGACATAGGAGGAAATAATAGTAAATAAGCAAGTTGGCCGCTTCAAATAGTCATCGATGTCTCTCCCAAGTTGTTTTCTGTTGAAGGCGTCGCGCAACTCATTTGTCTTTATCTCTCGGCCGTTGAAAAATTTGTAGTGAATGCCAGTTCTAGGAGGTACATGAACTGCATGAGGATTAAATGTAGAGTTTCCAAAGTGAAGGCCGGTGATGAGAGCATATTCCACTGCCGTCATACGAAGGGTCGTATGACCAAGATAAAACCAAAGCTCATTCTCTGGTACCCGATTAGCACCAACCCCTTGCAACTGTCGGGCTATTGTTAGATTTAGCGCATTACTTGCACTCTGATTTCTTCTAGCATCAATCAACCGCCCAACAACACCGGTTCTTAGAAAATTCTCGGCTTGATGATCACCGGATATTTCAAATAAAACTCGCCTAATTTCATCAAACACGTCTACCCTCATGTAAAGGTTTACTTTAGGAGACGAGTACAACATGGCGGGTCTAACAAATTCATAATGTTCCTACAAAATCAATAAAACCAAGTATAAGTGCATGGTAACGTGTTATAATTCAACAAACCAACATAAACACAAGAAGATGAAGGATGGGGGAAAGAGCTCTCGGGTGACCTCACGATGTGCTTCCCATCGTGAGCTCACGCTGAGGTTTCCATCGTGAGCTCACGATAGAGTGTCATCATGATCGGGCGATGGAAACCTCAACGTGACCTCACGATGGGAAGCCCATCGTGAGCACGCCAGAGCTCTTTCGCCGTCGTCTTCCCCACCTCCATCGACCCCGTAAGAACACCAAAACCAACACAGCAAATGTCGAACTACCCAACACGAACAAATTCAAAAATCTCCAACTCTATTACACCAAAAACATTGTCGAAATCTTCCACATGAAAATCCTAACTCTAACATATAACAATTTCTAACATGTAAAAACTAAAATACATGCATTCTCAATCGAAGACTTAAGCATGAATTTCGAAAAAAGAAAGGGCACTAACCGGTGGAATTGAGACTCGAAAATTCGAATTTTCCTCCTCTTCACCGGAGGACGTCGACGGCGACTCATTGCGGCGGCGGTTTTGGCGGCGGTTGCTCATGTTCTTCCGTTCACGACGATCAATCGATCGTGAGGAGGAGTTGTCGTGAGGTCGTGAAGGACGGATGTCACGATGAAGATGGAGAGAGAGAGAGAGGTCGGCGGTGGGGGGACCGATTTGGGAGAGAGAGAGGGAGATTGTTGGGTGGGGGGACCGATTTGGGGGGGAGAGAGGGATGGGGACGGCGGGTAGGTGGGGGTAGGGTTTATTTTGTTTTTTTGTTGTTTTTTTATTTAACTTTTATTTTATTATTTTGTAAGTTTGAAGGTGTATTAGTCTTTTAAAGATTTTTGGTATGTAAAAGAGTGTGAATTATAAATACGCTATAGAAGATTACTCTTTTATGTTTTGGCATTTAAAAAGTTGGACCCCATATAGTATTAACTATTTTTTTTTTCTCTATTTTAGACTAATCACGATGTTGGACTATTAGAGCATCCACAATAGTAAATATTTGGACTTAAATTGATCCTTATTTTTGGTAAAAATTATGAGGTCCCAATAATTAATAGACCTAGGTCTAAAATTTCTATAATTGTAAGATAATAGACCTAGGAATTGGTAATGATTGATTTTTTATTTTTATTTTTTTTATATTTCTAATAAATAATAATAAGAATACTAATACAATATGAAGAATTAAAAATCGAACAATTTTATTGAATTGAAATAAAAAAGATGAAGTGACAGACCATAATATTAAAATACAACCAGTGGAGCCATATGGACGGTGAAGAAGAAGATTTTGATTATTGTCATTCTGAAGAAGATTTAACTGACGACAGTTTAAGTAATTGCAACTAAATTACCAGTTCAAAACTCAAAATACTTACATTGTGCAACTAATTTGAATGAGACAAAGAAACAGAAAACAAACTCAACTCATTCATAGGTCATAGCCCTGAATCTTCTATTGGACATTTCCTCAAATACCAGTTGTGCACTCACAGGCTTCAGTTCTCTCTCTAGTATCAAGATTGGAGTGGCTGGTAGACTTTCATTGTGGACTATAGCTAAGTTTATGTATGCAACCATAGAATTAAAAATGACTAGATACCTTGTAAGAATACACAGTTTTATTACCAGAGGGCATCTGCAGTTGAGTCCAGAAACATTGAGTTGAAGACTACATAAGCAGAAAGAGTAATTTAAAAGTTATCAAGAGGAAATGCATTGACAGTTAGTCCTCCATCTACAGATACGATCTGACCAGTGATATAAGAAGCAGCAGGAAGACAAAGGAAGGCAACTAACGACGATACTTCTTCTGGTTCTCCAGGACGCTTCAGAGGAGTTCGAGATACTACTTTATCCAAGAACTCTATCTTTTCCAGCAACTGTAAACACAAGCAGTTGGAATCAATGACAAAGAAGTGGAATTTAAAAATGTAAGGCGATCCATTTGCATTTTCCCAAGTATGTATGAGCACGGGTGCAGTTTAAGGAAACGAGCCGAAAAAGTTCAATGTGTGTTCTGCAATAACAGCTCCTTCCACAAGAGAATGGATTAGACAATATATAAACTGTAATATTGAATGGTAGCGACTGCCTTTCAAGATTTAGTCACGTTACACTCGTAAACCAGGTAAACTGACAAAAAATTATGTCGCAACACAGTCTTCCATCTGCAAGGAACTGGAACTAACTCTTGTTGGCATTTTCAATATTGTTTGCCGCTAGCAACGAGCACATAAAACTTGAATTCTCACATTTTCCACAACAAGACATTATATTGCTTCCTAGATTGTTTCGACCTAAGAACATATGAAAATGGAAATGGTACCAGAGTGCTGTTGGCTTTGTGTAATTGATTCTTTAGTGGCTACTTATACAAGAAAGCACGAGAAGATTATTACATGATCAGTTAGGTGGGAAATCACGTCCATGCCAAAGCAATATTTAGCATAAAATTAACTGATTGATCACTGCAAAATCTAATCTGCGTGATTAGTTATAAGATAGCTGGAGCATGTTTACCATTCAGACAAATGATCTGCACCAAGTTAATAATTAAAGCAAGCCTATGCGACATACTGTAATAAGATCACTGCACTCCATAACAATGCTGTCTATTATTGAAGAGAAGCCTGAAAGACTTGAGTAGAATTTTTTTGAAAGTATCTACCTTATTCTTCAATGTACAATCTTCCAGTTTTTATTCTAAAGATTTTATCCTGGTAAAAATTGTTGTGAGCAGCTTCTTATACCAGCACCTAAAATCTCAGTGGTTCAAACAATATAAAATCTGATAGATATTATTCTACAAATGAGGGAAAATGAAACTTACGGGTTTCACAAATGAGGTTTTGATATACCACGGAGCAACAGAGTTCACCCGAATGTTATCTTTTGCCCACTCACATGCCAAATTTTTTGTAAGTTGATTCATTGCTCCTGTAAGTACAAAACTTAGATATTCATGACTTCATCTGTTACATAAAATTCAATAAAGGGAAGGGTCTTAGTTCTACAAAATAACACGCCTTTAGTAGCTCCATAGATAGATCCAGAAAATAGGTGCACCAAACCAGCAACAGAAGAAATAAACACAATGCTGCCTTTTCCACTGGCTTTAAGTAGAGGATGAGCCAGTTGACATAGGTGGTATGCAGAATCGAAGTTTGTCGTCATGATGCTTGAATATTCTTCAGCGGTATAATCAACAGTTGGCTTCCTAATATTAGTCCCAACATTATTTATCTACAAGATGAAAATTGCAAAGGTCAGACTCAAGTCTTTCCAAATTGTTCAAAAGAACGCACTGCTGCTACTCAACCAGCTGATGCATGCTCATGCATGCAAGTGCAACTGCCATAACTAAGAACTATTGGAAATATAGAAAACTTCAGGTGCATATGCTTAGCCTTTGGTATGAATATGACTCCATAAAATTGAGTTTAATCACAGAGTTTATCCACTTGCTCGTAGTAGACTTCGAAATGAGTTTATTTGAAACACCAGACCAACAAATAAAAATTGAGCGACAATATGTATCTACTCATGAGATTGGTTTTCTGGATTGTGCGACCACCTTTTAAGCCTTCAAGGATGATATGATTTGAAATTTATAAACAATTCTTATCCATGTATTAAGACTACGATGCATAATTTTAGCATTGTTGCTTTTCCTCTGGACTTGAAATTCAAGGCCGAAGATTTACCAACAGTTCAAATTTGTTTCTGTAAGCAGTTTAGACCAAAACTAGCTAGTTCCTCCACATTTAAAGTATACACATCAACTCCCTCTGGTAAACAGACACACATATCATGAATTAGAACCGGGGCAAAAGCAGAGATCGTCATATGATCCTGCATCGCCCCTTAACATGTCCAAAAATCCATAACTGTCCTGAAAACAACCAATGCAGCATAATCTCCAAATCCACAAGAGGCAACACAAATCCAACTAATGAATAGCACAATTAGAACCTGATTTTCTAGTTAAAACAAGGATTTGAAGAACAAGAAACGTCGTCAACAACTCAGATGAAAAAGCATGGCTCCAAAATCACTCACAAGAATGTTAAGCTTGCCACAGAAAACAGAGGAAACTTTATCTATGAGGTGCAATCTTTGTTCTCTGGAAGACGCATCACACACAGAACCACTGACATTAAACCCCTTAGAACTCCACTCCTGCAACCGCTGATTCAGTTCCTCCTCATTTCTCGAACATGTATACACAGCAGCACCCATTGCCGCTAGCTCCTCCACAGTAGCACACCTGATCGCATCATCACAAACAACAGGCAATGCTGATGGAGCATCTCATCTAGAAGATTAAGCCGTAGCAAAAAATGGATTGCGATTGCATTGGAATACAGGACTGTTTATTTAACCCGATTTTAGAATCATATTTTAATCCTAAAAGCTTAAATTGATAGAGTGTATAGGCGAGAAATAAAGATGAATAGAGAGAGAAAAAGTTACCCAATTCCTCGAGTGCCGCCGGTGACAAGAGCGGTCATGCCGGCCAGAGACCACCTCGAATTGCTGCTTCCGGCCATCGAATTATGTCGCTGCCTTCGCTTTCGCCCAACTTCCAGGGTTTTAGGATTGGATTTGATTTGCAGTTTGGCAAACCAAGTCAGTGAGTTGGATACTTGGATTGGGCATCATGCTCGCATTTATTGTATAATTTGGGATGTAGAATGAGTTGATTAAATGATATTTAGGCGTCGTTTGTTAGAAATATTAATAATATTGAAATAAATAATATATATATAAATAATATGGAGATTGTAGGATAAATTATTGAATCTGTGTGTTTGATAGAAAATGTAACTGTTTTTTTAGCATCATTTACTTGTTTGGTAGAATGTCTTAAAATTAATATTAAGTTATATTATTCTCATTTCACTCTTACCCTACTAAATAAATTACACAGATTGCCATCATATATATATATATATATATATATATATATAAAGAAATTATATCTCTGTATTTTGTATGCGTCATTTCCATGGAAGAAAAACAGTTTAGCCCTCTTCTCTCATCTCTCTGCCGGTGGAATAATCACCGGTCGCCGCCGCCGCCTTCTTCCCATTTCTCTCCTCCGACAACCTTTGTAAAATACAGCAGCACCGTCTTCTCTCTCTCTCTTCTCCTTCTCCTTCTCCGGCGAGACGAACGCCGTCGTCGTCTCCGCTCACTCCCACTCTCGGCTAAACCTTCTACTCTCTCTAATCATCTGCAATTTGATAGAATCCCAATTTAAAAACTCTAGCCTCACAATCGAAATCATCTCTCATCTCTCTAAGAAATCTCGCGACTTTGCCGTCGTCTTATTCGTCCAAGAAAAGGGGAAAAACTAGATTAGGGATTTCTATATCCACAATTGAACTCACCGAAGAAAATGGACTGGAAACTTGCTCCAGATTCACGATTTGCAGGGGAGAAGCAAGTAAGGTCTGTTTTCATTCACAAATTGGTTGATGCGATTATGTATGAAGAAAATGGGGAAAGGTATAGGGATTAAATTAAACTCACCGAAGGAAAGACATAGTCGGACTCCGAGATAGCCACTGCTATCGGCAGGGAGGATTTTCGAGTTGTCGCCGTGAAGAAACCAGACGCGGAGGCGGAGCTACCGATAATCGCGATATGGTGGAGACTGGAGAGGAAATGATTTTCACGAGGGTACTGAAGTCAATCTTCACAATATACAAATCACTGTTGTAGTAATAGAAAATAATACGAGGGGATTGGTCATATTATTAATCTGCTTACAAGCACATTATAACACAGGGCTTCCTTTTAATAAAGGGCTCTCACTAATAATAATATTTGCTACCAAACAAAGTATTAACCCATATTATTAATATAATATGGGTTAATACTACTTACCAAACACACCCTTAGTAAATAAATAATGAGCTGATTAAATGTTATTTGGTACGTAAAGATATTTTAAGTATAAAAGAGTTTTATCCATTTCGTTATTAGATCACAAATATCGTGGATGGCCATTTTTTTTTGTGGGTTTATGGCAAAGTAATGCAATCAAACTTATAATTTAGGTGTACAACATTGTTGAATTTTGATCAAACTTATGATTTTTTAGTATGCTAATTTAAATGTCCTGAAAGAAGTACTAGTCTGTCCTGTGAAAGATGACATGTTTTCCTTTTCGGGACATCCCATGAAAGGTAACATGTTTATATATCATGAAATAATTAACCCAAATTAACCCTACTTAGCCCAACCCAAAATCAGGCCCACTCTACCTAATTAATCCTAAACCCTACCCACTACTTAAACCTATTTCTCACACTCTCTCTCTTCAACCCTTCATCATCCCTCATTACCCTATTTAGTCTACTTCTCTCTATTTGTCTCTCTGTACTTGTCTCTCTCATCGCACCCATTCATTCTAGTGGCGCCGTTGATCATCCTCTTCAATCCACTGTGATGATTAATCCTTATCTTGATTCTCCTCCCCAAAATAATTGGGAGAATTTCCAATCCCTCACTAATATTGTTGTTCTAGAGACTCCACCGTCTTCTCCACTGACCTTTGAACATGAACTCTCCAGAGAAACTCTAGATCTGAGCCGGAAGGTGGTTCCCATCACCGAAGATCAACTAGACGCCGCCAACGACTAGATCAGAGCGATGAAGATAGAAGATAGGTACAAAGCGAGGAAACCAGAGGAAAGGAGACCGGTCACTCGCCGCCACCTCTACGCCGTGATGAAAAAAAGCCGCCGCTCTGATCCTCTGAGCGCTAGGGTTCCGACGGCGGAGAAAGAAGGGGAAGATCTGGCCACGACTCTATCCTCTATGATGGAAGTTTTGCTTCCGTGCTTGTTTCGGGTGTTCAGACCTATCCTAAAATCACTAAAACCAATATGTGTTTCTGAATAGTTCTGTGATAATTTTGGGTTCTGGTATGTTTCTAATGAATTTCTTCGATGAATTTGGGTTCTAGTATGTTTCTGACGAATTTGGTGGCCGGTATGTTACTGCAATGTGTTGGGAGTACAGTGTGTTGCTGGTCTTTCTGATTTGGAACTGAAATGATAAAAACTATCCTCAATGTGCTGTGTGAGATGTAATCCATAAAACTTAGATCTTTTAGCTTCATTAGATCACTTGCATACAAAATACTGTCCTTTTTACACCAAAACATGTTCCTAAACACTTGCATACATGTTTTTAAGGCATAAAACAAAAAAAAAAAACAAAATATCTAGCTCCTAGTTAAGCCCCTGTACTGCTCTTCATGGTAAAAAAAAAAATGCATTGCCCCTTCCTATGCATTATCTTCATTAAGGACTAATTGCTCAATGAGGTCTTCAAGGCCATCCACTCCTGCATGTCCAATAAGGAAGTCCACACATTCTTAAACTAGATCTTTTGGTGCTCCAAATGGGATTGGTAAGAGCTCTTGTCTGTCTAGATGGTCTTTCTTTATATGTGGAATTTTATAGCAGTTTACACCCTTCACTTTCATCACTTCAAGCATGCATGACTGCAATGTGAGAAAAACCTTGTTGAGCTTTGCTGCTTCTTGCTTTTCAAATGAATCTTGCACTGCAATCACTAAATCTCTTGTGGTATAGCAAGCTGAATCATGTTGTGTAGCTTGAATAGCTCTGAACCACCCCAAATCATTAATGTTCATATCTGGAGAGTTTGGTGGTTGATGTATTGTTTTTATTTCAAATCCATCTGATGAAGCAATTGCTCTGAATTCAGGGTCATCAACTTTTATATGAGGCCTAATATTGTCTTATTAGATGTAAATAGCCTTCTGGCCATTTTGATTTGATGTTTGGTAGAATATGCTCAATAAATGCATATATTGAATACATATAGGTTAATTGCAGTGCATTCATTTCATTTAGTTCGTGTTCAGATTATTTGTAGTGCATTCATTTCAATGTAAGGTAATAAATGCAAACTGATTTCATTCAGACCTGGTTGAGAAACATTCTTTAATTACTGGCATAGTTATGCTGTTAAGTGGCTGCATTTCCATTGTACATGTTTCTCTGTTTTTTAGATCTTATTTTTGTTGGAACCAATTCTGTGAATGAGAAGATGCATATTTTCCCATCAAACAACACACTCACATCTCACCATCTGCATTAAATATAGGCCTTCATACTGCTGCCATGAACATTACCTTCTTAATGAATTTTTTTGACCTGCAAGTCCTATGAGGTTCTGCCTCTCCTGGTGTTAGATAATATCCGTGTGTTGTTCTTGTTATTTGGAACCATTTCTCATCAATGTGCACAGTGTTATGCATAGTTTTGAACTTCAAAACTCTATCATCTTTGCATGCCTCTAATACCTCTAGTGCAAACCTGACCCTTTGCATCTTATTTGATGCTTTAAGCTCTAGTTTTATGGTTGATGTGTGAGGTTTGATTAGTCCTGCAGAAATCCACTTATGTACTATACTCTTTTGCACATTAATACCATTTGCCAATACTCTGTTGCTCTTTTTTAGAATGATTTGCTTTGAATCCTCTCTATATCTACTACAACTTTCCTTTCTCTGACATAATTTTTTTCCCTCCTGCTGAATTCAAACTCTCACCATTTGCTGCTTGTTTCTTTGCAGCAGTCCAATACCTATTCACAGTGCTCAAAGAGATCTCAAATTTGATGTTGGCTTCTTTTAGCTTCCCTCAAGTTGGTTTTCCATCTTTGTTGTTCTCAAGAAGACAATGAACAACATTGTTTATGCCTGCTGTAGTTAGCTCCTTTTTCATTTTTTGAGATTTAGTATTGCTGCAGATTTGCTCAAGTATGATAGGTTAAGTGTATTTATAGTAGCTGTAACAGTAGTTAGAGGGAAATTTGAATTGAATGTTTCAACAACTTAAATTTTTGGCACAATGAATTTCAGTATTATGGCGCCATATTTATAGCAGCTGTAACAATGAATTTCAATGCAGTTTCCTCATTCCCTTAAATGTTGGTGTACTTTCTCCATTTCCATTCACACTACTTTTACATTTTTAAATTATTTATTGAGTTAGTGGGTACAATAACCACCCTACTTTTTTTCAATAAAATACTGTACTAAACACACCCACTATCCTTAATCCATGTATTTTAATCTCCGTGTCGAAATGAAACATGTCATCTTTTGCGGGACTGAGGGAGCACATACTTATTTATCAGTTAACAAAGTCAAAATTTATCAGTTAACAAAATCAAGTTAAATCATTGAGGATCTCAATGATACGTTTTCTCTATAATTCATTTATGTTATACCGAACAAAAATAGATATTTTTCTCATTATAAAGTTTTGAATTTATTGTCTTTTTTTTTCTAGAAAGGATATATTATTGTCCATTTGGTACGAAGGGGACGTTGCATCTTGATTTTCCAACTCCGGGTAGTTCTTATAGGTAGTTCCACTCCTCAAATGAATGACATTGCATTGGTTCTTCGGATTCACCTCCGTATTACTTGGGAATTACCCCGGCTTATGTTGAGTAGCCGCTTGATTAGCCATTTGGCTCACTTGCCCTTCCAACATCTTGAGTTGCTTAGACATAGCCTAGACGGTCCCTTCCAAACTTGTAACCTTTTGCCCGGTTGCTCCCATAAAAGCATTTTTATTTTGGAGAAGTTGTTGCATCATTTCTTCCATGGTCGGCATAGGCTTCTTCGGCTCATTGATCATCCCTTGAGATACCGAGAATCCGGGTGGTGGAATGATAGCATTGTTCGGGTTAGCATACAATAAATTTGGATTCCTATAATTAGGATTATAGGCTTGATTCCCCGGAGGATAACTCGAACGGTTGTAGTTACTATACCCCCGTTGATTGACATAGTTGGCATTCTCAACTTGTGAATACTCTTTACCTCCTTGATTCATTGGTTGGGCCACCATCTTCACATCCAATTTTCCTTTTCTTTCGGCCTCGTAGTCTCTCTTGAGCATGGTGAATTGCTCAAGAAGATCATCATACTTCTCATCCGAAATGGAGATAACTTTCTTTGACGAACTTCTCTCTTGAGGCCAATGGCAACATGCCTTCATTTCTTCCAATATTCGCACCGCTTCTTCATACGGACGGTTGGTCAAACCACCTCCGGCGGTGGCATTCACAACTTCTCTTGTATGGCTAGTGAACCCTCGATAGAAGTTTAATATTTGTTGCTCCTTTGAAAAGCCATGTTGAGGGCATCTCCTCAACATCTCCTTGTACCTCTCTCATGCCTCATATATAGATTCATCTCCGAATTGAGAGAAATGAGAAATGTCCGAGATCAACTTTTGTGCACGAGATGAAGGAAAATACTTGGCTAGAAATAGCCGACAAAGTTGCTCCCATGTAGTAATCTCCGAGCGGTCTATGGTCTTGTACCAAGCTTTGGCTCTATCCCGCAAAGAAAATCCAAACAACCTCAATCTAATGGCATCATTCGAGACCCCTTGGATTTTGATAGTCTCACACACATCCAAGAAAGCACTCAAATGTGCGTTGGCATCTTCATTAAAACCTCCTCCGAACGACTCCGCTTGCACCATATTAATCAACCCCGGCTTTAGCTCAAAGTTGTTGGCATTGCACCAATTGCCCCAACCTCCATCTTGGAACATATTCACTTGAGGCTCAAACATTTGGTTGATCGGAGGCGGAGGTGCTCTTTCTCTTTGAGCTTGTTGCTCCTCTATTTGGCGGCGAAGCTCTTGCATTTGGTGCTCCAAGTCGGCCATATTATTAGGCCTTTGACGCTCCATTGCTCTCCTTCTACGTTCCCGGCTAGCTCGTTTATGTGTGATTTCAATCTCCAAGTCCAAGGGTATAATTTCTCCTCCCTTTTTCCTTGTGATCATACACCAATTCACATACACAAACCCACCAAAAATACACTTAGATTCAAACTACAAAAATAAATAAATAATGCTTGAACTAGTACTCTCAAGGAAAAGATCATTAACAATATAAACTCTAAATAGTCCCCGGCAACGGTGCCAAAAAGTGATCACTAAAATGCTTAGCAAATAATTCTGCACTTTGTTCGGGTAATTGAAGCAATAGGGATCGAGTATCGTATCCACGAGGACTATTAAGCCGAGTTTTTTTAGTGAAAATCAAATTTATGCGAATTCCTACTATTTAAGCTTTGCACACAACAAGGTTTGGGGTTCACTCAAACTCTTAAACATAAAATCAAAGCTAAATAAGCAAATAAATGACAAGAACATGCAAATTCAACAAAACAAATGATCAACAAATGATTAAGGAACAAATAAGAGAAAAGGGTTGGTTCTAGGGATTTATTTCGATTCTAGATAGCTTGATCACAGCTTCCTAAATCATGCAAACCATTTTTAATCCTCTTAATAGGAAACAATCCACATATATATTCACTAATCTATCTCGACAATTAGCAAAAGCGGATCATTCAATCGACTATCTCTATTACGACTCAAGCCAATCAAACAACTCCAAAAGCACAAGAATCATAAACCTCCATGCATTGAACAATCACCTACTAAGTCTCAAGTCAAAACATGAAGTGAAATTGAAATTCCATGCAAGCAAAAACATTAGGAAATTTCACAAACACTAGGCATGCAAGAAAGGTGATCAACAATTCCCACATGAATGAAAGCACCAAATCCACAACTAAGAAGAGGATGGATAGGAGAAATATCAAGATATGATCAAACCATCATCAAATCCACATAAACCCCTAAAACCAACAAGAAATCTAGCTAGACATAATGTAAATCAACATAAAGCAAAAGAGAAATGATAGCATAGATGAAAAACTAGGAACCCAATGTTGAAATCTTCACAAAGTCTTCAAATCCAACCTTAATCACTATTACAATGAAGTAAAATGCATTTTAACCCTAATTGGAAACTATTTGAAATGGAATCTATGCTAAGGGAGGTAGGTTACACGTTTTGGGGCTGCCAAGTAGTATATATAGGGAGGAAAAAGTGCTACTCCAAGTTAAAATTGCGAAAAGGGGGAGAAAATCCGCTTTTAAGCTGATACAGTGAAAACCGGTGGTTCAGGGGCATTTTTCGACGGTCTGGCACCGAAAATCGGTGGACTGGGCCCAACCCGCCGAGTGGACCGCCGATTTCAGGTTTCTTCTTCGGAAGCGAATACAGTGAGTTTCGGAGGGTTGATCGGCGGTCCGGGTAGCTTTTCGGCGGTTTGGCTACAAACCTTCAATTTTCTTCTTCCAACCGCCGATTTTCTCTAGTTCGTGCCTTCACGCCCCGTTTTCCACTTTTCCTTCCCATTTCTTCGTCTCCGCCCTTCTATGGCCTTTCCATCTCGACTTCAAGTCCCTAGCTCACCCTACACAAATGTATAAACTCCACCAAAACGTGAAACTAATCCAAAATAGTGAAAACAATACAAAAACCAATCACGTTTAAAGGTAAAGCAATGAAATTAGCGACATTAAAACATGTTTAGTTGCCCAAAAGTAGTATTGTTCTCAATTCTTTTCCTCGTTTTCCTTTCTCAGAAGTCCTTTATCTCTGTCAACTCCGTCGCCACCACCAAACTTTTACTTTCTTATGTTTCGAATTGTTGATTTCTTCTACTCCCTCTGTCTAATTTATATGTACCTACTTACCACATTTTTTTATCCAGTTTATATCTACCTACTTTAAAATATTAACACATATACCCTCATTCCTTTACCCTATTTTCTACCCTTTGCCACTATGACACCCCTAACAACTAACCCACTCAATTAACATCCTAATTAAGTCTTCTCATTAACCCACCTAATTAACCCAACCCAAAACACCCACTCACCATTATCGAGACTCACTTTTTTTTATCTATCACTCTCTTATCGCAGCCACCGCCGCCATCACCACCCTTCATTATCACCTCCGACCACCACCACCATTTTCGACGACCACCGCCACCACCTCCACAGATCTCTCTCTCTCTCTCTCTCTCTCTCTCTCTCTCTCTCTCCTCTCTCTCTCTCTCTCTCTCTCTCTCTCGTTCCTTTTCAACGACAACCACAACACCGTCTCTCCTCTCACCCCTCTCATTCACCTCTTCTACCATCTCCGATCGCCGCCACCAGTACGTGCGCCATCGTTGCCACGTTGCTTCCACCTCCAACTGTCGCAACATCTCATGAGATCTAGATCGAGATTTTAAGGATGGTGGGTGGTAGCGTGCGGCTGGTTGTGATTGTGAGTGGGTGGAGGCTGGTAGAAGCAGTTGGTAATGCAGGTAGGTGGTGTTGGTCGTAAGAGATATGAGGGCACAGTTTTTGATTTCTTCAATTGGCGTGATTTTTGTGGAGGCGATCAAAGAGAAATGGGAGGGAGAGAGATGGAGGTTGGAGAAGTGGGGATAAAGAGAGAAGGAGAAAAGACGGAGAGAGAGAGAGAGAGAGAGAGATTACAGACTCCGATCGACCTCGTCGGAGACGAACCGCACTACGTGACTCCCCAACTGCTCGCCGCTGCATCCTCACCATCCCAATAGCTTTGAAAGTAAAAGTGCATAGAGTCGTACGCGATGGGGTCACCAGCAAGATTTCAGGTGCTCCAAGTCATTGGAATTAATCTGCAAGATTTCTTCAATTTTAAAGTGGATTTGTGATTTTCTGAAGTTCATAACAGTTTGAGAATTAGATCTGTGGTGTTGTTTTAGATATGTGGTGGTGGCGGTGGTGGTGCAGAATTAAGGGATGATGGTGGTGTATTGGTGGTGGCAGTGAGAAGAATGGTGGAAGAGAGAATAGACGAGAGAGAGAGAGAAAGAGAGAGAGAAGATGTTTATTAATCACAAATTAACAAACTAAATGTATTGATTAACACTACCCCTCAAATCAGTGGCGGAGCCACACATAACTTTGGTGGGGCAATTGCCCCCCCTCAAATTTTTGCAATTACCCTTAATTAGTTAAATAATTATATAAATTACGCACAAATTTATCAAGGGAAAAGGTGCATTTACCCCCCTGTGGTTTCTAGTGGTGTGCAAAACACCCCCCGATCTTTGTTTAGGAGCAAATTCATCCTTCCTTATGGTTTTCTCATGCAAAAACATCCTTCTGCTGATGGAAAGATAACTTCTGTTACCAAATTAATTATTTTTTCTTTATTTTTATTTTGTGGGTCTCACAGATATAATAAACAAAAATTTTAAGAGTTTACACACTTTAATTAATGACGTGCACTAAATATGATCTGCCATGTGATTAGGCATATTAAAAAAATACCATTTAAGTAATATTCACAAATTAGAACAAGAGTATGAATTTAAAGTAGAATCTCAAACAATAAAATAAATCATAAGTTAACCCCATCACATAAGAGAAAAATCACAACCTTGTTCCAGAGGCATACTAATGACAAAAAATAGAAATAGTTCAATCATCCAATTTCAAAACACCAAATAAACTAGAACCCTACCCCAAATGTTTGCATCAAAAAAAGATGTTCATGGCTACAAAACAGATGTTCATCTTCCTATTTTCCACGATTTGCTGCCTCAATTTTTAATTTCTTTTGTCTTTGTTGCTCCAACAACTGTCTTGTTGTAATGCTTGAGGCTCCATTCCACTTCAAACCTGGTTGTGTGACTTCCGGGCCCTCCCCAATGAAGTTGATCTGTCGAAACTCCCTCTTTGCATGCTTAATCTCTCTCTCATTTGGTATAGCACCTCTCACAACTGGATCACTATTGTGAGGAATAGACTTTTGCCCTTCTTTCACTACATATTCTGAAGATTGTCCGGGCTGCAACAAGGATAAAAAATAGCTTACAACCAATAAAATTCAAAGTCAGGAGACCATAAGATGAATTCAAATAAATATCATTACGTTGAAAGTAATTTTGCCACTGCCCAAGTCCACATAGCATCCAAATCCACTTGTTGGCTTAGATTTCTTGTAATGCCTTTTTGAGATATGTTTGTTGCGCTGATTTGTGTGGGCAGTTGAATTACTAGCCTAAAGATGAAGAAATAAACAAGTAAATATTAGTAAAAATGAAGAGATAGTTTACATTTGAAATACAAGTTTTACCTGATTTTCTTTGGTAGGACAAGAAAGCTTATTATGACCTTTTGTCTTGCAAATGGTGCATTTTTGTTCCGCTGCTTTTCTAGACAGCTTAGTCCCGCATCTTGGTTCATTAGAAGCTCGGATTCTCTTTTTTCTTGGTCTACCAATGGACTTTTTTGGGGGTGGAGGTTCAATTGGTGCATGAGCCTCAACATTAAAGAACTTCACACCAGGAACAGGAGAAATGGTGTGTCCATATGCCTTCTCATAGGTGGTATTGTGATACCAACTAGAGATCCTTGTTATTGGCTCAATTTTGGAGTAGTACATTGCACTTATAGCATGCATGCAAGGTATTCCAGTAAGTTGCCAACTTCTACAAGTGCATATCTGTTGTTTCAACATAACAGTATGTTTGTCTTCTCCTTCCCCAATTTCATATCCTTCATCACCATTCCAAATAACCTTACACCCAACAGCAGCAACTTTGTTCTCTTCAAAGATTTTCATTACAGCAGGAGACCACTCATTCAACCACGAATCACACTTGTTCTTTCTATCCCTAATCCAACCCATGCATTTTATTCTAATCCCCTCTAGCATGCTCATGATGGGCCTTTGTCTAGCATCAAGTATGGATGAATTAAAGCTCTCTGATATGTTGTTATCAACCATAAAACAAGAGCACCTATCTGATTGGAATGCCCTGCACCAAGCCTCTTTAGGGTAATTGAGCAAAGATTTTGCTGCTTCCCTGTGTATTTCACCCAACTTTGCAAGAGCAGTTTCAAAATCCTCCTTAAAAGTGCTCCATGCACAAATCCATAACCTTCTCTGCATCTCATTTCCACTCCATTTCTTTGACCAGTTGCTCCAAATATGTCTGGCACACCACCTATGCTCTGCATTAGGTAGTATGTTTCTAACTGCATGAGTTAATCCCTAGCAAAAAAAACACACACGCATATATATGAATTAGCAAACATTTATATGAACGATAAAATATTTATAGTGAATTATAAATAAATTACCTTTTGCATATCAGAGATCACAGTAAACTTTGATCCATCATCAAGCTTTAGCTCTTGTCTTAACCAACATAAAAACCAATTCCAATTCCCTTTATTCTCCTTACTTACCACAGCCCATACAATAGGCATTACTTGGTCATTTCCATCTATTCCCACTGCTGTAAGCAACATACCTTTGCAGACACCCTTAAGAAAACACCCATCCAGACTAATAAGGGGCCTACATCCACCCAACCAGTTCTTCTTACAAGCATCCAACAAGACAAACATTCTTCTAAAAACTCTCTTGCCATTTTCAAGTCCATCTTTAGACAATTCAATCTCACACTTTGATCTGGGATTGCTTTCTTTGACTTTCTCAGCATATGCAGCAAGAATAGAGAACTCTTGCTTGAAGCTCCCTTCTAGTTCATGTATAAGCATCTTTTTTGCTCTCTTACACTTGTGCACACTAACACGTGTATTCAAATGCTTCTCTATCTCAGTTTGCATGTCTGTAGCTCTTATCTTAGGATTCTTATAAACCGAGCTTTTGCAATATCTAGCTATAAACTTTGCACTAGCACTAGGCACCTCCACCTGTGGAAAACATCTATGCACCATGTCTGCTGTCTTCACAGCCAACCCACCTCGTCCACCATCTTTGGAAATTAATAGCTTGAATGGACACTCAACAGCGTTTTTACAGTAAACCCTCAGTCTAGTCTTTTCATTCTTTTCAAAATGTAACTTGTATCCATACTTTACACCATAGTCATTTATTGCTAGTCTTGCCTCTACAGCATTAGCAAATGTCTGTCCAAGTGAAAAACAACCCTTAGGTGGTTCCTCATACGGTTGCGACTGATCAAGGTCTATATCTGAACCATCTGCACAATCTGAATCTTCTTCTAAATATGTATCTGTCTCACTATTGTCAGCCTCACACTCAAATGCATCATTCTCTTCATTCTCACTAATATAGCCTGTAGGATTGACATATAAGCCTTTATCAAGTCCTCCTAAGTTAATTTCAGTTTCCATTGTAACACCTTGAAATCCCTGATCAAACACTTCTAAATTCAAATCCTCAACACTTAAGTTCATATCATTATCTACAGGACCAGTTAAGTCCATCTCTTCATTTTGAATATGCTCTTTTTCCACAATAACATCTTCTATTCCTAACTCGCGGTTCATGCATTCAAGCGTTAGAAAATTAGGAGTAAGCGGAGGCATAGGCATGTTTTCAGCATCAACGAATAACTGAACATATTTCCAATCAACAATATCTGCATATTCCAAAATCGTCCTAACTGTTTGTTCATTACTGATGACATACATACCATCTTCGAAACCCTTGTCACAATCATGAATATATATACCTTTCGGAGTTGGGAAACCTAACTCAGAATAGTGCTTCACAACCCGTTCATAAGTCATAGAACTTACTTCCGCGATGACAAGATCCATATCACAACCCACATGAGTCCAAGTTCCATCATCTTTTTTACTCCATTCTCCACCCCAGTTAAACCAAAATTCCATGTTCTTTGCAATACTGCAATAAAATATAAAATAAACAAAAATGCTCAAACAATACATACCAAAACAATACATGTTGTTGTCATTAGGAGATATGATTTACTATGAAGACGTAAATCATAAAATTCAGATATGAGGGTTTAGCAAAAAAGAAAACAACAACTCTCCTACTCAAATTATTCAGCCAAATGTATAGGATAAAACCAAAAAAGAGCGAAGATAAAGCTGAGAGTGTTTCTCTTTTTCTTGAAGAAAAGCAGATGTTTAATACTTTAATTAGTGAAATCATTTCACGTCTCTCACTTGAAAAAAACACACAATATACATACCAAATATCCTAATCATTCTTCAGCAAGTCAACAACTAAAAATTAGATAACTAACCTTTGTTCTTCTCTATCTTCTCCAGCCATTGCATGTGTGCACTCGATCGTCGTCAGCCGCAAAAGAAATTAGGGAGAAGAAAGAAAATTGTGGTTTTTGCTGTAAAAGAAATGGAGGGTTACCCAAAAACTCTTTACATTCCCGCTTATTTGATTTGTGGGACCCCCACAAAATAAAAATAAAGAAAAAATAATTAATTTAATAACAGAAGTTATCTTTCCATCAGTAGAAGGATGTTTTTGCACGAGAAAACCATAGGGAAGGATGAATTTGCTCCTAAACAAAGATCGGGGGGTGTTTTGCACACCTCTAGAAACCACAGGGAAGGATTAATTACTTATGTTTTGCCCCACCAAAAATTCAAAAAAGTCGGGGCAAAGAAATTTGCCCCTCCGATCGTTAGGGGCCTGGCTCCGCCACTGCCTCAAATACACCTTTATCTTAAAATCCGTGTCAACACCCAAATAGGTACATATAAATTGGACGGAGGGAGTACTACATATCGTTTTAATTTAGCTTCAACCCCATCGTTGCACTACCTCATAAGGTTAAATAACCTGATCTCATAGCAGAGTGAAAGAAGGGCTAATAAAGAGTCCTCGTCTGTTATTCCTTATTTCTTTCTAATAAAGCTTTTTTTCCTTGTCGATCCGGCCCTGTCCCTTTCCCACATGGATTTTCCAAACTCACATCATCCGCCCAAGCTATTTGAAAGATTTACAAGGCATGATATTAGTAAATAATTTTATGTATATTCATATGATCTACTCCATCTGTCCACGAAATGATTGTCATTTTTGTCATTTAAGTTCGTCCATGAAATGATTATCACTCTCATTTATAGTACTCCCTCAGTATTATATATAAAGTCTCATTTCACACATTTCACATGTATTTTTTAAAAAGTCCTATTCTGCTTTTTGTACCATTATACCCTCTTTGCTTTTTAAAATTACTACCCTTATACCCCCTTTATCACTACTTTTTTGTCAATACCACTACCCCACTCAAAAAATACTTTACAATTTTCTTAATATCGTGTCCATTTAAATTGGGACTTTATAACTAATGCGGAGTGAGTAGTAGGGTCTTCTTAATATATTATATTTAATTTTATATTTCTCACTATTTCACCCGCACCTTACTCCATTATAACAATATCCACTATTATCCACTACTACCTACCATTTTCTTAAAACTCATGTCGTCCGTAAGGTGACAACCATTTCGTGGACGGAGAGAGTACTTTAAAATAATCATTTAATCCATTGCTCTTCTTCTTCTTTCTTCCTTTCCGGCGATAGCCTCTTCGTCGTCCCCGTCACTTCTCATCGTTGTTAACATCAGACCAAACTTCGACCTCGATTCTACACACACAGACTCATACCTCCATACAAATGGGATCTAAAAATATTTAGGACTATAAGGAAATGGGATCTGGGCTTTGGACCGCCGTTGCTGGCGATGGGCGGCAGCGTTCGGACTAATAGGGATGTTGGGTTTTCTTCAACCATGCAGAATTTTTAGAATTCTGTGTTGCTGCAAACATGGTCTTTAATTAAAATCGAATTTTATCTGTATCAAAAGGAGAAGAAAAATCACGATGATTCTTTCAAACATTAACAACAAAAGAGGATCTCAGATTTGTTGTTTAAAATTAAATTCGGACTTTTTTTTTTCAAAATACAAACAAATTCTGAACTTTGGTGAGGAAAAAGGATGATGTGTGGGACGCGCCTTATATTAAAAAAAAAGGTTAAACTTACAGTAGCGCCGAGCTCGCGAGATGCGCTGGCTGGTCATAGTATGCCCAGTGCGCGCTCAAGTTGTGAAGTGCATTGGCGAGCTCCCAATTTGTGGAGCTCACAAAATTTTTTTTAATTAAAAAAGAAGTTTAATGTTTAAAAAAAAATTCATTTCATCCAAAATAAAAATATTACACTAAATAAAAATATTACACTACATTACAATAAAAATAAAATACTACATTAAACATTATAAAAAAACTACTCCTCATCTACGGGTCACCCATATTTCAATTTAAGCTCCTTGACATAGTTCTCATGAACAACTTCTAGGCCGTTGCCATACCGTCGGTGCTTCTCGTGATGATATGATAGTCTTGCTGCCTAGTAAATTCTACCATATGACGCGACATTTTCTCGGCCGCTTGAACAAATTTCTCTTGTACACTTCCTGCTACCAAACCGCTTCCCGAACTCGATTCGGCCTTCCTCTTCCCTCTTGCCGCCGCCTTTGCCTTATCTCTACCCATTTGCTGATCGAGCCGACTAGAGTGTTTCGACCCGAATTCGCTGCCGGAAAGTGAAGTGGTGGAACGCGGTGTGTTCTTGCTCGGATTGCTTCCCGCCGCCGAATCCTGTGTCAAAGTGGTGTAGCTCCCATCTTCGTTCTCTTTGGGCCCGTTTCAATTTAGTATTTAGCGGAGTAGACCGTTTCCAAGTGCTTGAAGACAGTTTTGCACGAGCTTCGCCATTCAATGAGAGCTTGGGCCAAAATGTCCTCGCCGCTCTTGCCACTTCGGCTTGTCATCTTGCACTCCTTGTAGACTTGTTGGAATTTCATTAAGACGAGCTTCACTCGATCCCAATGGTTGCGGAGCTTTGCCATGTTCCTTTTCGACGTTCTTTCAGGTCGGAGCGCGCGGTAATGGAGCAAAATCCGGTGCCAATACGAATCTTTCTTTTGATTTTTGCTGATGATGGCGTCTTGGCTAATGTCGATCCAACATCGAGCCAAGATTTCAGTCTCGGCCTCGGTGTATCCCGCCAGCCCTTTGTCATCTTCGGAAGACGAATCCACCAACTCCATCGATGTCGTACCGCCTCCACGACGGCCACCACGGCGACCACTGTCGGAGGTCACCGCCTTCTTTCCCTTCCTCTTTTCCAGTGACGTGCCTCGTCGGCGTCCTCAGTCAAATTCTCCGCCGAGTTGAAATCTTTGAGCGACGATGCGGGGTGCGTAGGGTAGCCGGTGTTTGCAGGGGCAGCGGCATTGGTGGCTCCGAAGCCTTGAAATAGTGCAAAGGCACCCAATGAAAAGTGAGGAACGTAGGCTCCCACCGTGGAAAATTGTGGGGCGAAGGCTTGAGGCAACGAGAATAAATCTCGTTAGGGTATTTGAGAATAAAAATTTGTCGAGGGGATGGACGAGATGGGTTGGGGCTATTTGGATCGACATCGTCGGCGTATGGCCAAATGGAGTTGAAATTGGCATTGAGATCCATTTTTTTTAAACGGAAAGTTGACCGCCGGTGAAGAGGGGTTGGCCGGAGAAGGTGACCGTCGGATTTCGGAGGAAATTTGAGAGGGATGAGTGTAGAGAGTATAGAGAGTGTAGCATGTGATTTGTGGGCGGGGGAAGGAAGATATATATAGTGTAAACTTGAAATTAAAGAAAAAAAAGTTGAATGGTGACCGTTGGTGATCGCAACGGCTATGGAGGGGACCAACCAGAGGCCACCACGTGGCATCGAGCTTGAACTCGCGAGCTCGGCGCTCGGCAGTGGGGCGTGCACTCGCCATATGCGCTCGCTGGGGCGCGAGCCGCTGCCCACAACCTTATAACACCCGCTGGTTAAATAAAATGAACAAATTTAATCTTACACGAATGGGGTGGGTGACTTGGGGTGCAGCAGGGACCTAGGTTTACCAAACCATGGTATGTTTCGTATGCTTTTATTCTCATTTAGAATTAATTTGACCTCGTTTTATGCCTTGCCACGTGTCTCCAGATTAAAAGGGTGAAACATATGCAAGGGTATGCAACTTCAAATGCGAGGGGAAAAGACGGACTATATAATGATGGAGAGGAAGAGGTTTTAATTAAGTGTTATTTAATTTGTCAATCAAACACAATATTTCAGCAAATTTGAAATTTAAACACATATCATTTAAAATGTTTTAATAATGAGGTGGACTTCCATGCAATCCATTGTATAGTATGCAACCAGTTTTGGCCCATGGAGCCACCCAATCCGCGCAGTTATTAGAAAAAAAAGAAAAACACGTGTGTCTTTAATATATATAACAATCCGCTGGCTATTTCTAAATGAAACACTTGGTTTGATGGTCATGTGCTAGTTTAGTAAGTCATAGGCAAGGGTTTGAAACCCCCTGGAGCATTGCTCTAGTTTTTCAATTTATCTTCATTTTTCATTTTTTTAGCTTTTCTGCCTTCTTTTTTTGTTCCTTTATTCTTTCTTTTCTTTTGTTTTGAGTTTCTTTCTTCATTCTTTTTTTTAGTTTCTTTTCTTTATTTTTTAATTTATTTTATTAATTATTTTATTTATTAGAATTATTAGTTATTTATTTTTTTATATTTACTTTTCTTTTTTCTTTTTTATTTCTATCTCTTTGTTTTTAGTTTCTTTTCCTTTCTTTTTTCTTTTTCTTTTCTATATTTATTTTCTTAATTAGTTTCACTTATTTATAAATTAATAAGAGTTATTAGTTACTTATTTTTTTCTTTTTATATTTTACACGTTATTGTTATCAAAAGTAACGATTATCGTTAAAAAAGTAATAGTTCTGAAACATTATCTTTTTTTAATATCAATAATTACTTTTTATTATGACAATAATTATTTGACCGAATTACTAAAAGTAAAAGTTACTGTGAATAAAAATAATAATTTTCGTTAAGAAAAGTAATTATTGTGAAACACATTACCTTTCATCATGTCAATGATTACTTTTTATCACGCTAATATTTAATTTACCTAATAACTAAAAGTAAAAGTTGTCATAAATAAAAGTAAATATTGTCGTTAAGAAAAGTAATAGTTGTAAAACATTATAAATAATTACTTTTTATGTCGACAATAATTATCTGACCAAATTACCAAAAGTACAAGTAGTTGTGAATAAAAATAAACATTGTCGTGTAGAAAAGTAAACATTTTTGGAACATTACTTTTCTTCATATTAGTGATTACTTTTTCTTACGACAATAATTACTTGACCACATAATTAAAAGTACAAGTTATTGTGAATAAATGTAAACATTCTCGTGAATAAAAGTAATAGTTGTGAAACATTACCTTTCTTCATATCCATGATACTTTTAATAACGACATAATTACTTCACCAAATAACTAAAAGTGCAAGTTGTCGTGAATAAAAGTAAACGTTATCGTTAAGAAAAATAATAGTTGTAAAATGTTACCTTTCTTCGTATCAATAATTACTTTTCATCACGGCAATAATTACTTGACTACATAATTAAAATATAAATTGTGGTGAATAAAAATCATAATTGTTTCTAAAAAAATTAATATTTTTGAAAAATAATTATGAAAAAAGAAGAAGAAAAAGAAAGAAAAAGAATGCAAAAAGAAAAAAGAAGTAGAAAAATAAAAACAAACATAAGGAAATTGAAAAAATAATTACGAAAAAGAATCAAAGCTACAACAGAAATGTGAATATATACATCCAATATGATGCAAAATCACATCAAGAAGATAAAGGACAACAAATGAATATCATAAAAGGACAACAAAAGAATACATAAATTATCACATCTCTTTGCATTCTCTTCTCAACAACAACATCATTAACATCAATGTTATTCACACAAACACAACATAAACACAATTATATATTGACTTCAAATATACAAACAATTACACAAGGTTGTATAAAGTTGGGAGTGACAAGTATGTGATGTTGCAACTACAGACATTCCATTTGAAAGATTGGCATTTAAATGCACACCATGGACTAATCATCAACAAAAACTATAAATCTCTTTTAGTACTACTTACTAGTATCCCTTAACAAAAAAATAAATGCTGGAACTAAACACTCATCAATTGGAATTTGCCTACTCAGCCTATCAAAATCGAATTCCAAAATTTTGTTATGCATTCAATCATGTAAACCATTCCCATTGCAACAAATGTCATCTAAAGCCCCTTTAGTTTGCAGAATTGCTCATCTTCTGTTGAGCCTTTCTTCAGAAAACCACCCAAATGATTGCAAGCTGCTCCCACGAAGTTTTTTTTTTCCACGAGTCTTGTTGTCAGTTAAATCCCTTCAACTAATTCTCTCTTTCATCGTATCCTCACCACAAGCAAAAAAATATACTAGTATTGCAACAATTTTAGTTACAAAATGCAAACTAAAAAAGTAGATTATAAAGTATTAACAATACAAATATTTAACAGTTTCCAAGCTTTTCTGCAAAAATCTGGATTAATTAAATGACACAGGCTCACAGCCAAGCTGAGAGATCATAAAGCACGGGATTTAAGAATTAATAAAGAAAGAAACAAACTTAACACACACTAATTACCAAGCATTTGTATTCTTTAATTACCTACAACCAAATTCCAAATCAACATGGACTTAGAAAATGTAAATCTACAATGACTGTAACCAGAGCCTACATAAAGTAATGGAAGAGAGCAAATTCATTACTCAACACTTTTTCTAGTTTTTCAAAGAGGTAATGAAGGTGAGGATGAAAATCACTTCCGAACAACCGTTTTTTTTTTTTTTTTTTCTTTTAATCAGTAGGTTCTGCTAACAATCCGTAAGCAGTAAAAAAGCAGAACCGATTTGTTGCAAACTCGCATAGATAGAAACATCACCGTGTATAATTTCAAAAGTTTAAAGACCCAAGCTGGTTGCATGAATTTCTTCACGAAAGAGAACATACAGCTTAACATCAAGCCAGAGAAAGCACTTTGTTGTATATCTATTGATTCAAAGAATAAAGCTAAATTTTGCCGACCAAATTCCAAATGTGAAAACCTACCAACCATCGACGTGCAATGGATAGGAAAAGACGTTTCTAAGGTCAGATTTAAGATATATTGGCCGGAAATGGGGCGACGGCGCTGCTCAAGGTTGACCGCTCAGACCAATTCTCTAAAATCGATGGAAATTACCACCGAGCAACTCGCAAAGAGGCGTGGAGCATGAATCCATTAATGGTTTGTTGATATTCTGGTCGGAGGAAGTGGCGCCGCAGCCTAAGGTTAGCCGTTGTAGCCCCCCACTCCACCAAACACGATGAATACCACCACCAATCTGTTCGCCCTTCCAAGGAGATTAATAATCTGTGAATATTGACTAAATTTGGTGGGGTTTTGTATGATTTTGTATAAAAGCGGTGAAGAGAATTGGAGAGAAGCGGAGAGAAGAAAATGGAGCGGAGAAAACATGATGAATTGGGGAAAAAAATAAGAATTCAGTTTTATATTTACTGTAGCGGATGGGTCGGATCCGAGTTGAGCGGGTCGGGTCAAAACTGAATACATACAATGCAACCAGTTGCACTGAAGTTTTTCCGTTTAATGATAAACAAATATTTAATCGTAGCTAGGACTGTACACGGTTCGATTTTGTGCGGTTTGCACTACAACCAAATCAAACCATAAAATTATGGTTTGATAATTTTTCAAACCAAATCAAACTGTTTTAGCATTAAAATCGAACCAAACCAAACTGTATTAATACGGTTTAGTACGGTTTGATTTACAGGTTATATATATTTTTAATTTTTCTTGCAGAGTAATAAAGAAAAATGATTTGTTTATTTATGTGAACTGACGGCATGATGTAATATTATACTTCAAATTCTTTATTTGTATGCATAATATCATAATTAACTAGAGAATTTAACTTGAAAACTAAATTGTTTCAAAAGCCTTCTCAATAAATGGAATCGATCAATTAAAAAACTTTTGCTACTATTTTTTTCATGAGAACAGATTGTGGTGGCGGTAGAAGAAATAACGAAGAAGCGCAAGAGTTAAATTAAATAAGTAGTTAGAGTTAAACCTTCTTATTTTGATTTATGGCATATATAATTAAAAATGAGATATGGAATATACTATTTAACTCTTTCAATACTAAAAATAATATTAATACAAAAATTATATTATGGTTTACGGTTTGATTTGATTTATATTTTTTAAAAACCAAACTTAAACCATAAATCATAATTTTTTAAAAATCTAATCCAAACCATAATTGTCAAACCATAAACCAAATCAAATCGTACAAATACGATTTGATTCGATTTAATTAACGGTTTAAACCAAACTTTGTATAGTCCTAATCGTAGCAAATTATACACATCCAAAACTTCTCTGACGATTTCGTGATGAGGCCTGAAAGTATTTTCCACATTCTTACAAAATGATAACATTGTTTTGTAAATGAAAGTGTATCAATATAATCGTAACTTTTGTATTATTTATGAACAAAATGACGTGGTTTGTTATAAAATGGACATATTTTCAATCACATCATAGAACAACATTATTTTAATTATTATATTACGTCAATTTTTTTATTATCTAAAAAATCGCAAAAACTTCAGTGCAATTGGTTGCATAAGGTTCTTACTCGCCGACCCGACTCGGATCCGACCCACTTCTGCAAAAATATATATTCATTTTTCTATTATTTTTTAAAGATTCCGTCAGTTTTCTCTCGTTTCTTCCGCCTCCTCTCTCATTTCCTCTGCCTTCTCTCATTCTTCCCTGTTTTCTTTCTAATTTCACATCGATTTGCCGTCGATTTGTTGTTCTTCGCCGTTGTCAGTCATCATCGGTTGTCCGCCGTCTTTACAGTTCTTCGATTACTCTATTCGTTACAATCTTTCTGCAAACCCTAGTTCTCAATTCATCTTGTTTCCTCTGCTTCCATCTTCTTTTCACTGATCCTGGTGGCGGAGCAGATCGATGAGTTCCTGGCTGAGATAGCGGTGGCGGAGCTGATCGACGAGTTCCTGGCTGAGATCACAGTGGATATAGATCTGAGGAGGACGATAATTTTAAGAGTTGTTTAGATTTCGATTGCAACATCGGAAGCGGTAGAGAGAGGGTGCGATGGAATATACCTTTATTCATTTTATTTGCTGAATTTTGTGTTAGATATGACTTCAATATTGGCACGGATACCTTCCCCACCACTGATGGTAGTTAATGGAACAAAACCCAATTTTGGGATGTTTCAGAAATTAGCATTTCAAGCACCTAAAGGTATTTCCTTCTTTTGCTTTTCTAAGTTTGAAGTTTTGTGAATTTTGACTAAATTAGTTTTAGTTGATTTAGCTAGTCGTCAAGTTATAGTTAATTTGATTAAATTACTTTTGATTATGCTTGATTTGTGTGTTGTGTTGAGTTAATTTTCCTGCCAAGGTGTGTTTATTTCAAATTTTGCTACAGTTACAGGGTTTTATTATTAAGCTCGCTAAGGTGAAAGCTCAAGTTACAGAAGTTAAAGAGGTGATGATGGAAAACATTGAAAAGGTTTATAGTTTTGGATGTAAGTTAATATTATTATCCTTTCAGATTGTCACGTGTTCAATCTTATGATGTGAGATGAGTTTAGGTCTTTTGTAAATGGTGTGTAGCTCAGTACAAATTCAATTGTTTTTCAATTGCTTGATCGTGGAGAAAAATTCGAGCTCCTTTTGATATCAAAGAACTATTGGAAACTCGAATCCACCCAGTAGTGCAAGATTATGGCGGAGTTATTGAATATGTAGGGTTCGATACAGAAACTGGATTAGTTCTTTAGATTTATAAAATAAACAAGTAAGAAATGGGATTTGCTTTCATGGTGAATTTATTTAGTTTGAGGTGATATTATCTTTGTGTGGGAGATAATGTTAACATTTATATTAGTTGAGGGGGGATGAAATGCTGTGAAATACTACTTGTGAGTTGTGAGGTCATTGTCATGATATATAACTGATAGTCATTCTTATCATAATGGTTTATGAGAATGATCAAATTTGCTGAATTCTCATTCCCATTGGTTCACCTAATGTGTCAGGAGCTAACCGAATTAATTTATATTGAGTCAATATCTTCTTACTTACAAGTTCTAAATCTTTTATTATATTAATATACTTGGATGTAAGAATTTATTGATGACTAAAGTAGATTGTGAAACTTATTATTGGAGGCTACAAGCCTTTACCCGGTTAATGGCTAGAATTCACCTCAAAACCATTTTGTGGCAGGTTTATCAAGGGTTTGATGCAAATGAGCAAAAAGGTATTTGATTTGCTTTGTCTTGAAATTTTATTCAAGCATGATTATAGATGATGCTCATTTGCTTTCTTATAGAGTTACTTTATGTAATGTAAAAAGATTTGTTATTTGTGATTATTCTTGTTTGTGCAATGCAAGTGTGTGTGTTCTCCCTATATGGATAGGTTGTTTGGAATTATATGTTGGTGTATGGATCCTGAAAAGATTTATTGGCCCACAAGGTTTCTCTTTTCTTAGCCCACAAGTTGTTTCCTAGTTTAACTAGGGCTAGGGTTCAATTTTTGCTATTATAAATAGGTGCTCTCCCATTATAATTTGTATTCTAGAAAAATATAGTGAAATCCCTGGCTTGACATCGCCCCCCGACGTAGATATACATCGTATCGAATTGGGTAAACAATTTTCTCGTGTTTCTTTTCGTGTTTTCTCATGATAGTGTGTGTGGGTATTTTTTTTAACAACTGATATCAAGAGCTTGGGTTCAGAGGAACCAATCACGATGAACGACGGAAAGGTGCCGATCGAGAAGTTTGATGGATCTGACTTCGGTTTATGGAAGATGCAGATTGAGGAATACCTCTGTGGTAAAGATCTGTATCACCCCCTCAAAGAAAAACTAGAAAAGATGACTGCGGAGGAGCGGGAGCTGCTGGACAGAAAGACGATGAGCGCGATTCATTTGTCGCTATCCAAGGATGTAGCTTATCACACGAGGGGCAGCTAAAACCACGAAGGAGATGCTAAAGATTCTGGAGGAGATGTATCATAAGCCATCTACAACGAACAAGGTACACCTGATTAGGCGTTTGTTCAATCTGAACATGCTAGAGGATACATCAGTGCAACAATATCTCAACGAGTTCAACTTGATCACCTCCCAATTGGACTCGGTTGATATCAAGTTTGATGACGAACTTCATGCCCTAGTTATGCTATCTTCTCTGCCAGAAAGTTGGGTGAACTTAGTGACAGCAATTAGCGCTGGAGACGCAAAATTGATGTTTGACAGAGTAAGGAATCTGATGATTGGCGAAGAAATTCGCAGGAGACAACAATCTGGATCTTTTTCTTCGGGGTCAGCACTGAGCAGTGGTTTATTTATATGTACGTTTTCAACATGTTTTTTTTTTCTTTTTTTTTTTTAATAATTCGTGGGCAGGTCGGATTTCGGGTCGAACCGGTTGCATGTGCAACCGGTTGCACCCAAGTCCAGCTCCTAAAAAATTACATTAACTTTTGAGTTATTATTGAGACATGAAAAATTTGTCACGTCTCAGTTATTATTGAGACACGAAAGATCGTGTATATATATATATACCAATCTTTTTTAAAAGATGGTGCTTTATTTTGATAATTATTCCTTATTTATACTTATCATCAACTTCATTGTATTTAAGTGCCCAAATTATGATGCCTCAATTTTATTTTGTGAATGACCAAGTATGGTGTCGTATATGTCAAAAGATAAGGCTTGGCTCAGTCTCTTGATTAATCGGCAAGAACACCTTATTAATTATTGTTCTTTTCACGTATACTCCTTCCGTTTTTGAACAGTAAAGCTATTTGAAGGCGATACGAATTTTAATAAGAGTTAGGTAGTTGTTAAGTTAGTGCAGAAATGAACTTTACTTTCTCTTTGAGTGAAAAAGTATATAAAAATAATAAGATTATGGTGAGATTATTATGTCTTCAATTTTTTTAAAAATAAAGTGACTATTATTCAAAAATGCTGAAAAATAAAAAATGACTCTACTGTTTGGGGACAAATGGAGTATGATAAAAAAAATGGACTTATTGGTCTCTTGTGGTTTTAATGAAAAATTGTTTTTTAGCAATCAAGACTTCCACTATTTATTTAAATAAGCTATTATCTCAATTTAATTTCTTTGATCGAGTCGATGGTATATAGACAACACACAGAGAATCTACAGTACAAGAAAACATCAACAGTTAAGAAAATATATTCATTGGGCTATTGCTGATAATTTTTTAAGAAATTGTAGTGGTTGGGACTTGGGAGTCAATTAATTAGTTATTTAAGGGAGCTAGTTTTGTTTTAAGTATAGTTTGATGTGTGTTTTTGGAATCAATGGATCATTTGATAGAGAAGAATGATATTGAACGATCACGTATTCACATGGTGCATATACACTAGATATTGTCTACAACATTAACCCTAACCATATATATATACTATATCTGTTATAATATACTTATAAGTAATCGAGAAAAATTAGGAAGTCTATTTACATGATTTTCGTTGTCATATAGTTCATTTTAAAAATAGTAGTAATACTGCAATATAATATTGAGATTGTTAAAGAATTATGTATGCGTGTGTACTATTGAGATATAGTATTACCATAATTACAAAAATTACTAATTTATTACAGGACCAAGTAATTTAAGATGACAGCTGTTAAAAGGTTACCGACAACGCGTTGTGCGCGTGCCTCATGCTTTTTACTGCTTGATTGTGTTATGTTTCATGCTTTTTTACTGCTTGATTGTGTTATGTTTCATGCCTTTTTACTGTCTTTACTTCGTACTTACTAGTTACCCTATGCACGATATTAACTCCTATTTTGAAGTGTTGGACTCTTTAGTACGTACTTTTGGATGTTGGATTTCTATTTCTTTTTATAAAATATATACAATAAACATATGATTGTTAAAAAAGCAACATTTGTTTATATAAAAAGTACATGATAGTTAAAAAATTATATATATCATTGTAAATGTGAATACTAAAACATAAAAAATGAAAGGGTAATGCTATTTAGACATACTATGTCCAAACATACAATGGTAAAAATAGAGATTTGACGTAATTTTTTAACTAATAATTTAATTTCATAGTTTCGACAGTTTGAGTATTAATAAACATACATTTTTTAAATTTTAATTATGAAGTTTTATCCCAATTAAAATTCACAAGTTTAGGAGTTGGGTGTTAATGAGAGTAAAATTTGGGAGCGAGTGTGCATGAGATCGATATTTCAAAAGGAGGTCTGAGTAGGAAAGAAATTTTGAAGGCAATCGGATAATTTTTTTTCCTATTTCAAGCACGTATGTCCAGACATAATATGTTCGAATAGAATGATTGAAAATGAAAATTAAACACTGTTTTTTAGGCAGGTAACATGAAATTTTAAAACTGTATGTAGCTGGGAGGTAACATTCTTTTTTGAATCATTAAATTTTAGTCCTTTTGTTATCTTAATCTTTTGTCTCCTGCAAATTAAGCTTAAAACCTAGAACTTTCGATCCAAGAGGACTGGGTCATGATTCAATATTTCCAACAAATTTTTTCCTTTATGTGTATTCCCCCCTCCCTTCCCCCCCCCCCCCAAAAAAAAATATAAAGGTAATAGTGCAAAATAGTTCTTTTTTCTAGCAAAAAATGTTAAAATGTCACTCACATTTTAAAAGTTGTAGAATAGCTTTTTAATTTATGAAATGACATAAATACCCTTAATGAGTATACAAGAAGGCTAACTTTAATTTGAATCATACAAGAAGACTAGTTTCTTGTATGAATTTCCAGCGGAAATTTCCGGCCAACAATTTCCGTCCAAAAAATTCCGACGAAAGTTTTCCGGCAAAAAATTCCGGCGAAAATTTGAATCATACACGAAGCCTAACTTCATGTATGCATCATACATGAAAACTAATCTTCGTGTATGCATCATACATGAAGACTAACATTCATGTATGCATCATACACGAAACTTTTCGCCGCCAAAAATTTCAAATTTAAATCATATATGAAGATTAGTTTTCTTGTATGCATCATACACGAAGAAAAAAACATACACGAATGCATATCTCATACAAGAAAAAAACGCATAGAAGAACGATCTCATACACGAATACATACACACATACAAGAACAATCTCATATAAAAAAAATGCATACAAGAAGAAGACCGTCGTCGCCGGAGAAGACGACCGCCGAAAATTTTTCGCCGGAAATTCATACATGAAGTTTAGTCTTCGTATATAATCAATACTATACTTAATAATGGAGTTGTGGCTCTATTTACAACTTTGCCATTTTCACATTCAAATCACTTTCTTATATTTTTGTGTAGTCTTTTCTCTATTTTTTGGTCTTTGCTCATTAGCTACAAAAATTAAATATCATTGGTTATTGTTCATTGACTATTAAGGTTTAAGTTGATTGTAGAACATAATTAGCTTGAAATATGTCTATCTTAAACAAGCCAAATATTTGATATTCATGCCACAATTTCAATTAGTAAAATATGAAAATTAATTTAAACAAATAAAATGAAATATACATATGTCTAAACCAAAAACATACAAATTCATAAAGAATATATAAATGAACCTTCAATTGAAAAATTATATACATACATAAATACATAAAACAAAGCCAAATTAATGTGGAGATTATGATCAGTAGAACTGCAAATTTGCATTTCTACTGTTCACATACACTATCACTTTGTAAAAATTTTCATCCCAAAGAGTTATAAATCGTAAATGATATTGAAACTATTAGTGTTAATGCTAAAATCTATTAAAATGTAATGTATAAAGATGTATTTCATAATATTTAGAATGCAATATATCTGTATTTGTTAATTTTATTGAAATCAATCACTTTTATATGATAAAAGTCAAATACTATATCTTTGTTTCAATTTGAGCACATTTAAGTAAACGGAGGCTTTAGGGGCCTTCAAAATCTTCCTTGACATTTCTTAAAAAAAACTTTGATATTGTGCTTAAATTTATTTTTCGTTTAAAAAAATAAATAAATAAAACGAGCCTAAAATCATATATTTATCACTTAATCGAGGAAATGTATATAGTTATATGATTTTATAGGATTAGAATTTGCATTTTACTGTTTACATACACAATCATTTTTTAAAATTTGTCATCTCAAGAGTTACAAATTATAAGGGATAATGAAACTATTAATTTGTTAATGCAATAACTACACTGAAAAATATCGTTTATAAGGAATTATTCTGTAATGTTAAAAAATATAATATATTTCATTGAGATCGAAGGCTTTTTGAGCAAAAAAAATATATCAATTAATCTTAAGTCTCTTTTAATATACTTTAATATATAATGTACTTATTCCGTGCAACGCACGGGTGTTAAATACTAGTTCAAATTAATGTTAGCCTTCTTGTATACCTATAAAGGTAGAAAAGTCATAAAAGAAAATAAAAGGCTATTTGAACAACTTTTTTTTTCAAAGTGACAAAATTTATCTTTTATTTTTAGGAATGACTATTTTGACTTTTTGCACAAAAATATATACTCCCTCCATCCCTGATATATCTTCCTATCTTCCTTTTTTGGGGTGTCTCTCATATATCTTCATAGCTATTTTTGGACATCATGTTATTACTCCCTATCCTTACTTTATCAACTTATTTACCTAAAATACCACATATGGCCCATTACTATCTCAATTAACTAATATATCACTCACAACTATCTCAATTAATTAATATATCACTCCTTCAATGTGGGACCCTTTCTCCATTCAATACAAATTCAACCACCTTTTATCCACTCACAACCAACTCATCAACATTTTTCTTAATCCTTGTACCACTCCCTCCTAGGAAGATATATCAGGGACGGGGGGAATATATAATTGAGTAGTGATAATAAGACCTAATGTCTAGCCATCTAGGACATAACCGGTTTATTTTACCCTTATAATTTAAAAAGAGAATATCATGTGATATCCCTATAATGAATATTAAAATATAAATTTTAGCTCATTCTCTTCAAAAATATAAATTATTCTCATTTTTTTGAACTTAGGACCTAAATACATCTTTCCCTCTTCTATCTAGATCCATCACTCTATGATTCATTTTATTGACACTTGTTTCCTTTTCCAAATTTTTCTTTCTTTTTTTCTGTTTTTTTTATATTTTCCATTTTTTCTTTTTTTTTTTCAGATTTCTTTTTCCTTTTTTTCTGTTTTTCTTTTTTATTTTCCAAATTTCTTTTCTTTTTTTTCCATTTTTTTCTTTTTTTTTATTTTCTTTATTTTCCAGGTTTTTTTTTTCTTTTTTTTCTGTTTTTTTTATTTTCCAGATTTTTTTTTTCAAATTTTTGTTTGCCTCTTTATTTTTTTTGTTTGTCGCTTCTTCTTTGGTCAAGATTCGAGAGAGGGGAGCTGAAGCCCTCGGAGCGAGCCGAAGAAATCTAAATTATTGCCCGACAATTATCCTTATATTAATAATTGGAGCGAAGGTGGAGCCATAAAATCGGAACCGCAAAATCGGAGCAGTAAGGCTAAATTTGTATCAAATGTACTAGAACATTTGGTACTAATAAGACTAAATTTGTACCAGATGTACCAGATACCTGATACCCGGCCCAAACCGACCCGCGCTCGCCCGCGTCAGACCCGACCCGCTCCGCGTTTCATTAAGGGTATTTTTTTTTCAAATTGAAACAAATGACCAAAATTTTTATTTTTGAAGAAGGTGGATCAAAATTTATATTTTAATGGTCCTTATAGCTATTTCAAAATTTGTCTCATTTAAAAATCGATTTTCTCTAAACCGGTTTATTAATTTCTTGTTTTCTGGTTTACACATTTATTTAATTTACCCTTATGGTTAATTTTAGAAAGTTATAATCAGTACCATAATCCTATTTAGGTATATCTAATTTGATCCTTCAAAGTTAGGTAATCAAATAATTTTCCAAATTAACATAAATTGTATTATTTATTTTTAATACATATAGTTCATGCCATTCGAAAAAAAATTAAAAATTAATTTGATTTTTACACCAAAAATAGTGTGGTTATTCCTTAAATCATATAATAATTTTAGGATAAATATCAAAGTATCCAATAATAATAAATCAATTCGAAATATTATGGTGGTTTTATTAGCACAAAAAAAAATTAATTTGATTCGTTGGTTTAATTATTTCTAAATTACTTTTTTAAGTTCAAAATAAGGTCGTGTAGGTCAAGCTAGAATAACACAAAAAATAAATAGAAATTAAGTTTATAAATAGCACCATGATTTAGGGTAATAATTATGGATTTGATTGTGATTTACTTATGAAATAATCAGATTTGATTTTATTTTTGAAATCTCAAATCAATCATGCAATATATTCCTTATTTAGTGTTAAGGATAAGAGTGTAATAGGTAAATTTGATTAAATTTATTATTAAATTTATAAAATTTGAAAAATACTCATTTGACTAATATAATCTCAGTATGTTCTAGTTCTAGACATTATGTCAAAAAAAAAAAAAAAAATCTCAATTAGAAATCGTAACGTCCAGACAGTTTATTAAGACAATCAATATTGCAAGAAATGTGACCTCTTGAGAAAAATAGAATCAATGTTCAAGTTTGGAAGTCAAAAAATAGCCTAAGAATTTAATTTAAGTTTATACAAATTGGCAATATATATATATATATATATATATATTATCCGTTATAATTGTTCAAGTACATTTGTAAAGTTAAGTTGAAACCGCCGTTTTATTTTAAGCAAATGAAGTTAAATTATATGGAGAGAAGGTAAATAAATCCAAGAAAGAAACAACACCACAAAGGTCCAAATGAAAGGCACCACACTGCAAAACTACCAACAATACCTTTTATTCAACACCATGGTTTCCTAGATTCTTTTTGTACATATATTTCATGCATTAATAAATTAATTAATTCCACTCTCTCAATATGTTCATAAATACCCTTCTCCTCCTCCATTTCATTACAAACACAACACATCTTAATTAATTTATGCACTCCATCCATCATATCTCAACATATACTGTATTCAATTAAGTTGATTAATATTCATCATCAAATGGAACAATATCATCATAGTAGCCCACATTATCTCATATGGAGCGAATTCCGTTCCGCCGCCATGAATCCATCTTTCCGACCACCACCGCCACCGCCGTTTTTTCAAGAATGGCCGCCGAGATCCTACTCGTGCAGCTTCTGCAGACGGGAGTTCCGGTCGGCGCAGGCTCTCGGCGGCCACATGAACGTCCACCGCCGCGACAGAGCCAAACTCAAGCAATCTCCTCCAACTCTAAAACCTAGTGATGAGACTCCAAGAAGATTCTCATGGCGTTCAGAAAACAACGACGACGTCCTTGTCTGTAAGAGGCATAAACTTTGTTCGAGTGAGGAAATAGATCTCGAGCTCAGGTTAGGAGCTCCCGCCGTCAAATTAGTAGGCCAGATTTAAGTTCTTAATTAGCTTGTAATATCAGTTTTCATTACTTCTTAAATATCTTATCCAGGCCTTTTCTTTCTTTTTAAATTAAGTTTGATTTATATATAACTAATTTATAAGAGACAGAGTACTATGTTTCAGGCCTTCTCGTTGGATTTGATTTCATCCTTCATTTAAGTAATTCAACTCATGTAGTACGTAAGTATATCAAATCTCGTTTAATCGTTTCTCAAAATTATTTTCTACGATAATACATCTAATTAATTTAAGCCAAGAAATCATAATTATACGTATGATATGATATAAATTGAAACATTAGCAATTCGACGAATTTTTCTCAGGGAATCCATGCTTAACAACTTGACCATTTAGCTATATCGGTTATTGGAAACTATAGGCACCATAAATAATCTTCTGGTTAATCGGCTAATTTACAAGTCAATAGCACGGACTAATATTAATTTGGCAAGCACGAAAAACAATAAAGATTACTGTTCATATGTCATAACAATAATGTTTAGCATCATTATTTATTTATTTAATTTAAATTTTTATTTGAAAATAATATTTTATACATGCATCATAATTATTATTACTACTACTACTTGATATCAGGGTGAAAATGAAAGTCATAATCCAAAATATTTTGTTGGAGCTACTTAACATTCAATGACGTATGTTATTTTACAATGTCAACGCCCACTATTTGCAGCAAGACTTGGCTAAAATTCTTCAAATAAATGAGTACTACTACTAGTAAAGAGACATCTGATGCATTCAAAATTTCAAACAGAGAGCAATATGACCAAATATGAATATAATTTACCATTTCACACGCTAGATATCGTCCGTTTTATCTTAGAAGCTTCCAAGAATTGCTAGAGGCGGCCTGAATGTGGATTAATCTTAATTAATTAATGACAAAGTCTCCCCCGCGACCGGTCTCTTACTAATTGCTAGAGACCGGCGCGTGCACCCCACGCGCTCCCTTTTTTTTCCGATTTATTTTTTTTCTGATTTTTTTTTAATTTCAGATTTTTTTCCTCTCCTTTTCTTTTGTCTCTTCGTTTTTTTGTTTGCCACTTCTTCTTTAGTGAAGATTTAAGTGAGGGGAGCCGAAGGCCTCGAAGCGAGCCGAAAAAATCCAAATTATTGTCCGACGATTATCCTTATATTAGTAATCGGAGTGAAAGCGAAGCCGTAAAATCGGAACCAAAGGCGGAGAAAAAAAATCTGAAAAAAAAAAACTGGAAAAAGAAACGGGTCAATGGATTTGACCCGAGTTTGACCGGGTCAACCCGGTCTCTAGTAAGAGACCGGTTTCACAGGAGACCTCCTCTTAATTAATTCATCCCCTCTTCCATGAATGTTGTTCTATCTTATTATACAAAATTTAATTTATAGTATCAATCTAAACAATCTCTTAAATATATATAGGCTGTACGTAGTTAATTTAATAAATCGTATTATTGATGATTTTTATAAAGATGTGTAAGAATTGATGACAATTTAGTTTGTATAGAATGATCCGTGAGTTCAATAGGATCACAAATTCCAGTCTCCATAAATCTCTTCGAAGTCGAGCCTATCACATAAAAGCAAAATTAACGTGCGGAGTTTCCCTTGTTAAAGGAGAAAAGGTTAAGATTATCACAATTTGGAATAATTGAGTGTGATTATTAATCAGTTTCCATTGAAACAGTCGGTACTATTATGGTTATTCATTATCTTTGTGATGACAAGGATTCGATCTGATTATGAAATGAAAGAAACTAATTTAAGTGAAATCCACAAAAAAAAAAAAAAAAATCTTAAATAATTTGGGTCCTTATATTTGACATTGTATTCCGATCTTGTACCTATTTAATTTTACTAGTGCACGTCATGTCTACAAAATATCTCGTGAAAATTTTGCACTTTGTGCTCATCAACACGGGAAAACACAATGAGATTACAACGCTAATTAATTATATTATGCATGCATGATTGATGTTATCCTAATCCAACTAATAATCACATGACAATCAAAATCAGAAGCTATAATGTACACACAACACAAACAACCAACATATAAGTCTACTTACCTATATAGCTAGCTATATGCTAAATAAATAAATACATCAATTAATTTTGTTGTCCAAAGTTGGTACTTGATCCCAAAGGTTCTTGCAGAATTCACGGCAAACATTGCTAATTCTTTAAATGGGATTTTGATGGAACATGGCCATTAATTGATTTATACTATTATTCATCAGAAACATACATATATAGTAGAAAATTATGTTACGTACCAATCTTATACATACCAATTACCACTCTAGGATTCTCACCACTGAAAACACCATTTATTTCATGTACTAGCCAAGAATATTGCTTCAAATAGTGTGTTTATCTCAAATATTAATTATACTTTAAAAAGATGTTAACATGCATCCGGTACATATATATAAATGGTAATGAAGAAACCGTTTAATATTCTATAGAGAGAGAGAGAGATTTGGACCGACAAAATGTTTTCCCATGCATGCATCTTTTTTTCTTTTTGAAGTAGATGAAAAGTAACATTTATTGGGTGCGTGAGAAAATGTTTAATGAACAAGGGATTAATGGGTTCAGTTTGTTTGGAACATTACAACAACCATTAAGTAACAAACAAATTATATATACAGCAGTAGTTTCAGATGATCAATTGTTACAGTCTCCATCCCACTTTGGGTTAAGGAATAATGCAGTTTGCACAAGGATACATGCATGAAAATCTCTCTCTCTCTCACTCTCTATTATAATTAAGGGATCATTAATTTGCATCAAACAATTACAATTGTTGAGGGAATTAATTAATAGAGATTTTTTGAAAGCAATTAATAGAGAATTTAAGTAGCAGGACATGGTGCATAGACGAATATATGGTTTTTGAGATGAGATAGTGATTTTACATCTTTATTCTACTTCAGATTGTGACACATGTGGCGTAATGTAACTGGAAATATTATTATATGACAAATTAATTGATCAATTGGAACTAACATCACAAACCATATATATATATATATATATATATAGGGTAGGATATGGTGAGAATATGAGAACGTGAGAACAACATTTATTACGTCCGTAATGCATGCATAAACTGTAGAAACTTAATATATAATATTTGTGCATATTAACTTAATGCATTAACGTTAGAGGCATAAATTACAGTAATCAAGTTAATGCATCATTAAATCGGGACCATATTGCATAGATCAACAAAAATGAAGAGTACAAATTATTCATATATATTTCTCACCTAAAAAAGTATTTTTATTCTAACAAGTATTAGGCAATTGGAACTATCACAAACCTTATTCTAACAATTGATTGAAAAAAATTCAATATATTAATCACAGAAATATATACATCTCATTAGAAAAGAAAAATAGAGCGTATATATATACATTCTTCAGTTGACAACGTATAGTGCATTCCAATATATATGCGTAAATCTGTGCTAATAGTGCCACTGATTATGCACTTGCTACTTTCTGGGGAACAATTTATGATCCGATTGTTTGGACACATAAGTTCTCCAAATGGTTGAATGCTAGCGCTATTGTAGCTTCTGATTTTGAGCTACTAATGAATTTCGTTTCACCTTCATATATATATAAGAATGGAAAATAAATACAATAAAAAAGGGTTTTATCAAATTATACATAGGGACTGACCGATTCCCCATTGCTACAAAGGACTCCCCTAATAACAGTTCAGCCTTTTATATATTTTGGTGTAATTACATGTATTAAGCTAATTGAGTGGTCCTACCAGTACGCACCTCTTTAATATCCCAAATGAGAGAGAGAGAGAGAGAGAGAGAGAGAGAGAGAGAGAGAGAGAGAGAGAGAGAGAGAGAGAGAGAGAGAGAGAGAGAGAGAGAGACCTGATTCGAATGGCTCAATAGTCATATCGATGCACATGAAGAGCTATCAAGGACAAAGATACATGTCATCCAAAAAGGTATTGAAGAATGAAATAGATATGTCAACTCCGGTGGTATGTATTCTCTGCCCCACAATTATGTTTCATCATGTGTCATGTATTGACCATAATTTAAAATCGAAAATACATCAATAATTTTCAGCAATTTTACTTCAAATTGAGGAACCAATGCCTAGTTTCAGTATTCTCGTAATTAGCACGTATGCATGAGCATGACTGTTAAATGTGTCACGCTGCAATATAAAAGTGATAAAATTCTGGTTATCATTTTCTTAAACGGCATGTCGGCATGTAATAATATCTAATATGGAGTAGTATATTATATTAATAAAGTAATACACCTGTGTCTCACAAATCCACCATAAATTTCATATTCGGTTCTCTCAAGGTCGGAGCTATGATTTTAAAATTAGTAGGGCGAGATTATATTTATGTATTTAGTCACAAAATTGGACGGACGAACTTACAATTATTATGCATATACAAGTACGGGGTGGGGGTGGGGTTGGGGGTGCGGGGTAGGGAATTAAATAACTGGCACATCTTTCAAAATAGAAATAAATATTTATGTAAAAAATATATGGGTTATGCCACTTAGCTATTTTATGCACTATTTCTTAATAGTGCCCGTGCTGAAAGAAATGTAATCACTTGTAGTGGGATGGAGGTAGTATTATTTTATTCCTTAATGGAAGAAAAAAAAAAGAGTAGTATTGTTTTATGTTTTCTGAATATGTATGGTTTGCCTTATTGCTTGCAGTGTTTGATTTATCATTCAATTTGGTGATTAACAAGCTCAGTATACGTTTCATAACATTCAAAAGTTAGTATTTGAAAATAATAAATTAATCTCTAATATTGGAATTTCATTGAATTGCACGTGGGATTGATCAAGAATATTGAGAAGCCAGTTGGATGAGCTCATGATCATGGAATTGGAATAGTCAATCCACACTCAATTCATGCAGTTTCTTACGAGACTGGATTTCTTGAAATTTTGGTTGGCACGCATGAATTAATTTTACACTCTTCCTTCGCTTTCATTGACTAATTATTCTACATTATGTGATGTTTTCTCTTAATTAATTGGTGTCCCATTCCCATATATTCATTAATTATAACAGATCTTTAAGATTATAAGAGTAATTTAATATGGCGTACAAAAAGAAGCAAATTTTGAAGAAAAAATGAGCTAGGGTACTAATTGACAATCTTGATAACATCAGTCTACTTTCAGCAAATTAATGAATGAATTTATTGTTATTTTTTTGAGTTTAGCTACTCTGCTGTCAACGTTTGCATGGATTCTAAACTAGCATACGACATAAGCCGATGGGACTTTAATTAAATAACATAAATCCGCTTAATTAACTACCATTAAACATTTATTCAAAGTTACTCTGGCTCCAGTACATTAATTAAATAATATAAATCCGCTTAATCAAGTACCACTAAACATTTATTCAAAGTTACTGGCTCCATTTAATCAACTACAATAATTAAATAATATAAATCCGCTTAATTAAGTACCACTAAACATTTATTCAAAGTTACTGGCTCCATTTAATCAACTACATTAATTAAATATAAATCCGCTTAGTTAAGTACCACTGAACATTTGTATAAAGTTACTGGTTCCATTTAATTAACTACAAGTTCATTAGAGTAGATTTTAATTTGGTGTAAATAAACTCGGATCAATTTCTGATTTTTAGCATAAACTGTTAAAAAAGTTGATTATCTATGGTACATAATTTAGGTCCAATATCTCTCTCATTCCATAAAATATATAGTAAATGATAAATGGAAAAGAATAATATACATTCACAAGGCTTATCTAGGGAAATAAATAAAATTGAGGCTTCCCACAATCTTCAAAGTCTGCCAACCAAACAAATATGTTGCTCATTTACCTCCAAAATGATGTGTTACTTGCAAAGCAATGTTTCTCTGGTTTCGTTACCTGTTACCGTGTTCGTCCTGTCAATAAAGCACAGAAATTAGAGAGCTATGAAACACGCAGTATAGAAGATGATGATAAGTGGTTACCCATCAGCGGCTTTACAAAGGTACTCCCGTTGATCGTCTCTCAATGGCACATCCGTGAAGTCTGCCAATACAACAGAACGGACATCAACAAAATCAGATGAAAATAGAGTTCTGGATGATGAAAAAGTAAGCAATAGTATTTTTGGTTTAGTTTTTCACTTTTTTTTCTTTTTGACAGCAGAAATTAAAAATTTGCTTACTTTATTCTTATGCACTAGAGTTGTCACTCTAGTCCATTTATTATTATGCCCTTGGCCCATAGGGACGGGCCCCAGCAGCATAACGGGCTCCACTAGTAACTACTGAAGGAAAGTATATCTCAATTGATATAAAGTGAAAGTTGAAATAATATATAAAGGGTTGCCAGGGATTTTATATTCCATTGGCAATTTGAATTAACTGAACCATTTTGCCAAAACAAGAACATATGTAAAGTAAATGCTAGCAGAGTTTGTTATGTCATCATATTGCTATTGGGCTCGCGCATCCTATGTGGAATCGAGGTGTCACAAAATTCTAGCAGAAATGTGTTTAAGTTAGCTCACCGTAGAAGCAACATAATCCACTGATCAATCAATCAAAATGTATATCATGTTATTATTCAACAAATTCGAAAGAATATCATCAAATGATTTAGGAGTAGACTTTCTTAATTATTAAATCATGCTCCTTATTTCTCTGAAATACCTGCACCAGTAATTATTGCACCCTTGAAAGATGTATTGCCCGTGGTAAGTGCTCCTTCGAGGTTGGCATTGCTCAAATTTACCTAATTTAAGGAGGGATCATACAGGCAGTTTCCAGAATATGCATCGCAAATCAATTACTACAAAACTTTAGATATGCAGCACTGGCAGGAGTAATTAGTTACCATATTACTAAATAAATTAATCCATCAAATGTTTGAGCTCAAACAGAAAGAGAAATAACTATGAATATGTAGTCATAAAAAATTCCTAAATGTTGCTCCAATCTGATGATTTAGCCCCTAGTAGATGTTGATGAACGGAAAAAAAAAAAAAAAAAGTAGTAAATCACGGTCCATGGATACGTAGTGAGTGGAGAAGCACGCACGTGTTCATAAAGATCTTTAGAATTTCAGTACTAGCTCTAGCCATATTGGAACAAGCAAAGTCAGAAAACTTTCGAAAATAGAAAGTAAGCATCGGCACCTTTGTTACATTTGCCAACGAGAAATCTGCTCCTCTAAGATCAGCATCGGAAAGATCAGCTCCTGAACATGAGAAGGGTTTTAAAAATAAAACACAAATATCCCGTTGGTTCAAATAAAACACAAATATCCCGTTGGTTCAAATAAAACACCATCTACTGGCTTGGTATCTGCTTGTTAGTATGATTCAGTTCCTTTAGAGGAATAAGATGCTGCATTAGAAAGCTAAATTTAAGCAACCACATGCAAATGAGCCAGGTTTCTTACTAAATCCAGTATTGGGCTTATATAGATCATTTTCACATCATAAGAAATATGGATAAAACTTTAAACCACTCACAGAATGAAGATAACTCCATCGTTAAAACTTAAAATACAACCACAACGTTATATTCTAGAATGTCAATTTCGTTTCAGCTGCTCTAAAACACATTTAGGGTATATGTACTATAATCAATCCAGAAACATAACCGCAAATCACCGGGTTTAGTGCATAACAATCTCCAAGATACTTTATACACACTGTAATTTAATCCACATAATTGCCAGTGAGATCCATGGAGAGGACAAAAGCAAGCTTTACTATTGGTTGGCTAAGAAATGACCAAATGACTTTAAGAAGGTGCATTTCCATCAAATTCTATTTATCGTGTTCCATTATTTCTATCATCAATGGGCAGTGGAATAATGCTAATCTGTACGATTCACCTAGTTTTCATTTCTTAATCATGTGTCACGCAAAATCTAACTTGCAGTTTAATGTCCAAAACTAGTGATTATCAGCCAGCCCTGTGAATTAATGCAAACCAAGACTTTCCTCGTCCAGGAAGCCATATCCATGATCATGTAGAGGTTCTAGGTAAATCAAAATGCACCACGAAGACGGTATTACAGAAACGACGAAGCAATTAGACATAAGAACAAGACAAAACTACGGAATTACCTGTTAAATCAGCATCAAAGAAGCTGGCCCCTAATAAGTTGGCACCTTTGAAATTGGCTTGCCTTAGTATCGACTGAAATAATATTCAAGAAACTATCTCATGATCCTAATCAATTTATGACTTATAGCAAACATCCAAATTGATACTAGTGATCTGTAACATGTATTTAATATACAATCTTCACACATTTGGATCACAATTCGAACTAAAGTGTGAATCTTAGTAAACTGATTAAGCAACAAGTGATTAAAACCATCCTTAATATCACAATCACTGAAAAACTTACTGCAAAAAAACGCATACCGTCTTGAAATCTTGCTTGATCAAAGTCTTGCCACTAAAATCTTTCCCAGAAAGATCCTGACCCCTTGTCACTCCAGCACCATAAGGGCCTCCTCCCTTTCAACATAAATCAATCAACATCAACAAAACCCAGAAGCATAAAACAAACCAAACTAAGAACAATCAACAAGACTAAATTTTTCACTAATATTTTTTAAATTATCAATAGCAACCAAAATTACCTTAAATGCAAGAGCAGGGTCGGAAGCAAGAACAAGTGAAGCGGCAACTAGTGCAAGGACACTCGCTTTAGAGAATGACTCGCATAAAGAGGGCAAGTTGCTCCGAATTAGAATGCCCTGTGAAATAGGAAATGCAGTTTATGCTGGAGAAAACAGAGATTAGACGATCATTATTTTCTTTGTTGGGGCGCCGCGTACCTGCGGCGAACTGCAGCTGGAGAGGGGACAAGAAGGGATGATGAGGGGTTGGGACCGAGAAAGAGAATTATTGTGTTGGTGAGAGGGAGATGTGGTGGTGGAGAGGTTTGGAAGAGGAGAGAGATTGGAACAAAAGCAGACGTTGAGAATAGCCATTGATGAGTGGTGATGGATAGCAAATGTTGCTCATTTTTGTTTGGATAATCCCTTTACGTCCATATTTCTTTTTTTTTGGGGCAAAATTTTAGGTACAATGCAAGGGGAATTAGGGATAATTATAGAATAATTAGGGGTAGTTAAGGTTTACACTCCTCCACATAATTATATTTAACTTTACATAATTTACTACTCCACTCATATTGATAGTCTAACTCTTACTTCACTTATAACAATATCTACTACTTCCTCCGTCCCGCCGAATACGACTTAGTTCATATGGCCACAGAAACTAAGAAAAAAAGGTATTGGGTATAAAGAAAGTGTTTAGTGTAATGTGAATGCAATATTATAATGTTAATAAAGTTATAGATGAGATGGTGGATAGTGTGTAGTAGGAGTAGGTTAGTAGGGTTTAGATGGGATGGTGGGCCAGATGTAATGTGAATGCAACATTTTATAATGCTAAATATACACTAATTGTTTTCTTTAATGGAAACATGCTAAGTATGGTGGGATGTTTCAAAATGGAAAACAGGTCGTATTCAATAGGACGGAGGGAGTACTACTCACTACTTTCTTAAAATTCGTGTTGTCCACAAGGTGACAATGATATTGTTGACGACACGAAATATAACATATACTTGGATGGGTGTTTTGAAATTTAGATTAATTAAATAATTTTTTGAAATTAATTAATAATTGAATTTGCACGTGGGATCCTCTGTTGATGTTGCATCTTATATTGCATTGCTAGATAAATGTCGTATGGGACTTTGTGATTTATATACTTAACTTTGTTAGTTAACGGTGTCAGTACATAAATAAAAGGTGTGTTTTGGTGCACCGGTTGTATAGTATACAACTGGGTCAAACGGGTCAGATTTGACCCACCCGTGCTGAGATTTAAAAAAAACTGCATGTATCCTATAAATTTCTTTATTACGTAAAAAAAGCAACAGAGTAGTGGTGGTTGCGTAGTGGAAATGACCTCTGCCTATCACTGAAGCCGTTAGAGTTTGATTCTTGTTGGGAGCGAGATTTGATGAAAAAAAATTAGTATTTTACAGTATTTTTTAGAAAAGAATACTGCATGTATCCTATAAATTTCTTTATTACGTAAAAAAAGCAACAGAGTAGTGGTGGTTGCGTAGTGGAAATGACCTCTGCCTATCACTGAAGCCGTTAGAGTTTGATTCTTGTTGGGAGCGAGATTTGATGAAAAAAATTATTTTACAGTATTTTTTAGAAAAAAAATTCTACTTAAATGCTACAAGTGAGAATCAAACACGAGTCGCTTGCTTTAAGAGGCTATCGCCTTTACTACTGAGCTAGGTTTCATTACATGATAAAATTAGCAATATTTTTTATATATATACAATTTATACACGTCTTTTTTTCTAAATATTTTTCTTTTTTCCTTTGTTTTTGCAAATTTCCTATAATTTTGTTTCTTGATTAATCAATTTTAATTTCCATTTTTAGATGAATTAAATTTTTAGAACATTATCAATATTTTTACTTTTCATCACGATAATAATTATTTGATCGAATTACTAAAAGTAAATGTTGTCGTGAATAAAAATAAAAATTATTGCTTAGAAAAGAAAAGTAAATAATTTTGAAACATATTCATATAAATAATTACTTTACATCATGACAACAATTATTTGAGCAAATAACTAAAAGTACACGTTCTCGTAAACAAAAATAACAATTGTCGTGAAGAAAAAAAATAAAGTATTTGTTAAACATTACCTTTCTTCATATCAATAATTAATTCTAATCACGATAATAATTATTTGACCAAATAACTAAAAATAGAAGTTGTCGTGAATAAAAATAAATTGTCATTAAGAAAAGTAATAATTTTGAAACATTACCTTTCTTCAAATCAATAATTAGTTTTCTTAACGATAATAATTATTTGTCCCGAATTATTAGAAGTACAAGTTGTCGTGAAAATAATATTCTTGAAATATTACCTTTATTCATGTCAATAACTACTTTCTTAACGATAATAATTACTTGACCGAATAAGTAAAAATACAAGTTGTCGTGAATAAAAGTTAATATTGTCGTGAAGTAAAGTAATATTTGAAAAATTACTTTTATTCATGTCAATGATTACTTTTAATCACGATAATAATTAATTTATCAAATAATTAAAATACAATAATTAATTAATCAAATAATTAAAATTACACATTGTCATGGACAAAAGTAAATATTGTCGTAAAGAAAAGCAATGATTATGAAACATTACCTTTCTTCATAATACTAATTACTTTTATTAATGACAATAATTACTCCACCAAAATAAGTAAAAGTACAAGTTGTCGTGAATAAAAGTAAATATTATCATTAAGAAAAGTAGTAATATATTTAAAACATTGTCATTTGGAAAAAAAAAAAACAATTGTCGTTTATTTAAGAAATTAAATAAAATAAACTAAGAAAAATGAATTATGTCAAAGAAAGAAGAGAAAGAATTAAAAAGAATTCAAAAAGAAAAAAAATAGGAAAAAAAGAATAAAATTGAAAAAATAATTATGAAAAACAAAGGAAAAGAATAAAAAACAGAAATAAATAAATTAAGAAATAAATCAAATAAAATGGGCAAAGAAAAAAATGATGAAAAAGAAAAAGGAAAAAAAGAAATAAAAGAATTTAAGAAATAAAACAACAAAAAATAATTAAAAATGTGGCAATGGGGTCTTGAACCCTCGCCAACTTAAACTAGAGCTCCATATAATGACATGGTAACCATTGAGCTATTGTTGTTTCTTAGACTGCCCAAAGCGGGCGTCTTGTGGTGTGTCTCGAGATACCTCCGGTGACGAGACACGTCATTACGGCGCCCCGTGTCTCGAGCCCGTCCCGAGCCGACAAGACTGTCTCGAGCAGGTGCATGTATTACACACGCTGGAATTTTTTTTTTAAATCGGTTCGTGCATTGCACGCGCCATACCGAAAAAAAAAATTAAAAATCGGGCAACGACTATGAACTTTTAAACGGCAGAAAACGACATTGCCGATTTTTTTATTTTTTTTACACCATATTTTTACCAATAAAAATAACACCTCAATTTACACCATTTTCACATCATTTCTCATACAGTTCTCTCTATTTTTTCACAAATTTCACACAATCACCTCTCATAAATGGATCCAAATAATCCATGGTCGTCGTCGTGGTGTCCCCCTGAAATGGCTGACGACGGTGCATACAGAGGATATACGCCGACGGGGCTTGATTCTATCAACCTCAACTTGTCCGTCGGTGAGTCCTTCCACACTATGTTCGGCGACGAAGACAGTCCCTCGTCCGAGGCGGCACAAGCCAAAGGAAATGGGAAAGCACGGGCCAAAGGCAAGGGCAAGGCACGAGCCGATCTCACCGTCGCAAATGTCCCTCCTCCTCCTCCTCCTCCGGTAGTCGGCGCCAAACCAAAAAGGCGCAATTACACGGTGGAACAAAGCACCGCCATCGCCCAAATCTGGAAAGAAGAGAAGTGCAACTCCATCCTCGGCAAAGATCAAAGTGGCGACAAGTACTGGGGGAAAGTGGCGGAGAGGTACAGTGCCATGTTTGACGACGACCTCAACTCAAAGACAGTGAAGAGTTTCTGATGGTCCCGATACGAGTTACTGGTGTATGGGGGGGGAATACACCAGTTAGGATTTTAAAACTAAACTCCTGAAAATTACTTCAACCGAGTAAAAAGACTCAGTTGGAATCTCACAGCTGAGTAAGAAACCTCAGCTGGAAGAGTGGTGCTGTGCGGAATGTGGTGGAAATTAACAACTCGTAAAATAACTCACGCTTTTGTGTAAGGTCGGTCAAAAACCAAGACAATTGATAATGCAAAGATCAGTTTGTATGCTGGTTAGAAGGTCAGTTGAATATGCAAGAAATAAACAAAATAAACACTAGCACACAGAGATTTACGTGGTTTGGACAAACCTCCTACGTCCACGGGGAGTTGTGAGTCCACACAACTCTGTCCAAGTTCTTCTGGACAAACCACTCAGCTTACGCGGGCTGAGCAACCGTTAAGGATATGTTTGCGGGTACTTATCAACCTTACAGTTTAGTTTTCGGGTACTAAACAACCTATCTGCTCAGTTGCAGGAAGAGTAGAATCCTAAAACCTTTTCAGGTGAAAGAAAAATGGGGTTCCAACTAAAAGCTCGAACACGAAGTGAGCTATGATCTAACTATCTACGAACTCTCACTAAGTGATGTTCTCAAGGTTCGATCTAAAGACACAAAAACTAACTAACTCTAGAACTCTCAACAGGTAATGTTCTAAGAGATTGAATGCAGTTCAGCTCGTGAAGAATATTGCTTTTTCTTTCGCTCTCTGGTTTCTTCTCGCGTGTGTGTCTTGTGTCTTCTTTGAATGAATGAAGGCCTCTATTTATAGGCGGAGAGTATCAACTAGCCGTTGGAGGAGCTGTTGATATCTGTTCTTTGAAAGCGATGGCTTGTCTCTCATTTCTGCAGACTTTCCGGATTTGGCATCTGTGCTCTTCTGCTTTTCATCTGAGACAACCTTGTGTTGGGCCAAATGGGGTAATGACTGAACGGTCAAACCCTCACGTGACTTCCATTTTGAAATTCAAATCTTAACAACAGACTTCCAACAAGGAGTGGTCGGTTAAGACTTTCGATCTTCAACTAACTTGTTCTTCAGCTGATGTTCTATCTGACTACTAACAGTTGAACTCTCAGCTGACTTCAACTTCAAGCTGTTGATCTTCTTGGTTGAGTTCTTCAACTGATGTTCGGAAACTGAACACTCAGTTGTCTTCCTTGTATCTGATCAGTTGGGTTCGAACGCTCAGATGACTTCCTTTTCATCCGATGTTCTCTTCCTCTTTACTGCTTCTCATCTGATGAACGCTCAGTTGTTTTCCTTACAACTGATGTTCTATCTCTTGAATGTGACTTTCCCCTTATTGGATACTTGACTATTGATCAGAGACATAAACGTAACTTCCTCCTTTTTAATATACTGAACGCTCAGTTGTCTTCCTCACAACTGATGTTCTATCCGAGTGAAGCCTTGTTGCCATCTTCAGCTGGAGACCTGTAAAGATAAAATCTTGACAATGCTCAAACAGCGAGCCTAACTACTGATACTAGGTTCTGGCAACATCTACTCGGTTGGGGTCAGTTGGTTTTGGAATTCATCAAAACTCTTACTAACAAATTTCCCAACAGTTTCTTCGGACGGATCTCCCACTGGGTGAAGGAGTGGATGATCGCTTACGACAAGGCGACGAAGAAAAGGCCCAACGGCGCCTCCGACGCCATGGTCATCGAGCAAGCCCAGCAGATATACAATGCCCATGAAGGGAGCCGCTTCAAACATTTTGGTGCCTGGGAAATTTTGCAGGACTACCCCAAATTCCTCCACCTAGAATTTTCCGACATTCCGTCCATGAAGCGGACGAAGAATACGGCAGAAGGCGCCTACACCTCATCTGGAACGCCGCACAGATCGAACGAGGCAACAGAAGAGGAAAGCACGGCTCCCCCTCGCCCAGAAGGATGAGACGTGGCAAAGGCGGAGGCAAGGGCGGCCGGAGAAAAGGGAAAAAAGAAGGTGAACGAGGACGCGGAGTTCGGGTCGATGGTCGACTCAACAAATGAAAGGCTAAGCGGCATCATTGCGGCAAAGAACAACCTCACCGAGGCAATGAGGGGGCGTGCTCGGGCGAAACAAGACGCCACCGATGCAAGGATCATCAGCATGAATACGTCGCACATGATGTCGAACCAGTACCAACTGCATATGATGATGGTTGTCGACGTCAAGCAACGTCGAGGATGGGCGTAGTTATTTTTTTCCAAGACAATGGCTATGTATTTTTTATATTTCGAGTAATGTTTTTTTTTTATATTTCTAGTAATGTTTTTTTTTAAATTCTAGTAATGTATTTTTATTTAAATTAATGAAATTAGAATTTTCTTATTAAAATTAATGCTGAATACAAATTCAGAAATTCCTTAGAGACACCCCTTAGAGACAGTCCCACTGCAGCTCACTGTCTCTATCTCCAAAAAACTCTTAGAGACACCCCTTAGAGACACTACCACTGCAGGTAGTCTTATGCTTTACTTCTAGTAACTTAATATTATAGCAGCGGATTCGGATCAAATAGGAACCGGTTGTATGCTATACAACCGGTATCGGGAAACAATTGTCCATGAATAATGGAAGTCATAATCTACCTAGTCTAATTAGACTATCTGCAACGCTATTCGAGCGTGGGTGCTCGAGACCACATCGAGCACGGGGTGGCTCGAGCACCCCGCGCGGCAGACGGCACGAGCTCGAGGCGTGCTCGAGCGCTCGAGACGAGCTCGAGTCCGGCGCGTGCAGAGCACGCGCGAGCATTTTTGAAAAAAATAAAATAAAATTACGGCGCGTGCATTGCACGCGCCTAACGTATATATTCGAAATGTTTATGCCCGTTGCGGCAACGGCTATGCCGTTTAATTTTTTTTTTTTTTTTTCTTCACCTATAAATACCACCACACTCTCACTTATATCTCACACCATTTTATCATCCTTTTTCTCTCTCAAATTCAACCTAAAAAAAATGTCTTCATCGGAGGAACTTATTTTTTCCGATTCGTCGGAGGAATATGAATATGTCGAGGGCGGCACCGACGACGAGGTGCTGGAGATGATGGCGGACGTGGATCGCTATATGCGTGCACACCAAGCGGAGCAAAAAAAGAAGAAGAAGAGGGCGCGAGACTTCGTCGACCGCGACCGAGAAGCGGCGTGTGCGATCCTCCACGCCGACTACTTCGCCGACCACCCCACCTACGGCGAGTAGTTTTTCCGACGCCGTTTTTGGATGCACAAGCATCTGTTCTTGCGCATCTGCACAACGTTGGAGGAAAACGTCCACTTCTTCACGCATCGACAAGATGCACTCGGGCGATGGGGGCTAACGGCTGTGCAAAAATGCACGATGGCAGTGCGACAACTGGCGACCGGTGGTGCTGCCAACTCGTTCGACGAGTATCTGAAGATCGGAGATAGCACGGGCCGGCTTTGCCTCAAAAAATTTTGTCGTGCAATCATCGACCTCTTCGGCGAGCGGTACTTGAGGAAGCCCAACGCTGCCGACACTGCGCGTCTGCTCCAAATGCACGAGTTGCGGCATGGGTTTCCAGGGATGCTCGGGAGCCTGGATTGCATGCACTGGGAATGGAGGAACTGCCCAAAAGGGTGGGCGGGTGTCCACACTCGCGGCGATCACGGCGTGCCTACCTTAATCTTGGAGGCGGTGGCGTCGCAGGATTTGTGGATCTGGCATGCCTTTTTTGGGGTTGCCGGCTCCAACAACGACCTCAACGTCCTCAACCAGTCGCCGTTGTTCACCGACGTCCTCAACAAGGGGTACTACTTGACCGACGGGATCTACCCTTGTTGGCCTACCTTGATCAAATCGCCGAGGGTAGAAATCGACCTAAAGACGGCGAGGTTCAAGAAGATGCAGGAGTCTGCCAGAAAGGACATAGAGCGAGCCTTTGGAGTGCTCCAAGCCCGATGGGGAATAATCCGCGCTCCGGGTCGGTGCTGGTACAAGAAGCATCTCCGAGACATCATGTTCGCGTGCATTATTTTGCACAACATGATCATCGAAGACGAGCGGGAAGATGTGGAGAATTGGAGAGAGGACTCCGACTCTCCATCCAGTAGCGGGGTACACTTGCGGACAACTCCGATCTGCTTTCGGCAATTTATGCAACGGAATGCCGACTTGAGAGATAAAAAAAAGCACCATCGGCTTACCAATGATCTCGCCGAGCACCTCTACCGGAAATTTGGTCCTCTTCGGGAGTAGTCTAGCATTTTTAATTAATGTAATATTTTTTTATTTTAATTATTGTAATATGTTTTTTAATTAATGTAATGTTTAATGTTACTTTTATTAATGGAATTTTATGAATTAATTTAATAAATGAAAATGGGGAATTTTTTAATATTAAAGATAGAGCACCCTTAGAGCACCTTTGCGTTGCAGGGATAGAGTGCTCTAAGGGTGCTCGAGTGCTAGAGCACCCCTTAGAGCACCCTAAGGGTGCTCTAAGGGATGTGGATAGCCTTAAGGGAGAAAATTTGATTTCGGAATTTTCTTCCTCTGGACTTGTTAATTGTATTATCAAGATTTTTTTTTTTTTTTTTTTTTTTTTGGCTTAAACGTGTTATTTTACTCATCAGTTATCATAATAGAAATGTAAAAGCAAAATTCTAGCAAATACTTTTTTAGATTAACTTAGTCGAACATATGAAGATTCAATTGAGATATAAAATAAAAAAATATTTTTTTCTAAAAGAAAGTTAAACATAAATATGCTTGTTGGCCAACTCCTGACTACATTAATCATTCCAAAAGAGCATTTTTGAATTACAATTAATATACATTTTTAAGAGAAAATAATATTTTTCATAATTTTAAACTACAATATGTTTAAATGATATACGAGCTAATAACAAATTAAAACAAAATATTTTTCTTATAAAGTATAAGAAAAAATAAGTAGATGAATCACTACTTAAACAATCAAATTGGCGGAGCTTGGAATTAATATAGCTTTCAAAAAACACTTTCCATTCTCTACTCTAATTAAACTTGGTAAATTATGACATTCACTAACACCATTAGTTAACACTATTTGATTCAAATAATAAGATGGCATTTATCTAGCAATGTAATAGGAGATGCAGCATTAAAAATGCAAAAGAAGATCCCACTTGATTTTGAGCATGCAATATTTTGATTAGGATTATTACTTCTGACAAAATCACTAGAGATGTCAAAGAACTTGGAGTGCCAACTCTTATCCAAGCCCATCGGATCGGACCATGACCATTTATAAAAGTCGGGAAGGGTTGGGCTGGGCTGGGCTGGGCTGGCTAAATAATTTGTCGTAAGAGTAAAATTATATCGGGTCGGGCAAGTCCGGATGCATTAGGCTTTAAGGGCATGTCAAGTCGAACCACTGTAAAATTTAATCGACTCTATTTTTAATTTTTACAGTTTATGTTCCCAATTTCAGATCGTTTTGTCGGATTGAGAGGGCCGAGCCGAATTTCGACACCTCTAAAATCATACACCTTAGGTAATTTTAATGACAAGGCTTACAAATTTTACAGCGAGTTGCGTGCCCATCAATTTATGTTTCTCAATTTGATATGTTTTACCTTCGATTTTAATTATAAGATGTTTTAGCATTTTACACAAGAATTAAAAAACATTAATTAATACAAATTTTAACAACTCATTAATTTAGAAACTTTTACAAATTTTAATAGTCGATTTCTTTTGCAATGCTATTTTAAAAATTTGAGCCATCTTTTCAAGAAATTTTATGTCAAATTAATGAAATTTAATGTAAAGAACTCTAAAAACTAATTGAAAAATGAGTCATCATTAATAATTAGTTGAAATGTGAGGTAGAATTGATATAAGGGAGAGAGAAAATATTCTTGATAAATGATAACATCTTATAAAAAAAAAAAAACAAATGAAAAAAACTAAAACATCTTATAATTAAAATCGGAAAGAGTATCTTTTACCAAGAAAATTCGTTTGGGTATGCTTGCATTCAACTCTCAATCAAACATGTCTATACTATACATCAAGAAGCATATCTAAGATGTCTAATTATTTCTTGGCCTAATTAGACCATTCAACAAGTCTAATTGTTTTGGGAACTTCTGTTATTATAAATAAATAAATGGTGTCAATGATTTGGTTTTAAAACGAAATAAATATGGCTAACATGCATGTTTCTTTTTCATATTTCTGAAATTTGTGATAATTTCATGATATTTCAATATTTCGAAAAAAAAAATCCCACGAAGTTCTCAAATTGTACCAATGTGTTTTGAGATGGTATAGTATCAATTTAATTAGAATGGCTATCATCCCTCACTACCACATAGCTTTAGGATTAAAGATGGAGTTATAGTTAGAGTAATGGCATTTAGAGTAATAGGGAACGCGTTCAAGTTGAGAGAGAGAGACAGAGAGAGAGAGAGAGAGAGAGTATACTGTGCCGGCGGCCGCCCTCCATGCACCTTCCAGAAGAGGCCAAGCTTACCGCCATTAATTTTCCCCGTAAATGACAAATAACGCGGCAGTGAAATCGATTACCCTCGTCAATTATTGATGTTCCTCAAAAAAACATATGTAGCAATACGCGCTCTCACAAAAAAGAAGAAGAAGAAACGTCTTTTCTTCATAACTTGTTTTAGAAAGGTTTTTGTTCATAACACATTATTCTTTCTTTTAAAACCAAATTTTTATATTTTATCCTTGTACACTAAAATCTCTATAAATCTTTATCAAGTGTGTTTCCTCAATTTAAGTAAATATGATTTCAGATAAAGTTGGTGATGAAATCTAATTATATAGATTTCAATATCCTAATTGAGGGTTATTATTAATAAAAAGAGAAGCAAAATTACAAAAAAATGGGGCAAATAAAAAGAAAAAAGAAGGAAAAAAACAAAGGGAAAAGAGGGGGAAAGAAAATGAAAACAAAACGAAGAAAGCACAAAAGAGTTGCTGATGCTACAAGTCGACAACTGGTAGAAGGTCATATACAATGGCATTAAAAATAACCTTGTGAATTACACCAACTGTTTGATACTAAGAAATAATTCCAAAAAACCGTCTGTTTCAACACTAACACCAACACCAACACCAACACCATGACGTAGATTTCAATATTATTAGATTCTTACTACTTAAGAATTATTAATTTATTGTATGTTATAATTAAGATAATTATGTCAAATAATTAATATTGGAAAAACACAATATTCGGCCCAACAAATACAATATACAAAGTATGGGTTAATTTTCTCAAAGATTACTAAACTTTGTCACTTGTATCAAATTGGTTACTAAACTTTAATTTGTTTCAAAATGAGTATTGAACTTGTATTTTGTATCATTTAAGTTTTCAATTTAATATTTTAATTAATTATATTCCACATGTCAACCAAAATACCGCATAAACTTTGCCACATCACCTCCTACCCAAAATAAAGTAAATATAAAAAATCAACCTAATTTCTTTTAAACTTTAATAAGCATAACCCTTGCAGGAACACAACAACAGAAGCGGCGGTAGTAGAAATTAGAAGATTTTCTTCTTTTGATTTCCAGAAAATTAATTCGACGGTCCCTTATAGTATTGGTTTCCTTCACAAATTTTCCTCACATAATTCGTAATAGTTCCAGATTTTTATTATTATTATTATTATTATTATTATTATTATTATTATTATTATTATTATTATTATTATTATTATTATTATTATTATTATTATTATTATTATTATTATTATTATTATTATCTTTCTAGCTAATTTTGGTTCTAGAACGCCTGACTTGTTCGAATTAATTTCTTTCTATTCCTTAAGTTTACAACTATAGTGAAGATATTGCCATAAACACTTCACTCTTGTTCATATTGAGAAAATTGAACAAAACGCTGAACTACACAATATATTCTTAACAACTGCAAAGAGAGAGAAATATTTGCATTTTCGGGAATTTAAGAGAAGAAACTTAACTCCTCTAGTTTTTGGCGTTGTGTACTGCAATGCACTTATATTTATCGAAAATTTAAAGAAAATATTAGGTTAATTTGATATTCATCTTATTTTGAGTACAAAGTGATGTGACGAAGCTTATGTGGTCTTTTGATAGCCACATGAGATATAATTGATAGAAATATTAAATTGAAACCTTATATATATGATAGAAAATGTAAGTTAAGTACTCATTTAGAAACAAATTAAAATTTAGTAGCCATTTGGATCATCCAAATAATTATCCAAATGACATAGTTTAGTAACCTTACAAGTAATTACCTTACAAAGTATATTAACCTTAAAAAAAAAAAGTTACAACATTTACAACGGGTATTGAGTTAAATACTGGGTCTATTATCGAGAAGCGTAATTTTAATGTTTGGTGGTATTGAGTAAGATACTGGTAAAAATTTCCACTATAGGTATTGAGTTAGATACCCACATCTATCATCAGAAAAAAGAAAAAAAAATTAAACCGGACCAATGGGGACACGCCACGTGTCCCCGAAAGGGTGCCCACCCGTATTGAATGTGGTATCGCAAAAACGATACCACCATCGACACCACACCATCGCTACCGCTTAAATACCACCTCCACAATGGCGCTCAGTATACCCTATATTGAGTGAGGGTATATCGAGGGGGATCGATACCAGTTTAGATACCAGTGATCGATTCCCATTGTACATACTCTTATAAATTATACTACCTCCGGTCCCCAAGTTTCTTCCTAACTACTTTTGAACACTACCCCATAACAAATTATTATCTCTTACTCTTACTTTATCAATTTATTTACCTAAAATACCACACATAGCCCACTACCATCTTAATTAATTAATATATCACTATCCTCAATATGAGACTCTTTCTCCACTCACAATAAATTCAAATACTTTTTCTTTATTCACAACTAACTCAACAACTTTTTTCTTAATACGCGTGTCACTTCCTTCTAGGAAAGATTTGGGGATCGGAGGTAATAGCTACCACTAGAGACAGTTTAGAGAGACCTACTTCTGCAATCCAACGGTCTACAAGCTGTCTCTATCTTTAATATTAAATAATTTATCATTTCCATTTATTAAATTAATTCATGTATTTGTAAATAAATTAAAATACACTGATTAATAATAATTCGAATTTTCCATTAATATTTGAAAATTTAAAAATTACATGTCTTCACAATAAAAAATATTAATTAATTAAAAATTACATAAAACTAAAAATTATGGAAAAAAATTACGCCCATCCCCGACGTTGATTCACCTCCTCCACCATCATCATATGAACCTGGAGCTGCTCTAGCATCATGAATCTCGTATCCTTGGAGAAAACTTCCAAGTCGGTGGCATATAGTTTGGCCCGAGTAGCTTCGCTCCTCGCCCGAGCAGATTCTAGCTTCGCTTGAGCTGATTCCCGCATTGTCGCCGTGATCTCATGCTTGGCCTCGACGAACTGGCCCAATCGAGAGCTGGTATCTATCCAAAAGGGAGTCGAGCTCGGACGACTCACCTGCCGGCTTCTTTCTGTTGGCCCTTGCCTTGGCCCTTGCCGTATCTCGACCCTTCGGTCAGGGAGGTGCGCTTTCTCCTTCTGTGAACTGGCCTCCGTTGACGGCTAGAACTCAAACATGTGTAGTTTCCCTCCGTCATAGTCTTCGTCCTCTTTATGGAGGGTGAAAGCATGCAGGAGGAACTTGGGATAGTCTTTCAGAATCTCCCAAGCTGTGAAATAGTGGAAAGAAGGGCTGCCCGTTGATGTCTTGTAGATTTGTTGGGCATCACTGAGCACCATCCCATCATCGGCACCGCATTGCGGTAAGCGACAATCCAAGCTTTAACCGATGTCTGGATGCGGTCGAAGTAGCTCTTGACCTGCTTCTTGTTGAGGTGCAAGCCGAACCTCGCGTTGGAACGATCTTGGACCGTTCCCCAGTATCTTTCATCGGACTGGTAGCATCCGACGATGGAGTTGCAAGTCTCCTCCACTCAAACATGTGTCAAGTAAGTGGCTTATTCGTCGGTGTAGTTGTGATGCCTGCAGCCCTTGACGACTTCGTCATCATCTTCATCGGCAGCGGCGGCGGAGGTGGCGATGGCTCTGCCCTTGCCCTTGCCCTTTCTTCCTTTGGCAACGGGATGTGACTGCGGTGGCGCCATAATTAGGCGATCATTGGTGTTTGTCGCCGGGCTGTCGGTGTCGGGGGAGAAGGACGGGTAGGACTCGGCGGAGGTCGGAGTGTTGAGGTTGATTGAATCAAGCCCCGCCCTCATATAATCATATATGTTGTCGGACATGTCGGGAAACCACGACGACGAGAAGGGGTTGTTGGGATTGTGGGGATCCATATTTTTATTTTTTTTGGATGAAAGAGTTGGAGAAATGAAAGAGATGAAGGAATGAGGTGTGAAAAACGGGGAAAAAAAAGTTGTATTTATAGGCAAAATTATGGAATAAAGAAAAAAAATCAAATCTGCCCGTTGAAACATAACCGTTAGGAGCGTGCATTGCACGCGCCATTCATTATTTTTTTTTTTCAGCCCTGCGCGTGTTTGTTAGAAAATGAAGGTGATTATATTGTGATTTGTGTGTGGTGGGTGATTTTGATGAAGTGGTGAAGATGAATATTGTAAGTGTAGTGTGTTGAATATAGAGATGAATTTTGGAATGGAGCTCTTGCCTCCTAGAAGGCTATTGATAGTATGAACTTGTTAGAAAGCTTAACTTGATTGCTTGATTTGCTCTTGGCTTTTTTTGGATTACATTACAAATGGTACAAACTCATATTTATAGGTGTTGAGAGAATTCTCTAGATCCTCATAAGAATCTAGAATTCTCTACTAATTACTACCAGAGGCGGATTCACCACCCTGGCACCCTAGGCCACCGCCAGGGTAAATATTTTTATTTTATGTACATTTATTATATACATATGTGTATAAGTTAATACTAGGATGCATATCTCTCCCCATTTTATAATTTATAATATTTCATCCTTAACTACCTCTTCCATCACCAAGCATATAGTAATAAAAAAATATAAAAAAAAGACTTCTTTAAATTTGATTTCCACCTTGTGCACCACTATTGGTTTTCAGAAAATACCACCATTTGCAGAAATAATAGTAGTAGTACATATTTCTATTTCTTCCATATTCTTTAATTCTAAAAGTTGAAAAATCTAGTTACCAATTTGTTCTACATTCATTTGTAAGCTTAGAATTCTTGGTCTTATTCTTGTTTTATTTATCTTAGCTTACTTCTCTAATAATTGTACTCTAATTAATGTTAGTTTTTACTGTATTCTAATTATGTCATTTGTTGTCATGCAAATGGAATAAAATGGAAGATGAGTTCTCTCATAATGTATATCGAGAAAAAAATTACTCAAACTTTTTATGTAGAGTCAATTATATAAGAGCATGATTTTGGCAAGTTAATGTTTTGATCAGAGGTATTGATTGTGTAATGAAAAATAAATGTTTCAAGATCTGACATGTTTTCTTCACTAATATTAAGAAACAAAATCTTCAAAATTGTCAATAAAATTTCGCCCGATCATAGTTAAATTCCTAGCTCCGCCCCTGATTACTACTCAATTCATCTAATCTAGATTATACATTCTCTAATCATGAATATTCTAGAATATTTCTAGATCCTACATTAATATCCTATACTTTGAATTCTCTAGAATATTTCTAGATTCTATATACAACTCATATAATCTTGATTATTCTAGAATATTCTAGTTTATATTTATTTAGATAATTCTAGATAAATGCATCATCTTTCAATACTCCTCCTTGATGCATTTGTCGATAACTCCAAGCATCTTTCGTAGGAACTGGAATCTATCTCTTGGTAGCGCCTTGGTGAAGATATCTGCTAGTTGTTCCTCCGTTGGACAATACTTCATCTCGATGAGCCCTTTTGCTTGGACATCTCTTAAGAAATGATACTTGATATCAATGTGCTTTGTGCGATTGTGCTGAACTGGATTATTAGCCATTGCGATAGTTGACTTGTTATCGCAGTAAATCTCGGTTGCCGAGTTTTGTAGTTCTCCCATGTCTTCCAATACTCTTTTAAGCCATATTGCTTGACATGCCGCTCCGGCTACTACAACATACTCAGCTTCTGCAGATGATAGAGCAACTGAGTCTTGTTTCTTCGATCCCCATGAGAAAACTCCTGATCCGAGCTTAAATGCGTAGCCAGAGGTGCTTTTCATATCATCTTGTGATCCAGCCCAATCATTGTCACAATATCCAACGAGTTATGAGTCGGAACTTGACTTATACCAAATACCGTGGTTAAGTGTTCCTTGCAAATATCTGAGGAGTCTTTTTGCTGCTCCGTAGTGCGTCTCCGTTGGATGGTCCATGAATCTGGATAGAAGACTTGTGGCGTACATGATGTCTGGCCTCGTCGCCGTTAAGTAAAGTAGACTTCCAATTAAGCTCTGATAATTGGTAGCATCCGCAGGCCTTGCTCCATCTTCTTTCTTTAGCTTTTCATTTGGAATTAAAGGAGTGACGACGTGCTTGCAATCTTGCATCTTGAACTTCTTAAGTATATCCTCAATATATTTCTTTTGCGATAGGAAGATGCCATCTTCTTCTTGGCGTATCTCCATTCCGAGGAAATAATGCATCAAACCCAAGTCACTCATCTCAAAGGTATTCATCATGTCTCTCTTGAATTCCTCGATTAGTATGGCATTGTTTCCTGTGACGATTAAGTCATCAACATAAAGAGAGACAATTAGGATGTCCGTACCTTGGATTTTGATGTATAGAGTGGCCTCGTTCTTGCTGCTTTTGAAGTCTTGATGAGTGAAATATCTATCAATCTTACCGTACCAGGCTCGTGGCGCTTGTTTGAGCCCATAGAGTGCTTTCTTTAAAAGAAGAACTTTGTCTTCTTCTTTTATAAATCCTTCTGGTTGCTCCACGTATACTTCTTCTTTCAGATCTCCATTGAGAAATGCCGACTTGACATCCAGTTGAAAAATATGCCATTTCTTCTGAGCTGCAAGAGCTATGAGTGCTCGAACGAATGTCTCTGTGTAGTCGACTCCTAATATTTGAGCATATCCCTTTGCGACAAGCCTTGCCTTATACTTTTGGATTGAGCCGTCAGGATTCATCTTCGTCTTGAATACCCATTTGACTCCAATAACTTTCTTGTTACTTGGAAGATCCGCCAACTCCCAAGTATCATTCTTTTCAATCATTTGTATCTCCTCCTCCATTGCTTTAATCCAAACTTTTTCTTTTGAAGCTTTTGCATAATTACTTGGCTCCAAAGAACAAAAGTTGCATATTTCATAAGTATTAGTAGATTCATATAAATCTGCTAAAGTTCTTACTCGGCGAGGTGGAGATTCTGGTGAAGAGTCAGCTTCACTTGATGTTTTAGCTTCTGAGGAGGATCTTGGCGTAGATGTGGGGCCTTCTTGAACTTGTTCTTCTTTATCTGGAATTTCTTCGAGTTGTGTAGTTGTGGTCATCCCTTCGACATCTTCTGTCTCCCAATTCCAAGAAGCTTGCTCGTCAAACTCCACGTCTTGACTTGTCACCAGCTTCTTAGTCTCGAGATTGTAGACTGTGTATCCTTTGGACTTGGAGCTGTAGCCGAGGAAGATGCCTTTCTCCGTCTTATTCTCCAGTTTATGCCTTTTGACGGAGGGGATATGAATGTAACAAATACTTCGAAAGACCTTCAAGTGTTTGGCTAAAGGTTTCTGTCCCGACCATGCCTCGATTGGAGACTTGTTTAAAACCGCCTTAGTTGGACACCGATTTAGCAGGTAGACTGATGTATAGACTGCTTCCGCCCAAAATTTTGTTGGCATTCCTTTCTCTACGAGCATGGACCTTGCCATCTCCATCACAGTTCTATTCTTCCTCTCTAACACTCCGTTTTGTTGTGGAGTGTACGCTACCGTTAGTTGATGCTCCATGCCTTCGTCTTCACAAAACTTGTCGAATTCTCTAGAATTATATTCGGTACCTCGATCACTCTCAGCTTCTTGATTTTCCGACCACTTTGATTCTCCACAAAGTTCTTGAATCTCTTGAAGATTCTAAAGACTTCTGATTTTTCTTGAAGGAAATATACCCACGTCATTCTAGAATAATCATCAATAAAGAGGACGAAGTACTTGTTTTGATTTATTGAAGGCGCTCTCATTGGCCCACAGACGTCGGTATGGACAAGTTCTAATATTTCCTTCGCTCGCCATGTTTTCTCCTTTGGAAATGGTTGTCTGTGCTGCTTTCCCAACATGCATCCTTCACAGACGTGATCTCTTTTGTTGAGAAGAGGGAGGTCTCTCATCATATTTTTATGATGAAGTAGCCTCAAGGCATTAAGATTAAAATGCCTAAATCTTCGATGCCAGAGACTTGTATCATCGAGTTGAGCCACCATTGCATTTTGTGGATATCGCCAGAAAATGGGAAAATTTCTATTTTTTCCCATTTTTACTTCTGCAATTTCTTGATTATTTTTATGTTATAAATTCGACAATAATCTCTTTCAAAATGAAGGGCATATCCATTTTCCATCATTTGGCCTACACTTAGTAGATTTTGTGCAAGACGTGTACGAGGAGAACATCTTTTATAAATCGCGTACCTTTCTTAGTTTCTATAGCAATGATACATTTTCCTTTTGTCTCCACCAGCTCTCCGTTTCCCATCTTGACCTTTGTTGTGATGGAATCATCGAGCTCGCGAAAGATGTTCTAGTTGGATGTCATGTGGTTGCTGCATCCGCTATCGATGTACCACTCATCGTCTTTCACTTCTGTTGCAGAGTGACATGTGTAGAATAGATGTTCTTTCTCCTTTTGATCTTCAGAATAGTTGGCCTGATGGTTCTTTGTATCTCTGCAATCTTTTTCTGTATGCCCGAACCTCTTGCAGTTTTTGCATTGTGGCTTTCCTCGAGATAGCAGTCCTTCTCCATATGATTTGTCTTCTTGCAAATCCCGCATGGTGGAAAGTTGCATTTGTTCTCCTTATTGTGGGAGCTTCCTTCCTTGATACGATTCTTGTAGTTTCCACCATTTCTTTTGACGTTGAGCTTAGATTGGAAGGCGCTTTCAAGTGAGCTTTCATGTCGCCTACTCAATCTTTGCTCGTGAGCTTCAAGCGAACCCATAAGCTCCACAACAGACATTGTCGACAAATCTTTTGATTCTTCAATGGCAACTACTATTGGATCGTACTTCTCGGTGAGGCTGATCAAGACCTTTTGTATCATCCTTTCATCAGAGATCTTTTCTCCGTAGGATCTCATTTGATTGACTATTTCCGTTATTCTTGAGAAATAGTCTTTTGCAGCCTCAGAATCTTTCATTTTTAGATTCTCAAGTTCGCGCCTTAAACTTTGTAGTTTAATGGTTCGAACTTTAGTATTTCCTTGGAACTCCTCTTTAAGGATATTCCAAGCTTCTTTCGTCGTAGTAGCTTGAATAATTCTAGCCATGATGGAATCACTAACTGATTGTTGAAGAAGATAAAGAGCTTTAGCATTTTGTTGCTTTAATTTCTTGCGTACCTCGGACGATGATGCCTCTTTGCTTTCTCGTTTAGGCGTGGTTTCTCCTTCTTTAGGCATAGTGATTCCTTCTTCAACGATATCCCAAAGATCATGAGATTCAAGGCAACTCTGCCCGTTGAAACATAACCGTTAGGAGCGTGCATTGCACGCGCCATTCATTATTTTTTTTTTCAGCCCTGCGCGTGTTTGTTAGAAAATGAAGGTGATTATATTGTGATTTGTGTGTGGTGGGTGATTTTGATGAAGTGGTGAAGATGAATATTGTAAGTGTAGTGTGTTGAATATAGAGATGAATTTTGGAATGGAGCTCTTGTCTCCTAGAAGGCTATTGAGAGTATGAACTTGTTAGAAAGCTTAACTTGATTGCTTGATTTGCTCTTGGCTTTTTTTGGCTTACATTACAAATGGTACAAACTCCTATTTATAGGTGTTGAGAGAATTCTCTAGATCCTCATAAGAATCTAGAATTCTCTACTAATTACTACTAAATTCATCTAATCTAGATTATACATTCTCTAATCATGAATATTCAAGAATATTTCTAGATCCTACATTAATATCCTATACTTTGAATTCTCTAGAATATTTCTAGATTCTACATACAACTCATATAATCTTGATTATTCTAAAATATTCTAGTTTATATTTATTTAGATAATTCTAGATAAATGCATCATCTTTCAATAGTGTTGACCACGTGCTGCTCGAGCCGGTTTCGAGTGCTCGAGTCGCAGCGGTCTCCATCGCCGGCGGTCTCGAGACCCCTTGAAGACCGGCGCATGGTGACTGGTTGCAGATAGCCTTAGACTTGTCTCTCCTTTGATGCTATGATCCGGATCCGGATCCAATTATCCAACCCTCGTTCATTTTCTCTCTCTCGTGCTCTTTTTTCTCTGCATTTCCGTCTCTCTCTCTCTCAATTCTTAGATTCTCGATCTCTCCATTCGGAATTCACCGTCCGGTCCACAATCTCATTGCATTTCACAATCAGGAAGACACACGTATGCTATTTGTGTATGGATACGCTGTTTAAATAGCTTCTGTATTGGTACAACAATTAATAACTGAATTTATACAAAGCAGACACATGATGAATTCGAAGAAATAAAATTGCTATTTCCTTTTTCTTTTTTTCTTTTTTCCAATTCAAAGTTTCAAACAACGATCTCTAAACAAATTTAATTAAATTGTAAATCTCGTCCAACTTGAACCGGCCAACTACCCTCTCATCCCTTTCTTTCTAGATCTTCATTCTTGCTAAGATATGAAAATTAAAGCGCAACTGAGAATTGATTCATGGCTGGGGGTGGTGGTGTTAAGTGGGAAATTTCCTAAATCGATTCAAATTTCAAGATTTGGTTTTGCTTTGTAAATTCACTTTTATTAATTTTGGTGGTGAGCTTTTGTGGGTTTGATGTCGTGACGGTTCATGGCGGGGTTGATCGAGAATGAGTCGGCGGCTGCGATAAGGTTAATTAGTTGTGGTGACTGTAATGTTTGAAGGTTGGTATTCATCATCGGGCCGACTGCCGAGCAGGGTGTTTGGGTTTTCCTATTTTTTGATTCAGAATCTGACGAGCTTTCCATTTTTATTGGACCAATATTTTTTTTTTTATATGTTCGAAATGGCTATTTCCAGATTTTCTCCTTCTAGGATCTAGACTCGAATCACTTATATTGTTATCATTTCCTTATTTAAGTGTCCAACTTATATTATAATGGGACTAACTCACTTTCTATTCCATCCATTCACGAATAAGTGTTCACTTTGAACAGTAACCAAGTTCGTGAATAAGTGTCCACATTGTAGTCTTTTTATACAACGCTACCCTCTTTACTTACCCAAAATATTACTACCCTTTGCCATTTAAGACCTCATCTCACATCAACTTTATTTTTACATTTTTATCATCTCAACAACTTTATTCTTACTTTTTGATAACCTCTTTTTTGTCATTACCACTATTTTTTTGTCATTATCTCACTACCCCTATATCCTAACTTTTAACCCATAACTTTTACTTTATCAGCTTTCTTAATCTCCGTGCCCAGTACAAAGCGGACACTTATTCCTGAAAGGAGGGAGTATCTTTTATTTTTAATTTCCGTTATGAACAATAACATGACAATTTCAGTGGATCGAGGAAGTAACCTATATAGCTATATAGATTTTCTCCAAAAAAAATAATTATTCTTTATCTCATTAAAATTTGATAAATTTAGAATTGACCTAATTTGTGATCGCAAAAAGGTTTTCATTTTAAAACTTAAAATTAATCAAGTATTAATTTAGAAATGTGCTACCAACAATTGATTTTAATTGGTAAGGGCGTATAAATTTGTTATAGTTATCACAGGATAAAGTTGTCTAATATTGACATGGTTTCTGGGTACCAAAAGAGGTGTCATAAAATTAATTACATCTATGGATGAAACAGATTTAAAGAGAATTTATATTCCATACATTGTTTGTTACATACATAACATTCGTAAGTGAATTTTGTTACATGTAAGCTCTTGGTATGTAATAAGGATAAAGCTAAGTTCATGATTTTTCAATATTAATTGTTTGTTAAAAGAATCGAGGAGCATAGGGTGTGCATCTGATAGAAACACATATTTATATGAGTCCGTAAGAATCAACATAAATATCATTCACGTGATATACAAATGCAATATGTTAATGCATAAACATGTTAACACACAAATTACACTAATTTAATGCACAAATTATTTAGCACACTTTTAATGTACAAACAATGGTAATCTAATGCATCAATTAATCTGAACCGTAAATTATAAAAAATCACCGATCCAAATTAATTCCTACCTAAAAATGAGTTCTTATATGATCCTCTCCCCGATGAGTATATATATCATGGATTAAATAAAACATGCTAGAACTTTTATAAAAAAAGAAAAAAACTACTCTAGTGAATAATAAATTTTATGATCATAATTTGAGAATATTTTTTATTTTTACCTCTATTTAAAAATAATTTTTATTTGTTAAATAATATTTTGTAGTCCCCACAAAAACCCATTATAAAAATTTTACAAATGAAATTGTAAAAGTTGTCGTGTGCATTCCCCAACCCTACAATCACCTAACATAAAAGGAAGTAGGACTAGATAAAATAATAGTAGGGGGGGAATAAATAGTGAGTGCATGTGAATGAGATAAACATAATATGGAAGCCGACAAAAAGCAAAACCCGAAAACAAGGAAATTCTTTAAAGTCGCAGTAAATATTAACGGCGTGGGCCGCCCCTCCAAACTCCATCTTTTTTCTAGCCGTTTTGCTTGGAGGGCGTTGATCGTCATTTTGTCGTTTTTAACATCTCTTATTTTTTGGTTAGGCTCCAAAATTCCATTTGAAATCTGCCAAGTATTTTTTAATTTAACTCCGTTGAGCTCAAAGTTATGATTCTTTATTCTTATAAAATTATATTCTCATTTTAGTCTCCTAACTTCATCAACATGGGTTCATTTAAATAAAAACGCAAATTACTGCTTAGAGCAACCACAAAATCACAACGGCACCTTTTTTCTTCTGGCGCTTGTTGTGAGCGCTAATATTTTAAAGGACTTAGCTATTACCACCATTTGGTTGGCGGACCTCACAAACAGAGTTGCACCATTTTCGTGCGCCGGCCTTGCTTATGGCGCTATTGTGAAAAACGGAAAGATCATTGACAGAGCTCTAATTTTTAACGGCGTCCCACCGTTGTGGATGCTGTAATTAGTGTGTGTGTGTGTTATTTTTTTAATTTATATGATCAACTGCACACAGCAGCATAAATAAAAATTAAGAGATTTGAGTGGGTGAGAAGTGATAACCCACTATAAAGGAAATGAAAAATCGACTTAACTAGACGGCATTTCTCTCGCTGTCAAAAATTTTGACGTAAATTACACCATTTTTAAAATATGGGAAATCTTTTCTTACGTCAAAAACTCAAAACTAAATATTATGGATATAAACAGTGATAAGTGATATGATACATTGATACTCACGGACTATAGACATCTTTACCTTTTTAGGGAATTATAGACATCTTTACAAACACTTATCAAATGTATTTTAATTTCTTTCTATATTTTTAGTTTTGATAGGTGCCCATCATTGATTTATTATTGAGAAAAATGACATCAGTTTATGAATCTATATTATTTTGAATTAAACATGTACTTAGTGGCGGATCTACCGAAGTTCTATTGAAGCAACAATTAATTCCTACATTTTTTACCTTGAAATTACATGTTAGATTTTTACACCTTTATATTGATCGATTTTTTTTTCAATATTAGCGCTTTTAAAAATAAGTTCCTGCAGCCGTCCCTACATGTAGCAATAGTGTTAGGAAATTACACTTTTTCTATCCCGTATAAGCGATTCGAAATTTTGGGCACAAAAATTAAAATAAAAGTAAAAGATGTTTGAAATGATAGGATCAATTATTATTATTATTATTATTATTATTATTATTATTATTATTATTATTATTATTCATGAGAAGCTAGTTATAATTTTTGATACACATTAAATAAATTTATGTGCTTGTACAAGATTAACTATTTAGCTATTTAGAAACTAGCCACATGTAATAAGAATCTAAAAAGAAATACAGATCACTTATCTTAGGTTGGAGGAGTACAAGAAACGTGAATGGGAGAAAATTTGGTGTGGCCGGTGACTAAAAATAGAGAGCTGAGACATTGGTATTTGCTACCCTCCCGACAGAGACGCCCAACCTTGTCTCCTACCTCATCATCACTCATATTCATTTCTATGTTTTACCTCATTTTGTTTCAATTTTATCTTCTCTTACACTTTTGACACCAAAGATAAAAAAAAAGTTTACTAGTATTATCTATATATATATATTAATAATAATAATAATATATTTATATTAATTTTTGCACCCCCTCAAACATCATATTTATGATCCAAATAATTTACTTTCAAAGTCTCTTTAGTTAGTAAAAAAATTTAAAATTTTAAACATATTTTAAGCACACAACAAGAACTAAAACAAAAAATGAAAAAGAGATGAATAGTCATGGCCTAACGGGAATAGTGAGAAAAATAACAGAGTGAAGCAACTTGGAAACTCAAAATTGATATTTTCATGGAAAATATAAAAAAAAGATTATCAATTTAAAAATTTGCACGATATAGGTTCCCTTTCGATGAAGTTTGTTTAAACAAAGAGACATGTGACTTATTCTCATGTATTTTTGCTCATCAAATTAGTGTTGATTCTTCCGGTTGTTACTTCAAGTGTAGAAAAGTATTTTTTGTAATGACTTATATCAAGAATAAACTACAAAACGGGCAGTACAAAACCTCAAAAAAATTGGTTCGGGGACTTCGCCCCAAACCCCCCGAGCATCGGGGTCTGTCGACTCTATCCCCTGCAACCCTTAACATTTTGTAACCCCAATTACAAAATCCTAGATTCAATCCCCGATCAATATGCTGTATCGTCGTCGCCATAATCTGCGACATGTAGTTAGCGAGACAGTTCTCACGATCGGAGTTCAATTATATTAAACTGTAATACAACTAAAATTAACTATTAAAAAATAAATAATTCATGAAGCGTACCATACGACCAACCGAACAAAAATGGGTCTGAAATTGAAATAGTGGCGTGGTAGTGGTGCAGGAAGGTCACCAGCCCCAAGATGATAAGCTGATGGTGCTCTGACCCTTTATGCTTTGAAAGGGGGGCTATGCCATTTCCATACCAAGTACCAATACTAGGACTAGACACGTCCGTATTATTTCTGCCTTCTTCTTTTTCCTCACTTACTTTTTAACTACTTCCTGCCAAAATCATTCATCCACCACTACTACTCCCAATTCTAAATTAATTCGAGAGAGAGAGAGAGAGAGACGAATATAAATGGTTACTGAATAAACGTCAGCGTGAAGAAACTGACCGCAACCCTAACCCGTTCAGAAGACTTCACTCCCTTGCTTCCTGTTAATTCTACACGTACTGTATCTTTCTAAGAAGTAAAGTAACTTGTTCCATACATCTACCTAATTCAGTCAAATTTGCTAAAGCAAAATTCAATTCAATTTTTTTTGCTATAATAGTGCGGATTTGGGTTTTCAACTTTTTTTTCTTAATTTGGTAAGAGTCCTTTTTATACTTGATCTCTATTGAGTCGTACATCATTTTTACTTTCCTACTTGAGAAAGGATTGCATATATGTGTACATCTATATATATATAGACAGAGAGAGAGGTCGTCCGAGAAAGAGAGAGAATTTGGATTTTATCTATCTCCAGTTTGATATAAATTTGTTGGCTGGATCTCATTCATCAATCAAGTTGATAGGTATCTGTATCGGCCAACAAAAGCGTCTCCTTCATTATCTAGATCATAGCTAGATATATAGATAGATATCTCAAAGATCCAACGAGGAAGAAGAAAGTCGGCAATTGTTCAATCAACTGCCATTTTAGAGAGAGAAAATTGTTTTCATGGCCAACAGATGGTGGGCAGGAAATATGGCGATGAACCCGATGTCGTCGTCTCCATCTCTCCACCTCCGAAATTCAGGCGAGGATCACGATAATGCCGCCGCCTTGAACACATCCAACAGCAGCGGAAGCAACCCTAACGACGGCGACGGCGAAGACGGCCAGAACCACGCCGGCGACATCGAGATCTCCGAGCCGTCTTCCGCCTCCGGCCGCCGCCCCCGGGGACGCCCCCCGGGGTCCAAGAACAAGCCCAGGGCCCCCGTTGTCATCACCAAGGAAAGCGCCAACGCCCTCCGCAGCCACGTCCTCGAAATCAGCAGCGGCAGCGACGTCCTCGAGAGCATCGCCGCCTTCGCGCATCGCCGCCACTTCGGCGTCTCGGTCCTCAGCGGCAGCGGCATCGTCAACAACGTCACGCTCCGCCAGCCAGCTGCCCCCGGCGGAGTGCTCACTCTCAACGGAAGATTCGAGATATTGTCTCTGTCGGGTGCCTTTCTGCCGTCGCCGTCTCCGCCGGGAGCCACCGGATTGACGGTCTACTTGGCCGGCAGTCAGGGGCAGGTGGTCGGCGGCCCGGTGGTCGGCACATTGACGGCGTCAGGGCCGGTGATGGTCATTGCGGCGACCTTCACGAACGCGACGTATGAGCGGCTGCCGCTGGAAGACGACGCCATCGGCGATGGGATGCAACCGCCGTCGGGAGGAAACGCGCCCGCCGCATCAGCTGAACCACCGGTTTCGTCGGCGGCTATGTATAACGTACCGTCGAGTTTGCTTCCCAACGGCCAAATGCCGCACGACGTGTTCTGGGCTCCGCCGCGGCTTCCACCGTCTTATTGAAAAGCGGCGGGGCGGTTAGCCTAGCCTCTGTGGAAAGTTCTAGTAATCATAGGAATGATGAAGTAAGGTCAGAATTCTTTAGCCCCTTTTTCGTATTCCTTGTAAATTAGTGCCTTCTCTCAGTGGGTTTTAACTCTTAACCGTTGTTTTGTGACTTGATTTTGCAAAGAACAATTGTTCCACTCCTTACAGAAGAATGCATCAATAATAATTAGCTCCATAAATTCACTTGTTGTATGCTTAAATTTGAATTATGAAATTCTTGGTGTGTGTGATGTTCATATTTTCAAATTGAATTGGCCGAAAAATCGAGTGATTTGAATCTTGAGAATTTTGTGATAATTTGCTATCACATCATAGTGGAATGGTTATTGCAATAATTAATAAGTGGTGCAGTTCTTGCAAGTTGATACAAGTAATATTTTGGACTAATTCAAGCAACTTGTTTTGAAAGTTTTGCTTTCTAGTCGACTTTATCTCCAAATTACCAAAGTTGGTGTATAATAGGTGAGATTTGTTGACCAATATTACAATTTGAGTTGCGCCTTAGCAACAATCATTATTAATTACATAAACTGATTGATTGATTAGGTTTCCATTTGGCTGATTATTGTAGATGAATACATATAACTTAGAACCCTTGTCTAATAAACATGCAAGTAATAACATAGTTGCTATTATGCAGGGAAAATTTTTCAGAAACGCCTAATTAACTTTGTGGTTGCTTTGTTGAAAATTCTGTGATCGACAGTATATTTGGATATTAATTTTCTTGAGTATCCCTATTCCCTACCTACTAGATTGGTCATAAATGGATTTTCCTGTACATCTGGTGAAAGATGTGATGAATGCATATCTTCTCTAATAATTTTTTGACTTTGTTATGCATCTCTTTTTTCTCTAGACTAGATGATTAATAATGTAGATAAGGACATGCTTGCTACACTATGCATGACTAGCTTGTCTGAAAAATATTGAACACTTGTTCTGATAAATTATTGAACACTTAATGACGTAAACTACTTAACATGTCATCTGTTCGTGTTGATAATGCCTAGCCTAAATTGCAATGTCTTGCTTAAACAAGAAGTAGATACAAATAAGGCGTTAATTCATCACATATTTCGATAAATTGTATAATTTTAAATTTGTTGGATTACAAATATTCAAACTTGTGTATTCGTAAGATGTCAGCCAATGTAAACATGCCTTATAGTTGCATCTAGTAATTTATTAGATGACCGTGAATTGGTCTTACATTCGAAGGAAGATGCAACTATAATTTGAACTTGAATCTGCAACCGTCCTCACAATAACAAAATATACTAGTAGTAGTCATATTTATATATAGGTTTCACAGTTCTTCAAAATTATGTCACTAGTATAAAATTGTGATATCTTATGATGGGCAGTTATTATGCCTGTAGCAAAATTCAATGACGTTTAAGTGTCAAATTAATATTAAATCTAATTAAAATAAAATTTAGTTATAGTTATGTATGTGGCAAAAGTATATATGCATGTATGTGTGTTGCTAAATTTTGTCACGCATAAAGATGTCATAAATTTTGTGAGATTTTTTTTTATATGGGGGAGCGGGTGGGATTTGAACCTAATACTTGACTACTTACAAACTGAAGCCGCACCGTTTGGGTGTCTTCAAGTCTTTGGGGACTTGTGACAATTTTTCTTAAAGTCACTAAAATATATCACTACTAAACACTTTTGTTGTCTTTACTATAATTACATACATAAAACTTTCTCCTACATGAAAAATTAGATTTTCTCCACATTATTTAAGTATTAATATTATATATATATATTATTATATGAAATATTTCAAACTAATAAAATTTATCTGTATGAATCATCTTACATAAAATAATAAATTTTGCAAACACAAAAAATTAATTAATGTGACAAACAATAAAATAGTTACTAGTGTAGCATATCCATCATTATATACTGAACTACATTTGTTAAGCTTCAAAGCTTAATATTTGAATTTGAAAATTTGAAATTGCATGGAAATATGTAAAGTCATGAATTTGTATTAGACAATTTATAATTATTTGCATGTGGCATGTAAAATGGGAGGAAAATGCATTGTAAATTAGATATTTTGTTTTAATATTGTATAGATGTTGAAATTAATAGTTGCTACATTCGTGTTGCCTTTATTAGTGCTTAATTCATTTCGCAAGTCATACCATCACTTTTACAGATTGATGCTTCAGAATTCTGATCATCACTAATCATGAAAATGAGATGTCCGATTACTTTTTTTGTGAGTTTTGAAATGATACAACTCACATGATATGTATAATATCATCATATGCTCATACATTGAGATTTGTAGGATATATTCCTATAATACTTTTCTGTTTATGGATTATGACTGTATAAATATTTGTTTAGCTGTAAATATAGCACACTAATAATGCTTATATATATAATTTTAATTAGAGCTAGAGGCTTTTTTTGGACAGTAACTTAGGGGGTAGTTGGAATTTAGGACACCCAATTGCGGGCCTTCAATATGAGGAAATTAACTAATAAATATAGCGCCCATAGGATAAAGTTCGGTCGAATCGGCTTAAATGCACGTGACTGGCTCGTGAAGCCCAATTGCATACGTGGATTGCCACATAATATAAAAAAAAGAAGTCAAAACTCTCTCTCTTTCTCACTAGCTTCCTCCATGTTGCCTTCAGAAAACCCACCGCCGCCGCTCGCCACCATCTACTAACGGCGACGCGCCACCCAATGTCCGCACATGTCGACTCCAGATCCATAGATATGGAGGCATTGAAATTGTTATTACCCACTCAATCAACTAAGATTTTCCAAATACAACACAATATTATATACGCGGAGGGAGCGGCGGCGGCGGCCCCTTTGAGTTGTTGCCATTTCCAGCCGAAGGTCGTGAACGGCAGTGGCGGCAACTCCCTTACCGCCGATGTTCGTTGCTGATGCAGATGCATGGCGGCAGTGTCACTTTGACCAATGGCGAGTTCGCCGGATTTTGAGAGAGAAATAGATTTCGGTGATTTGGGTGGGGGTTCAGGTTTTCGAATTGGAGATTTTAGGTAATTAAAGAGGGTTGGAGAGAGTAGAGGTTTGAGTTGAGAGGTGGGGCGAGCGGAGATGATGGCGGCAAGGTCGGCGGCCAAGATTTCCCCCAAGAAGAAGAAAAGGAAGAGAAGAGTTGTGCTGCTGCATTTCCTTTTAGAGGATAATTAGAGAAGGAAAATAAGTGAAAAAGGATTTGAGATGAGAGGTGAGAGTGGGTTAACGACGGCTCCATGTGATGGTGGGAAGGCAGTGGTGACTGGTGATTACACCGGGATGAGAGGAGAGGGAGAATATGTTGTTGTCAGTGGCGGTTATGGTGGTTATGATTGTGGCTGCAGTGGTTGGAGAGAAATGATGAGAGAGGGGGGAGGTTAAGAGAGGGAGAGAGAGAGAGAGTTAATTTTTAAAATTTATAATTTAATTTCTTATTATGTGGCAATCCACGTATGTAATCAGGCTTCATGAGTCAGTCACGTGGCAGGGACATGGCTGCCACGTAAGCGAATGGGCCGAGATAGTTGATCATGTGCGAGGCACGTGAGTTTCAGCCTGATCGGGCCAAAAAATGTCCTAAGAAGCATGTACTAATTCATAAGGTATCCTCAAATTGAAGGCCCGCAATCGGATGTCCTGAATCCACACTACCCCTAAGAAACTGTCCTTAAAAACCCTCTAACTCTTTTAATTAGCTAGCTAGATCGTATTTTTCGTCGATAGACGTTTACCAATTGTAGGTGTGTTACAATTGTGATTCAAACTCATAGTCTTTTAGTCATACTAACAATAATAACTTGCACTCGCACGTTGAAGAAAATGATTCCAGCAAATATTTATTCTTATTGGTGTATTTCATAATTTTCTGAAGGTAGAAAAAATTCTAAAGTTACTAATGTGACATTGTATCCTAGAACCGAGTATTGGTCTAAATCTACCCAATCGAATAACATTCATGAGACTAAGGTCTAATCCATCTAACTGAACATACCTAGGCATTCAAAGCTCTAGATAATGAAATACTAAAATCTAACTTACCAATAGCTCAACTAAGAAAAAAAGTATAAACAGTACTTATTAATTTAAATTTAGAAATTATTTATGAAAACTCATGAAAATAAAATTAAGAATGTACATAATTAGCAAGACATTAAAAGTTGTATAATCAAATGAAATTAAGAATGTATATAATTAGCAAAACATTAAGAATTGTATAATCAAATAATTATATAACTGTTTTGGTATTTAATTATAATAATTATATGCATTAGTAGCACATAATCTCTTCTCATTTTTTCTTTTCGTAATAATGCTTGAAAACAAATTAAAATGTAACTACAACATAAAATTAAATTTAGCAAGTACTCCTCATTTTCAACTTCTCATCACAATACTATATTTTAACTTTAATAAGATAAGCCTGTAATTTTATTTACTATTAGCATATAACCTGTAGAAATTCGACAATGATTAAATATTATTATAATTTATGAGATTAGTTTGCGTTATTTTTCATTAATCAAATAAACTCATTTTGTAACATAGTTGCACCTATTACATATTTCAATAACATGTTGTTTAAATTATCTCATTTATTCTATTAAAATAATCATATCTTTGCTTTTATTTGAGAAAAATAATGAATTAACTTTAGGATATGTCAAATATTTTTTTTGTTTTCATCGTCACTTTTATTTCATTTAGGAAATTTTTTATTTAGTTACTCTTCTATATAAACTCAATCAAAATGAAGTAAAAGCCAGAATTCCACAAAGATCTTGGCTCGACGCATTGGACATAATAAGCTTTAAAAATTGTAGGAAAGAGATTAATGCTCATACACAATCCTTACTTTACAAATTCCTTTGGGGAGATGGGGGGAAAGGCGGAAGGAAGATGGCCTGGATCAGGTGAGACTTAATCTGCAAAGCAAAGAATGAAGTAGGTTTAGGGATTAAAAACTTGAAATGGTTTAATTTATCATTATTGAGCAAATGGGTGTGGAGGTTTCTTAAGGAAAAGGGTCAACTGTGGGCACGAATCATTAAGTCGAGGCATGGGGACATTTCTTGTGATAGGGAAGGGATTAGGGTTGAGAGAAGATGTACGGTCAACTCTGGGTAGTGGGGGGAAATTCTCTCATTAATCGAAGGGGAGAATGGCAATTGGTTTTGGGGGAATCTAAGTTTGGTTCTTGGGGATGGGGGCTCGACGAGTTTCTGGAGAGGGACGTGGGCGGGGGAAACATCTCTACAAGTCCGTTTCTTGAGACTCTTCAATTTGAGCTTAAATAAAAATGGAAATGTGGCTGATATGGGGGATTGATCGAACATGTTTGGGAATGGAAACTTAGTTGGAGAAGGCCTCTGCTCCAAAGAGAAGAGATTCTGGTCGACGAGCATTCGGCACACCTTCAAAACTTCTCGCTAAGGGAAGATGTTGCGGACTTATGGAAATTGGGGGAGCGGAATATCCGAAACTTACACGGTTAGGGAAGCTTATAAGGAGATCTCAAAAAAAAAAAATAGCATGCTAATCCTATCGACGTTGTCTACAACTGGCTGCAAAATGATTTAGGACTCGATCCCACCATTTAAAACCCAAATCACAACTTGAAAGAATTTTGTGGAACCGTCTTCCAACCTATGACAACCTTATCTTCAGGTTACGTTTGCCGGTGGATGATAGTGATTGTCGTTGCTGTCGATCCGTCCCAGAATCGGCAGAACATCTCTTCCTGCTTTGTAATAAGGTAGTCGGGTTGTGGGGAATGTCACAACCCTAATTCCCGAGGGACGGCCAAGCCGGGGTGCGACTAGGGGTTGGACTAAAGAGGCGGGGAAGAAAGGGGAATTACTGCATAAATGAATAAATTAACATCTATAATCAAGATAATATACTATGAACTGATTCTTATTAGACAAAGGAGAGTCAATCTCGAAAGATCGCTCGACAAAATTGTGATCAGAGCAGACTAGGTTTAAATTATGAAAAACTTAAACCGAAAAGATTACACAACAAAAAGTGTATTAGTTTGCAGCGGAAAGACGTAGAATGATATCACATATCAAATGTGAAATCGAGGCTCAACTAAACTTTACTTCTTTAAGTACGACCTTTACTCAACCTCCTCCGCCTTCGTCACTCAACCTGCACATTTAAAAACAAACATGCAGGGCTAAGTACATAAAGCACTTAGTGGGCACATTGCCGAAAATATATCATACTTAGTATAGATTAGTCATGCATCTTTTCACAAACACTCGTAAGGCTTATACTGTTGTTCACTTAATTCTGGATAACACACTGAAGGTTAACTCAGAATTCGATCATCTGGTTAGCACTCTGTGGGCTAACTCAGAATCTGTCCCTCTGGATAGCACTTTGTGGGCTATCTCAGAATCTGATCGTTTAGTTGGAATCTCTGGATAGCACTCTGTGGGCTAACTCATAATCAAAAACTCTAGATAGCACTCTGTGGGCTAACTCAGAGAGGCACAAGAGAATTCACATATATCAATTCATCATGCACTGATAGTTACTTTAATACATACTTATTAAAGCAACAAGTAAACACTTTCGAGCAACGCTCATTTTTTTGATAGAAAAGCCCACCTCAATCGTTTACAGAACAAACTTTAACCTTCTGTCTTCCGTCCTGTCTTCTAATCTCGACGTCCTCCTTCTAACGTAAGATAATCAAATTTTAACAAGCGGTCGAGACAATAAAGGAAAAAAGAAATCGAATTCGTTTTAGACTTTTAGGCCTTTGCACTTTACTACTTTCTTTTGATTAACGAATAAACGAGACTCGATCAATCCTCGTTTATAAACTGACTTGGCTCATTACTCGACACTTAGGTTAGTAGATAAAAGGAAGTCGATAACTCATAACGACTTAGAAGTTCACAAGGAACGAAGTTAAAAGGATTTAACTTAAGAAATCAAGTTTTGAAAATTTCTGCACAAGTCAGTAAGTTCATACAGAATAGGGTACTTCGAAACAGGGCATGTGCTCTATACCAAAAGAAAGCCACGGTGTCTAGTTTACTCTCCAATTTACGGATCTCGATTTCGTTAAGCGAGCTAAAAGTTATGACAGTTTCCGTGAAACGTCGCAAAATAGTCCGCGTGGAACCCTAGTGCTCGTTAACTCGACGCACGACTTTCTAGGTTCGGTTTATGCGATTCCACTTTTATTCTTACGAAATTTTCATCTCAATACAGTCTACATGCATGTCCCTTAATCGGGTACACAATCACGTCTTTTGATTAAACAAACGACGAGCATTTCTTCGTCATTTCCAACTAACCATTTACTATACGAAAACAATTTCATATTCAATTCCTATTTCATTTTCGTTCATCCACTTCTCGTTTCTTAACTATATCTCATAACATCTCGTATCTCGGATGGAAAAGTCGTCAACTACAAACTCGTTCATCAATCAATAACAATCATTATCATTAAAAGGGATTTCCTTATTCGACTTTTCTACCGGCTTTTAAACTCGTTTCTTCATCTCTTAACGAAATTTCAAACTTCTTAGAATTCGTTCAAACCTTACGGTCACGTTCATTAACTATCAAGATTATCAAAAGTTCGAATCACAAACCCTAATCATTATCTAATCTTGTATTATTGTCGATTGTTCGTCTCTTACTAAAAATCTTACGTTCTCCATTTTCGTTCAAATTGTACAACAACGATCATCATCTAACAAGCATTACTAATATGCAAACCATATTCTCATATCATTAACGAGCTTCAACTTAACGACGTGTTTCCGTCTCTTACGTTGTTCGTTTTATTTTTAGAAAAATCTCAAATAAATATATGTTCATCCTCAATCATCCTATATCTCATTTCCATAAACAAAACATGCATATCATATTATTTACTACACCAAAACCTCACTTGTTCTTCTCTTACATTTCTATTTTTATTTTTAGAAAATTCTAAATTAATTCATGCATCCATCTATCATCATATAGAACATAATTCCATCAATCAATTATGTAAAAATTGAGCTACAACAAAACCCCTAAAATCTCATAAAATTTCAGTAATACATAAATATAGGGGTGGATGATTCCTTCATGATTTGATCCATAAAATCTATTCTTAAGCATACTAGAACATGAAATAAACAAGAATCATCATGCTTCTTCACCTCCTATGTTTCGAAAAAAATAAAAATGATGGAATCAAGCTTTTGTTCGGTTCATATCGTAGAAGAAACTCCTACCTTGCGAAATATGAAGTCGGAAATGAAATCAATCGGTAGATGGGAGACTTGTGAGCTTGAGAAAGCTTGAAGGAGATGTCTTCAATGGAGGAATTTGAGAGAGAAATGAGAGAGAGAGAGAAAGAGAGAGAGAGAGATGACTAAGCTTATACTATTCCATAAAATCATAAAATATCTCCAACAAAGGGAATGACTCGTTAAGGGGCGTTTGGGCGTGCCAAAAATGTCGGAAATATCTCGTTTCCGAGTCTAGAACGACGTTATAAAAGTCGAGAAATAATTTCTTAGATAGTTACGTATTCGACGAAATTTAATTCGACCGTTAGATTAGAAATAAATCACATACTTGGAAAGCATATTTCGTTTTTCAAAATCCGATAAAAAGTCGGGACATCACAATCCAAATTTTATCCGGAAAAATAATAAAAACGGATTTTTACTAACCTACTAGTCTCGCAAAAAGAGTGAATGTAAAATCATACGGTTTCTCGATTTGAGTTTTCGGGCGAAAATTTTATCGGACGCGAAAACCCTAATACAGTAGTCGTTCAACCGACTTCTGGAATTTATTTTCAGAAACGGATTTCACCGTTAGTCTTAGAATTGAAAATCCTTAGTTTAGCGTGCAAAGCCTTAATTAATTAGAAATTTTTTATTTCTCGTTGGAAGAAAATATCTGGGGTATTACAGGGAAAATCATTTCCTGGATTGGGCTGGATTGAGTGGCTCATAGATCTTTAGAGAATCATTTCGCGGATGCTCGGAAGGGGGGCTCGAAAGAGGAGGCTTAGCGGCTTGTGGATTTGTGTTGTTTGGATAATTTGGAGATGGAGGAATTCGCATATCTTCGAAAGGAAGGACTGAGACTTCAGAAGAATGGAGAATGAAATTAAATGCAAATTTTAGGGGTGGTGCGAGGTTAGAGGAATTCCAAATCAAGAGGGAAGTTTCCTTGAATGGTCGAAAAATGAACTATACTCTACTTGAGAAAATATGTAACTGTTGTTCCTGTTGTTTGGATTGGTACCTCTTGTACCACATTTCTTAATAAAAATTTTCTTTTGCCTGATAAAAAAAAAATAATAATAATCATAATATATAGACATATATAGATAGATATTTTATATAAATAAAAATTGATACGTAGGATCATTAAATAATAAGTAGATAAAATAAAAATTGATACTAAAACTAATGAGAGATAATGGTTCAATTATCCGTTATTTGGATTATCTTGTCCATCCTATCAAGATAATCATACTTTTACTTTTATTAGAGAAAAATAATGAATTAATTAATTTATAAATTTTCACACTTTAGAATGTGACGATTTTTCCCCATATATAGATTGTTCTTTTCCAAATTAATAATTCTAAGAGGCAGAAAAAAATGATTTAGACGTAATTTGTGTAATAGTTATAGTTTAAATTTGATATATATATATATATATAGCTTATAATTAAATTCAAAAAATTTACAATACGATTCTCCGATCTTCATTTACGATTTGTTTGTTATTTTCAGTTCTATTATAAATCACATGCTTCATTAAGATTAAATTTGTCATAGATGCATATCCAATACACGTATATATACGTGCACATAAAGTAGCTAAATAAAATATTCAAAAGCCATTTCTAGTAGTGTATGAGATATTAAATAAAATTACAACTTATTATTATGCCAGTATCAATTAATTAATTAGTTTTGAGTTTGAGTATTTATGTAGATATTTAAAGAGTAGAATTTCATTGGAAAACGATGTGGGATACAAAATATCATACTATTAAATACTAATGAAGGATACCAAACTAATAATAAACAATATCTATGTTTATTTATAAGATCTGTCAAATTAAAAAGAAAATATTATATTGATTATTACCTTTGTACCTTAAAGTTGTATTGTGTTCATAATGCCGTTCTTATTTATAATAATATAATAGTCATATTGATTTATGATGACACCAAATTAATAAATAGGAGTAGTATGCATATCTTTTTTTAAACTGATAGATTTTCATCTCATACAAAGTTGGATATAATATTTTAATACCATAATTAGTTCTTTACATATTATCAAAATCCAGAACTATTATATACATTAATTAAAATTACTTAAAATTATGATTTAAAATAAATAAGAATATCGAATTATGATTGTGCCACGTAGGTCCTAAATTCAAGGGGAGGCCTCAAATAGGCATCGGTATTAATAATATATATAGATAAATACATAAAATATATTAAATTAGTTAATCTAAATCGATATAATAAAATATGTAATTAGGTAATCTAAATCAACATAAGGAAAATTTAAATCCTAATAAATTATTCTAATTCGTTATATATTATATTACATTATTATTCTCAATTAAATAAATATATAGTAGGGACATTATTTGCAAAATATATTTTGTAAAACAAGGCTCTTTTTATATTAGTATAGATATAAATATAGATTATATATAGTTCAAGAATATATCAAGTTGTGGCGATAATTTAATTGAGTGAATCAAAGTTAAGTTTTGGTTTGAATTTGAAATCTCAAATCACTTATATATCTTGTTTAAGTTTGGCAGATTAAATACGTGATGCATCTATTTATTTTGATTTGTAGGAGTTGTAAGTGGCTCTTGTTTTGTTTTGCATCTGTACACTATATAGATGGATGTGATCTCCTTTCAAACAATAAAATTAAATTTGATTCATAATCATTCGATACTGAATTCCCCGCTCCAAAGAGGGATGTATATTGATCGTTCAAATGGTAGTTTAACTTTTTGCATAATTCGCCAAATTATGGACAATGCTACACAATTTGTCGATCAATCTATCACGTATCAAATATTGATATAAATGTCGAGCAGTAAATTACTTGATTTATACGCCTCTGCTGTCTGTCACGGACTTACCCTTCTTGATAATGTCTTCCATTCGACACTTTGTGAATAAATTACGGACCAAAAATCTTACATTATGGTTGGTGAATAACTAGATATTATAAATATATAGTAATGCATCTACTTTTTAAAAATAAAATACTCCTACGTCCAGATAAGTCGATATGTGTGTAGCACAATTTTTTTTTTCTTTGCGTACATCCCCGATAAGTGTAAATAGTACTTTTCAAATTTAAGAAATGATCCGACCCCACTACTCTTATTTTGACCTCATAATAATTCATCAGACTATGGCAGTGACGATCATCATAGGGTGCTCATTTTTTTTGCGATCATAAAATGGTGAGATCGATTACTATTTCATAGCAGAGAGATCGCAGTGAGAAAATCGCACCTGCGATCTCTGCCAAGAGGTGACAATGTGTTATGGAAAGCTTTTTTGGCCACATGGCGCGGTCTCATTCGACTCAATTTCATTTTTTTAATTTTCCAAATTAATGTACACAAACAACACATTTTTACACTATTATTTAAATCAATATAAACATGTTATTCAATTAATGCGATGTTTTTTAGTTAAATTTAATAACTTAAGTTTGTATTTTAAAAATTATTGTTATTAAGATTATTAAATATAAATAATTATAAAATAAAAATATAAATAAAGAGATCATTATGGGCACACGTTTTTTTATTAATTAAGTAAAGAGTTTTTTTTAATTGATGTACTACTTTTTGATTTAAAAATAATAAATTTTACATTTAAAAAATAAAATGAAAAAAGAAAAAGAAAAAGAAAAAGGAGAGATCCATGTTTGATGATCGTCGTTCTAGGAAAAAAAAGAGATCACAATAGACTCACACATAAAGCTAAAAAATAGGGCAGCGATTACCTCTAGATGATCGACACTGCCCATAATTTACTACCTCTAGATGATCGACACCGCCCAAATGTTAGGGAAAGGAGTGTGAGTTATATATCTATTTCTCGTGTGTTAATAATTTCCAATCTCCTAACAAAAATCCAATATGCCAAGGAGAAATTTCCACTAAATATAGTTTTTTTTCTTTTTGATAATAACTAAATATATATACTTATTACTAGTAGTGTATTATTGTGTATATGACAAAAAAAAGAAGAGAGGCTTTTCAATTTTTTTTAAAAAAGAGAGAGAGAGAGAGAGAAATGAAGAAGCTCGTACTGCTGCTGTGTAACCGCCACTCTCCATTTTAGGGTTATTTGTAGTACTTTTTAGCGGGAAACACGAAGCGGCTTTAGAGGCAAAACCATCTGAATCGTCGTCTCCTCTAAGTTAAGAAATCCTCCCAGACGCAGTGTTCCGCCCTCTCTCCCTTCATTACTTGTAAGTTCCTCTCTGCCTCTCTCATTTATTATACGTTATACGTACTATAATATTTGCTTGAATCTAGTGCATTTGATGTGTTGTGGTATTGTTTCTCTAATGCGGTAGTTGAGAATTCTGAAGTTTCTTCGCTACATTTGTTGTTTTGATCTGCTTTGGCACAATTATAATTTGTTTCATTCTACATTTTGCACTTGATAGGGCTGCCTCAAATGACGGTGTTGCGGTCTAGGGAGATTGTGTCTCCCAAACCGAAGCCGTCACAGGCATCGGCTTCGAGAAACGTTGTTGATGAACCGGAGACACCGCCAAAGACATTTGAATCACCGAATCAACCATCCAAGGGTGCGTATACAGTAAATCAAAATATTAATAACCTGGAGAAAGGCCTTGACGTTGGGTCAGGCTCCATTACGGTTTCTGAAAGTGGAAGTGTGCGGAGACTCAGTGCTCGTTTGGCGAAAAAGGTGGGTGGGAATGTTGAGGTTAGGAGTGGGAAAAGGAAGAAAGTTACTGATATGAAATTGGGGGCTAACAGCTCAGATGGGAAACATGAAAATATAGTTTCGGAAGTTTTGCAGGATTTGGGTGATGGAAATTTAATGGAATTGTCAAAAGATAGTGAGGAGATTAAGGATAGTTTTAGTGCTGCTAGGTTGATAGATCATTCGTCTAGGGAGACCAAGGATAATGGCCAATGCAAGAGGAGATTTAGCATGGAGTTGAAAGCTTTGGGGCGTGAATCATCAGAAAAAGATAAGGTGGAGAAGGGCATCTTGAGCTTGAGGTCAGGGAAGAGAGTTCTGCAGAGAGGAATGAATAATGACGTTCATATTGCTGGTGATGCATTCCAAGCAACTGAGAATTATAAAGAAGGTGGTGCTGATTGTAGTGGTGATGTATCTGTCAAGAGTATATCAGAGGCTAAAATTGAAGAGGATGAAGAGGGCCAACGGAAGAAGAGGAGATTCGTTGGAGGACGGAAAGGTAGAAGTAAAGTTAGTCATGAAACTTTGGTTTTAAACGATCCAACTCTGGTGAATTCCGGACCAAATGATAATATCAGACCATCGCTTGGTCAATCAGATAATGATGCAATTAAATTGCCAGAAAGTTCAGGTTCAGAAGAGGTAGTCAAAGACAAAATTATCCTTGCAAGTAAAACTGATATGATGACTAGACTGACTGTAGAAGGGAAAGGGAAAGGGAAAATGAAATCAGAAGTTGAGACATCTTCATTTAGTGGCAAAATGAAGTTTGATGCTGGGGCATCGTCCTCTAGTGGTATTAACACAGTGAAACTGAAAGTAGAGAATGTAAATGAAAGTGGCGTCTCAAGTGTTGACCTCAGAGCATCTGATGAAGTATTGCCAGATGAAGTTCAGGTTCGAGGGGCTAATTTGAACGAGAGTGGTACAAGAAATGTAAACAGGGAACGATTCAGAAATTTTGCCAGGAAAAATGCATCTCGATTTGCTTATTTTTCTTCCCAAGATGAACTTGGTGGCCATGCTCGTGATGTTGCTGGAACGGATGTCTCTCGTAATGAAATAGAAGATTGGCCCGGTCCCTTTTCAACTGCCATGAAAATTATTAAGGATCGTGAAACTAATAGGAAAGGGGGAAGGCATGGTGCTTCTAGTGATAAAAGTGAGGCTGCTGAGCTAAAGTGGATTCCTAAGAGCCACAAGTCCTGCAAACACCAGAAGCAAGTTCCCTCATTGCAAGACATATGCTTGTCAATTCTGTCCGAGAATGCTGATGCTATCACCTCTCTTGAGTTTGTGCCAGATGCACTGAGGCACAAGATCTGTCGGTTTCTTTGTGATAGTCGAAGGATGGATGGTCATTTTGTTGAATTGCTTGTCCATGGTACTCCAACAGAGATTCGCATAAGGGATTGTTCATGGTTAACTGAGGAGCAATTTGTCAAGATTTTTGAGGTTTGCAACACCAGCAAGTTAACGGTGCGATTTTTATAGTGAAGCTTTTGCATTTCGGTGCTCGTATAACTGATACTGCGTTAGATACAAATCATTCTATGTTTTGTAGCCTGTATTATGCGTCTTCTCGTCATGTATAATTTCCCATTGATTCTATGTTTACTGGTTAATCAATCTGAAGATATAGTAATTTGTTGCTGATTGATTTCATTTAATATATTTGTCACATTGATTTGATGCTTTGAAGGTATAATATTTTATTATGGGGTTGTATTTACTTATTTAGCAACTGCTTCATGCACTTTTGTGTCTGAAGAACTTGATGTTATCTGTCTCTGATAGGTGTTACAATTCGATCAAGGTGGAGGCTGTATGCCAGACTACACTCTGCGTTCTGCCCTGGCTCATTCACCAAATAGTCTTCCTGCTTTGACAGCGATATCCTTGAAGGGTGCATATCGTCTTTCAGATGCTGGACTTAGTATGCTTGTTTCAGCTGCTCCTTCTCTCAAATCTATTGATATCAGTCAGTGCCCCTTGCTTACATCTGAAGGAATCTGCTGTCTGGCTGACTCACTGAGATTAGGTCTAAGGGAATTATACATTGATAATTGCCATGGGATTGATGCTATGCTCATTCTCCCATCACTGCAAATGCTAGAGAATCTGGAGGTTCTATCAGTTGCTGGAATTCTCACAGTTTGCGATGATTTTGTTTGTGGATTCGTCTCAGCACATGGTTCCCGAATGAAGGAGCTTGTTTTAGCAGATTGCATGTGGGTGTCTGATGATATATTGATGTATATATCTTCCTTGTTAGTTTTAAATGTTCAAAAAAAATAATGTTTTGACCTTTTTTCAGGGAGTTGACTGATTCTTCTTTGCAAGTCATTGGTAAGGCTTGTTCTAATTTACAAGCGATAGACCTCACGAACTTGCGCAAGTTGACAGATATTTCGATAGGTCATCTTGCAAATGGTTGCCAAGCCATTCAAACGCTAAAATTATGTCGTAATGCATTCAGGTATCAAATTGTTGAGTTCAGATGCATAATAATGTTTGGCTATGAAGTTCATTTTTGTAGCGAAGCCTAATTTCAATAATTCTAATGTCTGTGCCTTTCCTTTTTTGTGTTGTAATGGATGAAGTCACTGTCTTGTTTATTGATCTTATCTTTCCGGAGTATCAGGACTGGAATGACTGCTGATGTCCTTCTCTTCTTTTATGTTTGAACAGTGATGAAGCTATTGCTGCATATCTTGATGTTAATGGTGCATCTCTCAAGTGCTTGTCGCTTAATAATATTATACAGGTAACATTTGTTTAGTTATCTTCACCTAAAACTCATACTAGTAACAAAATGCAACTGGCACACCGGGGAATTTACTCAAAAGAGCATAATTATTCTTGTATCTGTTATCAGAAACATAGACAGGTTTTATTTAGTTATGTTGCCTCGTGTACAACAAGTTCTACTTGAGCATTGAAGCCTGGGCATTTTTTATTGCCTATTTTCTGACTCTTGAGTCATTTAATTAGCTAGCTATTATACTTAATTTAATTTAAATAATGTTATATTAACATAATTTAACTAAAATAATATTGTTTGGTTGAAACCCAAATCTAATAATAATGAGTAATTTCTTTTGGTTGCAAAGGTTCTGTGGTCTTGTCTAGAAAGAAAATATGTTTGTTTTGCTATTTTCTTTTTGATGTTATTTTCCATGTTGAAAACAAGTTATCGTGTATCTAAAAGCACGCTGAGCTGTGTTTACGGCTTGGACTCGCTACACAAGTTTTTTTTGTTGATTCAAATGAGGAGAATGCAAAAGGTTAAAGAAGACACTAATTGGAAGAAAGTAGTGCTTCGTATTTTTCTCACACACTAATAACTTAGTTGATTGTCTGTATGGTTTTGATTGACGTTCCCATATCTTTTTCTATTAACAGCTATGTGGTATTTATTTCAGGTTTCAACGCATACTGCTGTTGCTCTTGCAAGAAATTGCAAAAATTTACGGAGTTTGGATTTATCCTGGTGTCGCAATTTGAGCAACGAAGCAATGGGATTGATTGTTGATTCATGCTTATTGCTGGAAGTGCTCAAAATGTTTGGCTGCACTCAGGTCCGCTTTGGAAATAATTTTGTATTTTAAATTTGCTAGTTTATGCTGCCATGTACTCAGGATGCTGAGTTGCAACTGCAACCATGCATTGATCATTTTAGATCATAAGGTGAACTTCAAATTAACCTTCTCTCTCGCAGATTCATTAAAAATGGCAATTGTTTTTCAGGTTACGGATGTTTTTGTTGATGGGCACTCGAACCCACAAGTGAAACTAATTGGATTGAAGATGACTCCAGTTTTCAAACATATTGAATTTCCCAATTTCCTTCTAGGTCCATTGCGATACCCATCCACCTCTCCTTGAACTTATATGGTACTGGTGCTCGCACACCCTTTTGCTTGCTGTGCATAAATTATGTAAAACTTTTTTGAGATTTATAAATGACGATATTATTGAATACCTGATGTTGTTTAAACAGACTTGATTTTGGTTTTTCTATGAAGTTAAAATCAGATTGTTTAGAACTCGTGAATGTAGAGATTGTTCCAACACTTCATCATACAGACTTAAGAGGGTAAAACAAGAAACCCTAATTAGTTCCTCCATACCACTGAGTTGCTGCTGCGTACATGGTCGACAGTGATTGCAGATCATTGTCCTCTTGGTTTACTTGTTCAACTATTCGGTCCAACAAGTACCCTTCCATTAGCTCATCGCTTGTTCCAAAATCCACGTCGCTGCAGCAGGCCCAGTGCAGAGCGGGCTGACCTGCGACGTTGCTCCTCAACTCTGATTCTGCACTAAAATAAGGATTGCTGCACTCATAAGCCATACCGTTGATGCCAACATTAGCCATTTCTTTTCCTAATATCTCTATCTCCTCCTCTAGGCTAGCCACCTGTGATGTCAAAAAATTCTTAATATCTTATATGCTTTAGCAATTTGGTATGATTTGTGGGAGAATGTGAAACCTGTTGCTGTAGGGCAAAGATATGAGCAATGCAGCCATAGATAGGGTCTTCCATACGTGCCAGCGCCTCATAAGATATGGTTATGGCAGCATCGCTTCTGCTATGCAGCGGCACATGTGATAGCAGCTTCGACACATTGCTGGCTCCAAACACCTTATGGACAGCTCCGAAGTGAGTTGCTGCTTGCTCGTAACTGAAATAAGGTGCGAAGATGCATTCTTCCGTGCACCTCCTCCTTAAGAACTTACATGCTCCACATGAAGAGCTAACTGCTGTCATTTTCCCCAGCCTCTTCGTTTGACTCGTTTATGCTAGCGTTAAGTAAACTGTGCGATGCTTTGTGTTTGAGTAGCTTACCTGATATCTTAGCTTTATAATCGACCTAGTAAAAGGGTCAGGTGTGCCTCTCGATAGGGCTGAGGGACATTCTTTCTTTATAATGGAAAGTAGATTCCTTTAGGTCTCCTTCGTGCCCAACAATTTCATTCACAAATCGGGTAAACTTTCCCAATCTGTGTTTTTAGAGGATCGTTATCCTTAGCAAATGATAGAGACACCCAATCATCATCATATTATAATGTGTAGCTCTGAGAGAATATTGCTGATTGTACTAGTCTATTCAAATGTTATTTACCATAACAACTAGTCAAGTCAAGTACAATAGTCACCCTTTTCCTCTTTATTTAGCAATAATGACTAAAGTCGTTTGGCTTTCCCCAGAAAAATAAACAGTTGAGGCCCTTTTCATATTTGTTTTTTGGACTGTGCCAATGGGAAATGATGAAAGTGAAAGTAGGTTTGCATTCGCCATCACTAATCAGTTTATAATAATAATGGCTGTTGGCTGCATTAGCCTTATTTTAGTCTTGAAAAAATACTCCATCCGTCCCATAAAATGATGTCAAAATTGAAGTGTCACAAGTTTTAAGAATTATAGTGTAATGTATTGTAAGTGGAGAAAAGATTACACATTATGTGAGTGGAGAAAGAGTCTACAACTGAATAACATTTTGCAACATCCCAATCGTCCAACACATCATCTTTGTTCACTGTGATTGGTCTCTTACGAGCTTTGAAAGTTCTATCGAAATCCATACGTTATGAGACATGTGGTAGTTGGATTCACAATTTTTGTTGGAAAATGGAATAAGTTGCGAAAACTTGTGGGCTCAATTGCAACTTGATGCACAATGTATGAATCTTGTTAGCACGCTTACACTCATAGTACAATTTTCTAGAGCCTTTTGATATATTAACCGAACTTAAGTTTCAGGTTCAATCAAAATTGTAAAGTTGCAAATGAAATGCATTAGATAATAAACTCTGATTATTCTTTAATTTCTTTCTAATTGTACTTAATTTCTAATTATTCTCTCCGACTCACTCATATTGTCATTTTTTTTATTTAGGTGTCATATTAATATTGTTATCTTCCAAATAAAAAAAGTTTTAACCCTTCAAAAGTGATGTGTTCTACCCACTTTCTATCTCTTTACCTTTATTCTTAATCTCCGTGATGAATTGTAATACTCCTATGACAAATTTAATAGATCCGAGGGAGTATAAGTTTTTGCGTTACAACATGTAAAAAAGTTTAATTACATCTCGGAGTGTCAACACCTTCCTTATAACTCTGTTTGAACATCGAAATATGTCCAATCAATAGTATATACTATCATGATTCTCGTATTTTCTGCATTATTAGTTTAATATATTTCGATATATATATAAAAATAAATACTGGGTATGTATCATATATATATATATAGATATATATCCTATCAAATTTCATGATAAACAAAAATCTCACCCTTTAAATCATTCTTTCTTTTTTTAAATCTCTCATTTCCACCACCACAAGGAGATATAATATATTATCCCCCTTAAATTGGAGTGATAAATTATCGCTCCTTGTGGTGGTGGAAATGAGAGATTTAAAAAAGAAGGGATGATTTAAAGGGTGAGATTTTTGTTTATCCCTCCATTTACCTCTAAATGGAGATATAAATTTATACTTCCAAGTGAACACACCCTAATGTACGACTATAATTATAATTACACTTAAATCATTTTTTTTTACTTGGGGAAGGGAGCGATGGTGTGCAAACCGGAGATCTCACTGTGTACAAACTAAAGTCGCACCGCTTGGATGTCTCCTTGGAGACACAATAAGTGTAATCATTAAATCTTAATAAAAGTGAATTTCGCATTAAATATCTTTTCATTCTATTATTTAAACCTCTATTTCACATCATTTTATAATCACATTCCACTATTCTATATAAATACTTATAATCAATGTGTATTTTTACATAATAAGTATTTTGGCTAATAAATAGTGCTACTTTTTTTGGACAAAATGCATAAAAATACATGAACTTTACTCCTTTCATTTTGCGCATAACTTTTCAATTTTCCCCAAAAAAACACCAACCTTCAGTTTTGTCCAAATTTTCCTTAATTTTAAATTCCACTAAAATTAAATTAGACGTGACGCTTATATGGCATTGAAACATGTATCGATCACTCTTTTATGAGGCAACCGAGCGTGGGTCGACCTCTATTTTGTCCGCTAAACTAAAACGACATATTTTTTAGAAATTGCATACGACGTCGTTTCATGCATAAACTACAAATAACAATAGGGATCTTCCAAATTCACAAATCACGATTTATATGTGTCATTTAAACTGATACATAAGCGTCACGTTAGATTTGATTTGGATGAAATTTAAAATTAGGGAAAATTTGGACAAAATTGAAAGTTGATGGTTTGTTTTAGAAAAATTGAAAAATCATGGACAAAATGAAAGAATGAACAAACTTCATGTATTTTTGTGCATTTTTCCCTATTTTTTTAGGTAATAATTTAATTTGGCTAATGAAATCTTGGCCAATAATTAAATTAAGTAGTATATAATTTAATATCTATTTATTAAAATGTGGTTTGCGTTCAAATACATCGTGCGTCCTTCATCGTTATTCTTATTTATCTTGAATTCCTGCAATATTAATTCGAATATTTTATTTTTTAATTATTTTATTTTAATCTTATATATTAGTGAGGCTTACGTTCAGACTACAGGAGTGTCCTCCGTTCGCTATTTCTATTATCTTTAACTATGTATTTTGTGCAACATTAATCTTCTATTCTACATATATTCATATAATAATAATTTGTATCAAATTCTAAATTATCTTAATATATACTCTATCTGTCCCGTTTATCGTGATGCGTATTTCTTTTTGGATCGTCCCACTGATCTTGACACGTTTCCTTCTCTGGAAATAATTAAAAATCACTTCAAAAGCATTTTAATTAATTATATCCCTTTATTCACTTCAAAATCACTTTATATCACTTCAGTCACTACACTAAACATGACTTTTACACTTAATGCCCTTTTTCTTAATACTCGTGACGAAAAGAAACGCGTCAAGATGAACGGGCAAAGCGAGAGAGTATCAAATTTATATGCCACATATTTATATCTTTAAAAAAAATTTGAACACCACATATTTATCTTTTAGTTAATTATTAGTATAATTTATGAATCTGGATGCGATAATCAAGTACATTCTTTCTTCTTGTTTTTCATGATTCCTTGGGGAATGTCTCTTAGTTAGAATTGATTCACCTACATTAGTTATAGTTTAGATGAGAACATAATAATACAAATCGTAAATACTGACCTTCACAAATTTATAAAAAGAAAATTTAGTTTGTTGAAGATTTTATGTTTGAGTGTATTTTTGGCTACGAACATACGATGAAGTTGAGCTAAATATTTTATTATCTATGTATAATATAGTTAAGGATTGGGAGCACCACATCATTTTCTATCCTACGTGAATTTTATGATTTTGACACATCGGTCTTCAATTAGTATTTATATATTAGTGAACCCATCATCCCGCAGTTAACTAGTAGCATAATTTAAAGAGTTAATTTTTGAAATAGTCGTAATGAGATTAAAATATAATATTTGATTCACTCTTTTGACCATTATTTATAATTTGGAACAAAAATATACTTAATGAAAGGCAGATGGTGTCGGGTCAGGACGCGGGTGGGCATCAGGATAGTGGTACTATTGGTCCATTTAGTACATTTGGTACAAAATCAGGCATTAGTCTCACATATGTCCCAAAGTGAATTGGTACAAACATAATCTCATTTGTACCAATATATAGTGCCAAGCCGCGAACATCAAACCGAAGATATACATCGGAATAACTCCGGCGAACAACGGCTAGGCTTCACCACCACCACCAACAGAGTCGCAATATCATAACGACCTCAACTGTGGCGTCAGATAAAAAAAAAAACAACTGGTGACAGCGCCGAAAATGGGAATAACAGCTCGACGATGAAAAAAAACCCTAGAAATTGTATAACGGTCCAATTTTTCCCAAAATTCAAGCGATTTAAACGAAATTTGGGATAAAATTGGTTGAAATTAACTTCCTAAGGTGATGAACGAAACAAAAAAATGATTAAATAACTAGAAATGAAGCATCGATTGATGGAAAGAGAAAGATAGCAGCAGAAAGCAAGTTGGTACAAATGACGATATTACCAAATGTACAAAACCTACCCGAACCCGCCCGCGCTTTGACCCGCGAGGCCGCGATCCGCACCCTTCTTAAAAGGGTAAATCTGTCCCAAATTGATAATAATGGACATAATTTGTGTTTTTTAAGAGCATTTACAGCAAGAAACGAGGGGCGGTGTCGATCGGCGGTGTCGAGCCGCTCGACACACCCCTGTATCGATACCGTTGTGGGGGGATCGACACCGCCCCGTGTCGATGGTGAGGCGAGCGCGATGTCGATCGCTTGATCCCTCCCTCGACTCCGCCACCTTGCAAAATGGGGACACGTGGCATGTCCCCATTGGTCCGTCAATTTTTTTTTTTAATTTTCTGAATTAAAAAATCAAAAATCAACGGTAAAAAAATAAAATGTGTCCAACGTATACATTTTCATCATCAACGGTTATATCCCATTTTTTCACTATATATATCCCTTCATCTCATTCATTCTACACACAAAAAAATTTCTTTCTTCATCCATTCTTCTCTACAAAAAAATTACTCTTTCAATCATATTTTGTGCAAAAAAATGGCCGACGACCAGTTTAATTCGTGGTACTGGCAAACTTTTGGTTCAATCCCACCGAACCAATCTCCAAATCCGGCGAATTCACCTCCCAATCCGGCGAATCCAAGCTCTTGAGGCATATCCCGACTTTCATTCGTGGTACTGGCAAACTTTTGGTTAAATTATTGTAATGTTGTAGTTTTTAATTATTGTATTTTTTTTAATTAGTGTATGTTGCAGTTTTTTTTAAATTCAATAAACTTATCATTTATTAATTTCTGAATTTAATTAAGTTAGTTTTTATAATATTTATTACAAATAAAAAAAACAACAAAATAAAATCTATTCAATCATTAAAATCACGTTTCCCAGTGCTTAGACCTAGGTCTTAATCAACCCCATTGTAGTGGAGAAATCTACCTATGTCTAACTCAACACCACCAATCATTAAAATCACGCTTCCCAATGCTTAGACCTAGGTCTAACAAGACCCTTGTAGTACATGCTCTAAGAGAGTTAGCCAAATAGTTGTGTTTTAATGCTTATTATGACTATATGACACAATATTCTCTAATTTAAATTTGATCAATTAATTCGTTGGTAAAATAAATAATTTAATATTTTATTATAAAAGAATTCATAAATTATATTGTCACCTATTTATCAACAAACGGATTCATAAATGATTTAAAAGGATTCATAAATTATTTTTTTAGAGTCCTATTTATCAGACTAAGTTTGAAAAAATCAAAACGGGTTTGGATATATTTGCATTGCGAATTCGATGCACCATTGTGTGGACCTTTTTCTATTTTTATTTCTATCTTTACAATCCTTTTGAACTCTTTCCAATTCAAATATGGAATAAATATTTGGATCTCACTATTCTGACCGAATAGAGCTTGATAGGTAAGAATGCCAATTCTTTTTAATGAGCTTGATAGGTAGAAATGTCAATTTTTTTTATGATTTGATATGTGTATGATAAAAAATTTGATATAGGGTGAAAAATGTTTAAAGATGGATACTCAATTATGGCCACGAAAAAGAGGAGGTTTATGGCCAAGTTATATCAGGACAAAATTTAACCCAACATGATCCAAATTAAAAATAGTTCGAGTCTGTTGATGCTAGCCCAAAAATCGAGTGGATTGACTAATACTATTTTTAAGAATAAGTTGTCGCATATATACTTTAACTAAATTTACTTCCTCTCAACTTATCTTTTTAATTGTTCCTAATAAATTAAAATTAAGTATACTATTTATTGTTATTGTTTCTTTTGTAAAATTCTAGTTATAATGAGACGAATAAAAATATGTATTACAACGATTTATATTTTACTATTTAGATATTTCACATATTTTAATGAATTTGGGTAATTAAGGGGTGTTACTAAAGGGGTTAACGTTTGGAAAGAGAACGTGCAACACAATTATTGTTTAAATTGAATTTGAGAGACGTACGATGATGGTACGAGTATATCAAATTTTAAATTTGTCGTCTGAATATTAATCGACATGCCTAGGTGAATGTTTTTCATTTTGTAATCTTTTGTTATTTGTATTATTTACTAATAATATTTATTGTATAGTGTTCGGGTTTTATTTTGATAGAAGATTATATATTTTATCTAATTTTTTTTATATATTTTTTCCAATTAGTGAAAACCACTAGCTAAAAGTTCGAATATGTATTTATTAATTTAAAGTACTAAAAATAAATTAATAATCAATTCGAATGGTGAAACATGTATAAGTGTATTTGTTCTAGATGGGATTTTAAATTATAAAATTGAATATATGTAATTTGCTACTTTTAAAAATTTATTCATATAAATATAAGACAAAATGATTTTCTGTCAATTTTCTCGATGGACTAGTTACTAAAATTTGAAAAATGAAACGACTGCAGTACTATATACTCCCTCTGTTTTTTATTAAGTGTCCTATTATGAAATTTGATTTGTTTTTTAATAAGTGTCGTATTTCATAAATTTTGAAAAAAATGATGCAATTTTTGAGAAAAATCATGCAAAACTTTCTATTTTACCTAAGTAATAAATACTAATTATTTACATTTTAAATTTTCTAGGCAATAATTATAAATGAAAATAGTAATATATTAATTTCCTTGGTTTGTTTATTTTGACGGCTGAGTACACTTATAAAAAAACAGAGGGAGTATGTTATATTCTATAGCCTCCACTCTCCCTGGCCTAGGGAATGAAATTAGCTGCATGACTCATAACTCCAATTTGTCTCTCTCTTCTGGTTCATTCTCCATTATCATCATCATTCATATTTTAATCTCACACACTAAGTACATGCACAATAATACACAATAATATTTCGGTGGCCCTATCCCAGAGAGAGAGAGAGAGAGAGAGAGAGAGAGAGAGAGAGAGAGAGAGAGAGAGAGAGAGAGAGAGAGAGAGAGAGAGAGAGAGAGAGAGAGAGAGAGAGAGAGAGAGAGAGAGAGAGAGAGAGAGAGAGAGAGAGAGAGAGAGAGAGAGAGAGAGAGAGAGAGAGAGAGAGAGAGAGAGAGAGAGAGTATCCTTACAACCCAAGACATTATAAGTGGTTGAGTTACTGTATTTATGCTGCAAGGCTCTAGAAACAGAGGAATGCCGAAAGTGTTTATGAAAGAGACAAGTTTAAGACAGATAGCCATATTTATTGAACGTGAAAAAAGTTCTAACTTTCCATCTTGTCCCCAGCTCCTCAAAGTGAGCTTAATTCCTTGTATTTATTATGGAAATGCACAGAATTTGTACTTAAAGAAGGATTGGTGTGCTAGGTTAATATGGATGGTGGGGGAGGAGCCTTTCTACTTTCGAGCTTAACGATGAAAGTGTCTTTCTCTATCAATGATGAATTATTCTCTTTATAATAGTAGTATATACCAAATGTTTTTTGCTTGCATATTATGATTTGGTGGGCTCTGCCTAGCTCATTACATAATGTTTTTTCTTGGTTTTATTCATATTGGTACGCAACTCGTTTAGACTTTAGATGGTGGTTGTAGATTTATGCGTTCTTGACGAAACTGAAATACATGAATATTACGGTATAAAATTTGTTATTCCTATTATATCTCTATTATAAATTTGAAATTGGAAAATTTGGGATTTTTAACAAGATTAAAATATACTCCCTCCGTCCCATTTATAATGCAACGAGCACAGGTATTAAGAGTAAAGATGACGTATATTAATAAAGTGATTTAAAATGTTTTCAAAGTAAATAAAGTGTTGTTGATAAAGTATAAAGTGGTTTTAAAGTGAAGAAAGTGTTACTGATGTGATATAAAGTGGTTTTAAAGTGAATAAATTAAATAAAGTGATTTTCTAATTATTTCTATATAAGGAAACGTTGCAAGATGAATGAGACACCCAAAAAGAATTATGTTGCATCAGGTTTACAATTATGCCCAAAGTTTTTTCCAAATACACTTACCGTTCCACGTTAAAAATTGATAAGAAGTTTTTCCCCGAGGGAAAAATGACGCTATTCCACCGAAATACCAATTCGATAAGCTCATGCTAAAGCCAACTTGACACTTTCTTTTGGGTGATTCTAAACGTATGTTATTTTTACTCTAGTCATCTCTTTTAAAAGGTAATAAAAATAATTATGAACGAACCATTATATCCTATAATCTCCAATCATAATAATTATATCGAAAATAATTATGAATTTACCATAACATCAGAAGTTTCCGTCACAATTCCCGTCGTTAACAGCCGACGACGAAATCTGTGATATGAGTCCAACGACAGTTATTATGTCGTTAACCTAACAACGGAATTTGATGTCTAAATTAGTGACACATCATTTCGCCTCGACGGTTTTCCGTCGATATATAAGACAATTTAGCGATGGAATTCATTGGTTTAACGACGAAAGATTTCGTCGTTATTTTCGCGTTTTATGTAGTGAATCATCATTAGCTCTTTGCCTTACTATGAACCCCCCTGAACCCTGAATTTCTTCGTAATTTTTAATTGGTTTTATTTCCATCATCCCCTCCCCACCCCCACCCGGAAAATGATTCCCACTACAATAAAACAGCAAATTACTGACGGACACGACTATCAGGAAAACGGGTGTCAGTAACCAAATTACTGATGAAATAATTTACTGACGGAAATGCCATCAGAAATGATGTTCGGACATATTCATCTGATTGGCTGTGATGGATTACTGACGGATTTATTCCCTCAGTAATTTTTGTGGCTTCTGGATAATTTTTACTTACGGAACTTTCCGTCAGTAATTTATAGTATAATTATTAATTTATTTATTTATTTATTTTGTGCCTTGTCTCACTCAAATATCAACAATATACCAAATTGAAACTAAAACACGTAAATACTACATCAAAACCAATACATAAAAAACATAAATATCACATCTCATTTAATAATATCGTCATGTTCAACACAAATGAGTTTCAATATTTGAAATTCCTAAAACTAAATAGTCTGAATCATGTTCAACAAAAATTCAATTGTGACTCGAGTTGTACACATGCACGTGCATATCGCTCTTTCTCGATCTGCTGCTCGAGGCGTGCACGTGCCTCCCTTTCTTCTGTAAGCTGCTCCTCCAACGTACTAACATACTACATCAAATACGAATGACTGATAAATTAACTAACATATACACCAAAAAAACATTTGTGAATGATCAACAAGTCTACAAGAATTTAATCAATGTCTGGAAAGCAAGATCTTCAAACACACACACACACGCACACAATTATTCAGAGAGTGGTGAGTGTTAGAAAATCACATCCATATCCCAACTAGGGGAAAACGATAATAGACAAGAAATAAGGCGGAAAAATAAAGAACAATCAACAACGCAAGAATTTAACGTGGAAACTCCAAAATCGGAGAAAAAACCACGACTCACCACGCCAAGCAATATAAACTCGACACCCCTACATTATTACAAACCTTTGAATGACTCTCACCTTGCTCACAACCCGAGACAAGGAATTTTTCTAAAGTCAAACATAAGACTAAAGTGTAAAATCCGATGCAATTACATAAAAAATACCTACCCTCTTATATAGCCCTAAGAAGCTCCTACACTTTGATCATATAACCGATGTGGGACAAAATACATCCCTTTTTTTTAACACAAGCCCAACAATCTCCACCTTGTTAAAATAAAAGAAAATACTCCATTGTCTTCGTCGACAATCATGATTCTTAAACCAAAGAACCACAAACCTACTCCACCATATGAGTAGAACACTTAGAATCAACCATCTAAGATTTTCCTTCGGCACATGTCAAACAACCCGCTGAAATTTTTGGTGCAACTTCTAGCTTTTGGCCCTCCTAGAAGTCCTTCAGCCATTGACATAACTTCCACCACACACCTTGCATCCATGCCAAACCAATGCACATGTGGTCCAACTAACATTGTCACATCCTCGTCCATGTCAGTTGAAGATGCCATAAGGATGTCCATGTCCTCAACAATCAGAGGGCATAATCTTCAATCACAATGTTAGCTGCTTCCTCGGAGCTATTTGCCGCAACTGCTCCACCTTGATTCATATAGCTTGGTGTAGTCATTTTTCCTCCAAAACTTTGTGTAGCCCAGATTGTGTACCCCAACATTAACTTACACTTGCCACAAGCTAAAACTGATTCTTCCATCAAATTTCTCCACATCAAACTTCATTGAACTTGACCCATTGTTTCTCCATCCCTTATTGAACAGCCGCCTGACAAGAGAACCCTCGAACTTGTCTCAGAACCTGGCACTCTGATACCAGTTATTAGGAAATCACGTCCATATCCCAGCTAGGGGAAAACGATAATAGACAAGAAATAAGATGGAAAAATAAAGAACAATCAACAACACAAGAATTTAACGTGGAAACTCAAAAACAGGAAAAAAAACCACGACCCACCATACCAAGCAATATAAACTCAACATCTCTACACTATTACAAGCCTTTGAACTACTCTCACCTTGCTCACAACCCGAGACAAGGAATTTTCCTAAGTCAAACACAAGACTAAAGTGTAAAACCCGGTGTAATTATATCAAAGATATCTACCCTCTTATATAGCCCTAAGAAGCTCCTACATTTTAATTATATAACCGATGTAGGACAAAATACATCCCTTTTATTTTAACACAAGCCCAATAGTGAGAACCTAACAGGTAACAGATCTGCAGTTTCATGGAAACCAAATAATCATTGCAAAACATGACAACCTCAAATTTAACGTGTTGGGAAATTTATTAGTATGAGTTTTGATGAATTCCAAAACCAACTGACCCCAACCGAGTAGATGTTGCCAATTCCTAATGTTAGCAGTTAGGCTCGCTGTTTGAGCAATGTTAAGATTTTATCTTTACAGATCTCCAGCTGAAGACGGCAACATAGCAACACTCGGATACAACCCCAGATGGAAGATCAGATGAGGAACATCAGTTACAAGACTCTGTCTGATGAGACAGTTATGCCAAAAATAAGGGAATACTTTTTGACAACTGAGAGTTCAAGCCAACTGATCAGCTGGAACATCAGCTATAGAATGCCATCCGATAAAGAGAATATTTCAAGAAGGGGGAAGCTATAAAGAAGTCTCAACATGAAGTTTAAAGTCAGCTGAGAGTTCAACGGTTCAGTCAGAACATCAGCTGAAGACCACTCAGATGAAGATCAAGATTTTCAACCGACTAACCAAGGTTGACTGTCAGAAAGGTTTGAATTTGAAATTCAAAAAGGAAGTCACATGAAGGTTTGACCGTTCAGTCATTACCTCATTTGGCCCAACACAAGATTGTCTCAGATGGAAAGCAGAAGAGCACATATGCCATATTGGGAAAGTCTGCAGAGATGAGAGACAGGCCATCACTATCAAAGAACAGAGATCGACAGCTCCTCCAACGGCTAGTTGATTCTCTCCGCCTATAAATAGAGACATTCATTCATTCGACAGAGACAACACAGAGAAAAACTTGAAGTGCACTCACGAAAGAAACAAGAGCAAAGAAAATCTGCAAAATCACATTCTAAGAGCACATCAACTGAGAGTTCCGAGTGTTAGAACATTAGTAGCTGAGGGTTCATAGAATTATTATCTGCCTTAGATCTTAGTTTGAGTGTTCATTCGTTCAAGCCATAGATCCAGCTCACATTCGTGATCGAGCTGTAGTTGGAAAACCCACCAACGTACACACCCTAAAAAGTGTTTGTTAGGATCATACTCTTCCTGTAATTGAGTAGTTAGGTTGTCAAGTACCCGCAAACTTGACATAGGTTGTTAAGTACCCGTAAACTTAACTGTAAAGGTTGATAAGTACCCATAAACTTATTGCAACGGTCGCACAGCCCGCGTAAGCTGTGTGGAACTGTCCAGAAGAACTTGGATTGAGGTGTGTGAATTCACATCTCCCCGTGGACGTAGGAGTTCTCTCCGAACCACGTAAATCCTGTGTGTCTGTGTTTATTTCTGTTCAGTTACTTATTGCATTTTCAACTGACCAAACTAACCGGCATACAAACTGCATCTTTACATATCAACAATTTTGGTTTTTGACCAACCTTTCACAAGAGCGTGAGTTATTTTACGAGTATAATTTCCACCACATTTCGCACGGCACCACTCTCACAGCTGAGTTCTCTTACTCAGTTGTGATTCCAGCTGAGACTATCTTTACTCAGTTGAAGTTTTTCGGGGGTTAAGTTTTCAAAGTTGAAAAATCCTAACTGGTGTATCCCCCCTATACACCAGTAACTCATATCGGGACCATCATAACGCATTTAACAAAGCTATAATATACACAGAAGTAAAATGACAGCAAGTTCATGCTATTAATTAAACAACACTTCCTGCAATATAAAAAATAACTAATCCACTAATCAGCGAAATTTATATACAATAGAAAAAAATTTTATATACAGCAGATCGATCAACAGAAGTAAATTTTCATAAATAAACTTTCTCACTAATCAGGGACAAATTGTCATAGTAGAATAATTATGCAAATAAACAAGAATTTTATGTTGTTTACTTAGAATATTTATGTAAGATTAATGGCAAATTAATCGTCAACTCAACTCAGCGATCAAAACTAAAACTCAAACAATGAAGCACACATGCATGGACGCACTACAACAAAAATGAGATATTGCGACACTTATTTAGAGGCATATTTTATTAAATGCCTCTAAATTTTATTAGGCGACACTTGTTTAATAGTATTAAATTTTATAAACTTAATGGGGCACTTAAAAAATTGAGGCTAAATATTTTGCTATTAAAATTAAGCGGCATATTAGGCGCCAGAATTTTCATCAGCCTAAACCCTTCTCTTTACCCAAAAACAAAAACAAAAACAAAAGAAATAAACGAAATTCTCCCTCACACTGATTCCGTTCATTTCTTCTCGCTGAGAGATTGAGAAAGTTGTTCTTGAGAAGAGATCGACGCAAGCTGTTCACGCCGAGTCGGAGAGGCTCGTCGAATTCTGGTTGGTTATTCTTTTTCTTTCTTCTTCCCTGATTTTATTCATTTTAAGGTGGGTTTGCTAAATCTTTATGAATTTCACAACCAAATAGTGTAAACAGAAATCAAAAGGCAAAATTGTGACATTAAAAAATTATCAATTGGAGATTCATTAAAAGTTTTGTAATTTTGCCCTTATAGTTAATATTTTTTTGTTGTTATTGAGATTTCTTTGAAGTAGGGTAGTGACTTCTGATTGATAAATTAATTGAATCGATTTTTGTATATTTTTTATTTTCTCTTTCAACAGACTTCTATTTGTTTGTAGAAGCTTTTCTATGACTTTTTTGATATATGAATTCTGGCATACTTATGTTTAGTTGCTTAATATGTAGATTTTTACTGATTGACATTGTCGTAGATTCAAAGGTAGTGAACCTAATCACCAAAGGCTATGTAGGTTGCTAGATTCTTTCTTTAGTTTTATATTATTTGGGATTGTAATGTAGATTTTCAGAATTCGGAAGAATGATCTCTTAATTAGTTGAGCTTGAATATACAAATTTCTTATATGTGTGATTTAGAAAAAATGGTGGAAAGAAAATTATTGTGGGTTCTGGGGTCACCCCTGCGATGTACTTGTTAATCGGAGTCACCCCTATGTTGTATTTTATGTCTCTTCACGGTAATTGAGATTTAACAAAATTTATGGCATGAATTTGGGATCAAGTTTCAAAAAAGGTTTGACCTTTAATAAAAATAAATCCAAAAACATCACAAACATTATAAAATATGGTACTGTGACAAAAATTCTCCAAATTTCAGGACCCTAAGCCTAAGGTGTATTTGCAGGCCTTCCACGTAATATTTTCTAAGTCCAAAACTTTTTTTCCTGTGCCATACTTGCGATTTCTCTGAAAGCTCACTTTGAAGGTCAGGACCCTAAGCCTAAGGTGATTTTGTATGGAATTGGCCTCTGATTTTAAGAATTTGATCTGGAGTTAAATAGACTTATTGTGTTGAATCTGAAAGATTTGTGTGGTATGGAAACCTGATTTTCTAAGTTTAATTTTTGACTGCATATTATGCTGAGGAATATACATATATAACCTTTTTGGATAACTACTGTACGAGATTGAAAGTGTGATGGTCTTGAGTTGGTAAAGTATCGGGCTTGGCTTGGGAAATCTTGATTTTGAGAGTATTTTGGCATGTTTCAGTTAGATTTTCCTGGCTGCAATATGGTTGATAACAGAACTATGTTTTCAGGGTTATTAAAAATTACTTCTCTAATGCTATGGTAATTTGTCCTATTGCACTTTCTGTTTGAGGAATTAGTTGAGCTTGAATATACAAAGTTCTTATTATTTGTGAGAAATTTGACCATGTTATCATGATATTTATAATGAAATACTCCTCTGGTAATTTGTAAGCAAATGGATAATGGTCTTCTTGAGCTGCTAACCTTTTGTATGTGTCATTGTTCAGAAGTTGATTGTTTGTTGCATGAAAGATTGTTTCTCTATATAGTGTCATGGAACCCTTTTTAACAATTAGACAGAATATTATATCACAGGTCTCTACTTGGAAATCATATTAGTGGTAGCATCCCAGCTGAAATTGGAGAAATTACCACTCTAGAACAGCTGTAAGTGATAAATCAACATGCAAAATATTGTTTGCTAGTCAGGAATGCAAACATTTGTTAGATATATCTTTTTTTGGTTCTTTTCATCCACCATTTCTGTTCAAGCTTCACCCTTCTAAGTGTTAGTGTCAACAGACTTCTATTTTTGTGATATGTCTTTCCATATTATAACTATTTATGACCTCTTTGTCCGGCATGAATGCGTGCATGTGAAATAGTCGATCAGTCAAGTATGTAAATATATAGGATAAATGAGTTTTAATAAAGAAAAAAATAAAAGAAATCGACATGTGAAATATAGCTGATGTAATGTTTTTTTTTATTAATGCAGCTTTGAGTTTGCACCCATCCTCGTATATTAGCTCCCTTCGATCTAACTTCACAGTGAGTTTTCTATATTCTTTAATTATGAGCTCTTCAATTTTTTTTATGTACTATGCTTGCGTCCTGTTACTTTACAACCTCGTCTATTTCTTTTTATTATTTCATTTTTCTTATTATTTTTGTATAATAATGCTTTCGGTAATTAGTTGCTAGATTATTTGATAATGTGCATATAATAAGTGATATGATGAAAACTTTATTTAATAGGTTCATAATGGACAAAAGTTGGATGCAAAAACATAGACTATCCGCAGAGTATAAAAATGGCTTAATTCGGTTTCTTGACATGGCCTTTCATAATGTAAGCCTTCGTGGCACAATTATATGCCCATGCAAATGCTGTAAGAACTCAAAGTGGGTAAATAGAGAAGTTGCTGAAGAACATTTGATAGTTGATGGCTTTATGAAGGGTTATACTAATTGGACTGCACATGGGGAGGGTGCTTCATCATCTAACTCTAGTTCATTTCATGAAGATAGCACTTTTAGTATGTCAGACGACGTCCATGATCTGATTTATGATGCTTTGGGGTCAATAATGATGAAAATATAACCGATGATGAACCGAATGAACATGCTAAGGCCTTCTTTAAGTTGGTAGATGATGCTCAACATGAATTATATCCGGGTTGCAAGAAATTTTCAAAGTTAAAGTTTATCATTAGACTTTTTCATTTGAAAGTTATTGGGAAATGGTCTAACAAATCTTTTACCATGCTCCTTGAATTATTGAAAGAGGCATTTCCAGATGTCACAAAATCATTACCCACAACTTACATGATGTGCACAAGATAATAGGAGAATTAGGACTTAATTATATCAAGATTGATGCATGCCCTAATGATTGCATGCTGTATTGGAAGGAGCATGAAAATGATATTGCATGCCATGTTTGCAATGCATCTAGATATAGTGAATCTGAAGATGATTCTCCAAGTGAGAATGTTCTATCGTCCATTTCCAAAAAGTGTCGACAAAGGTTTTGAGATACTTTCCATTAAAACCTAGATTGCAGAGGCTTTTTATGTCATCTAAAACTGCCTCATTCATGAGTTGGCACAAAAAAGAATGCACTAAAGATGGCTACTTGAGGCATCCTAGTGATTCTCCTCTTTGGCATGATTTTGACCGTCGACACTCTGATTTTGCTAATGAATCAAGAAATTTGAGGCTCGGATTAGCTGCTGATGGGTTTAGTCCATTTAGAACAATGACTATTGCTCATAGTACATGGCCTGTTATATTGACTCCTTATAATATGCCCCCGTGGATGTGTATAAAAGAACCATTCTTCTTCTTAAGTTTGCTCATACCTGGACCTTCATCTCCTGGAAATAACATTGATGTATACATGGAACCCTTAATCGAGGAATTAAAAGAACTCTGGAATGAGGTTGATACATATGATGCATCTACTAAAGAGAACTTTAATATGCGTGCTGCTTTATTGTGGACAATAAACGATTTTCCAGCATATGCAAATTTGTCCGGTTGGAGCACAAAGGGGAAAAAAGCTTGCCCATCATGTCATAAGGCCACATCTTCTACGCATTTGAGCAAGAGCCGTAAACATTCTTACATGGCTCATCGTAGGTTCTTGAGTCGTAATCATCCTTATAGAAAAGATACTATATCTTTTGATGGCACTGAGGAAAACAGTATTGCTCCTCGGAGTTTGACCGGAAACATGGTACTAGAGGAACTAGCCGTATTTAATATAAGATTCGGAAAGAAAGTAAATGATAACCCCACACTTCCTTACAATTGGAAAAAAAAGAAGCATTTTTTTTCGAATTGCCATATTGGAAAGATGTCATGCTACGTCATAATTTAGACGTTATGCATATAGAAAAAAATGTCTGTGATAGTGTTATAGGTACACTATTAAATTTAGAGGGGAAATCAAAAGATCATTTAAATTCCCGTCTTGATTTGGAAGATATGGGGATAAGGAGTGAATTACACCGTGTTACTATGGATTCGGGAAAGAGTTATCTGCCACCTCCTTGTTTTTCAATGAGAAAAAGGGAAAAGGATATATTTTGTGATATTCTTCGAAGTGTCAAAGTACCTGATGGCTATGCTTCAAACATCTCAAGGTGTATTCAATCTAAATCAAATAAAATTTCTGGTTTGAAGAGTCATGACAATCACATCTTGATGCAACAACTACTTCCTATTGCTTTGCGTAAAGTTTTGCCAAAGCATGTCAGGAGTCCGTTGATTAAAATGTGCACCTTTTTCAGAGAACTTTGTTCTAAAGTGCTTAATCCTGCTGACTTGATTCGTATAGAGCAAGAGATTGCCAAAGTTCTCTGTGACTTGGAGAAAATTTTTCCGCCCTCTTTTTTCGACATCATGATTCACTTGCCTATTCATTTGGCATATGAAGCTCGGATTGCAGGCCCAATGCAATATCGTTGGATGTATCCCATTGAGAGGTATTGTTATTATTATTATTATTATTATTATTATTATTATTATTATTATTATTATTATTATTATTATTATTATTATTATTAAATTAATTTAATGAACTTTTAGGTACTTGTCCACATTGAAATCGTATGTGCGAAATCCAAGTCGTCTAGAGGGTTCAATTGCTGAAGCGTACTTGCTTGAAGAATGCTTAACATTCTCTTCCAGATACTTGGATGATGTGGAGACTAGGTTTAACAAAGTGAGGAGAAATGATGATGTTGGTGGTGAGGTCTCTATAGACTTTCCAATATTCTCTAGATCAGGTCACCGTATTGGAAAGAAGGAATCTATAACCCTCGACGTTGAAAAGAAAAAGAAGGCATATCAATATGTATTATTTAATTGTAGTTCGACTGAATCTTTCATCAAGTAAGTAACCAGCAACAATTTCAATTTTATTATAATGTCAAGATATTTTGATATTCTTATGTTAATAAATATGGTATCATAATGCTTTGGTCGAACATGATAGTCCAAGGCTTGCTAAAAAAGGATATTGAGTGGATCCATAGTGAAACCTTTTCTAACTGGTTTTATAACCATGTAAGTTATAATGGATAAATCTTTATACCTATTATTTACTTAATAATGTATTTAATTCTAAGGTTTTTCCATTCTATTTTTTTTTATATATACAGGTTGAAGGTTTACATCATTCTGGAAAGGACGTACCTGAAGAACTTAGGGCATTAGCTAGAGGTCCGAATCCCGTGGGTAAACGGTATAGAGGATTCATAGTTAATGGATTTAGGTTCCATGTGAAAGAATATGAAATACGAAGGAGAACTCAGAATAGTGGCATTGTTGTTACAGCACAAACTAGTAGTTTTGCTAGTAGAAGTGACAATAATCCTATTGTTGGTGATGTGACATACTATGGGGTATTGAAAGATATACTTGAACTAGAATATTTTATGGGCAGAAAAATAGTGGTGTTCGACTGTGATTGGGTGTCGACAAGAGCTGCCCGTAAAAAAGGATGACTATGGCTTTACGCTAGTCAATTTTGCTCGATTAACTCAGCATAATGAACCATTTATATTGGCCTCGCAAGCAGAACAAGTTTTCTATGTTGAAGATCCAAGTGAGAAAGGGTGGCATGTTGTTGTGAAGACCAAAGCGAGAGATACGTTTGATATGGATCCCATTTTGAGCATAGATGATCCCTTTTCATTTCAACAAACTGTTCATAATCAGCAAGAATCTGATGAAGTTGAAAATAGTAGTTTAGTTAGGAACGATATAGAAGGAATTATAGTTTGAGTTAAAATCTGATTTTTTTTCCTATTGTTGTTGGACCTAGTATGACCTTTTCATCTCGTGTTTTTATTATTATGTTGCTTATTGTTGTTGCCTAGTTATATTATGTTTGTTTAATTTTGTTGGAAAATTATAATGATTCTTTATTGGTAAGTTGATTTGGATAATTTAGTATTAGATTGAATTCCAAGGATTAAGTCTCTAAAACTTGTCAATAATATATATTTTGATACATGCAGATCATGGCGCCAAAGACAAAGCCTCATGGAAATCGTGGAAGACATCGAAGACCTGCTCAATATGATACCCTAGATTCTTTTGAAGACATAACTGATACTCAATTAGGTTTATTTCTTTATTTATTTAATAATGTTTCCTGACATTATTTAACATATTTGCTTAAGATTTCTAAATATGATATATCATGATGTGTGTAGGCCTAGATCATATTGAAAGACCTGCTAATGCCAAAGTAAGAAAGCCTCGAAGTATTCGAGGTAGGCATCAAAGGACAGAGCTAAATAATGATGTCCTAGATTCATTGAATGTCTCATCCGACCGTGAAATAGGTGCAATTATTATTATTTTTATTTAAATTATGATGTATCACATATTTAGCATTATGAATTATTCAAACCTTTGTGAAAACGATCGCTGATCACACGTATTCTTTTTATTGAGTACAGTGCAGGATACTTCAAGGAATACAGTAGAAAATGTCCCAGAAGATAGTGACGGAGCAAATGAAAACAATACAAGTAATGTCACAACTGAATTGCTTCAGTAATTATTAATTTATGTTTAGTGAGCAATTTATATTACTACTTATTTTTCTGTTTGATGATTTATGAACTAACATATTTGTTATTAATAGCGGGAATAAGAAAAAGAAGGCAAGAGGACCCACATGCATGCCTAAAGTTTGGGGATTAAACAAACATCTTACTGTTTCTTTCAATGCTCATGGCCAACCCAATGATCAAAAGGAATCAAGCACACTAGCTCATTTTTTAGGTACCATTGCCAGGAATGGATCGTTCTGCCCACTACAATATAATGATTGGAGATTGATGCCAAACTCATACAAGGAAGACATGCTTAAAGAAGTGTTGTGGGTTTTAGGATTCTTATTTTACTTTATAATATAATAGCTTGCGCACAGTATTTGTTAAAAGTATAACTCAATTTTCTGTTTTGTTTTTGAAGTCGAGGTTTACCATGCGTGCTGGGAGTGATAGTTATATTCTCCAATCAATTAACAAGAAATGGAGAAATTGGAAGTGTTTCTTGAAGAATTTGAACTTTGACCCAAATGTATCTGTTGAAGACCAATTGCTGAAGGTACCAGATAGGGTAAATGCAGATCAATATAAGAAATTACTTGATTATTGGAATACCGACAAAGCACAGATATATAATCACTTAAGTTACATATCATGTATTTCATGATATCTTAAATCTTGTCTCAATATAATTTTCAAGTAATGACTTGTTTTTATCGAATATTTCAACAACTTAGTGAAAAGAGAAATGAAGCACGTGCTAAGTTGGAGATTCCTCATCGAATGGGAAAAAGAAGCTATGCAGTTATGAGCGAAAGAATGGTATATAAAATTAATTAGCATTTAAATTTGTTTCAAATTCTAATATCGTAAATTTCCATATTAATTGGAAAAAATAATTGTTGTAGCACGAGGAATTGGGACGGTATCCTACACGGGCTGAGTTATTCGAAAAGTGTTGTTATCCTTCAGATGGTTCTACTACGAATGAGACACTTAGAGAAGCTATTGTAAGTTAACGCGTAATCTTTACAAGTCTTTCTTTCAATGTCTCTTGATATATTAAGTAGTTGTTAATAATATTTTATAGATCATTTTTTACAGGAAAAAATGAAAGAGCTATCTAAACAAGACGATGAAGATTCAAGTGATTGTGATGTTGTGCATGACGCTGATGATGTTTTTGCAAAGGTAATGGGAAAGGATAAAGATGGACGATTGTGCATGTACGGTATGGGAGTCAAGCCAAGTGATATCTATGGTGGGAGACCTAGTCGTGATGCACTTTATAGAAAATCTATGGAAGACAAAGAAGAATTAATGGCACTTAAACAACAAGTTTCAGAGTTGACAGCTTTGGTGCATAACAAATCACACTTGGACCCACAACTTGAGAAGCAAAGAGCTCCGATTTCAACCCACAACAATCATAACAGTCGCCCAACTCGTATAAGGGTACATGAAACATATAGTATTATTTATTTCATATGGATATATATATATATATATATATATATATATATATATATATATATGTATGTACTGTTAGTTATGTAATTCGTATGCTTTTTAAATTTCAGGTTGGAAACTACGTGAAACTGAAAAACCTTGCTAATTTGAATGAAATTGTTGCAATTGGCATTGTGCAAGGAATAGGAAATGTTGAGCTAAATGGTAGGGCACTAGGGCCCAGAATTTGTGAGGTTGTGGTTCAAACAATCTTGAAGAGTGAAGAATCGTTGATTTATCCAAGAGAGTTTCATGAGATAATTGGAGAATGTGTTGGAGTACCAATCGCTTGGCCTTTATCATTGGTATATTCTGTTCTCTAAATTATAAAATGTTTGTATCTTGCCAACTTAATTGCTGATTTTATGTGTTGCTATTTCTGAGTCTAATAGGATGAGCACTCTAGTAATATATGTGGTAATTGTTGAATCTATCTATTTTTGATTTGGTAGGCGAGGATGACATGAAAATCAATACATGGTTCTTGTAATGTATGTTAATGTCGTGTTGATGCAATACCTTATTGTCTAACAATTGCATGTTTAACTTCTCTTTTCAAATTCAGATGGCGTTGGATGATGATAACTGATGCAAGAACAAGATCATGGATATGTTATTTTTGCATTTCGAAGATATGAAACTCTATGACCTTTTAGTTTGTTTAAGTTAGACATTAATGATATGAATTTTCATTTATATCAAGTTGTCATTTGGATTGTTTAGTTATTAAAACATTGATGATGTTTGATGATTTTATTTGACGTTTATAGATATGTATTTGAAGACATATGTGAGTGCCTTTATATACAGATTTCGGGGCATAAAATTTTTAATACCATAAATAAGTGCCTCGTGTATTCACCTTCAGACATATATAAGTGTCTCATAATATTAATTTCGAGACATAAAACGATTTTTTATGCTACACATTTTGTGTCCCAATATTTCAGTAAACAACATAAATAAGTGCCCCATAATACTAATCTGGGGACAAAAATCCAATTTTCAGGCTACACATTATGTGTCCCGATACTTAAACAAACGACATAAATAAGCGCCCCAAAATATAAATCTGGGGACAAAAATCGAATTTTGAGGCTGCACATTTTGTGTCCCAATACTTAAACAAACGACATAAATAAGTGCCCCATAATATTAATTTTGAGACATAAATCAATTTTTGACGCTACACATTTTGTGCCCCAATAATTAAGCAAACGACATAAATAAGTGCCCCATAATACTAATCTGGGGACATAAAATTAATATTGATGCTACACATTTTTTGTCCCGATACTTGAGAAAATGACACAAATAAGTGTCCCGATATTTCATTTTAAGGCACAAAAAACTATCCCTATAAACTAATAACTATATTCCGGAACATATTAAAGGGCATTTTTATGTGCCTCCACAGATCACTCTCGGGATATATTAATTTCTCGGGTAATCTATTGATATAGAGGCACTTAAAAAAGTGTCCCCAACCTATTGGGACACGAAATCTGGAGGCACATGTACTAAGTGCCCCGAAAATAAAAAGTGCCCCAATAGACCACATATGGGGGCACTTTTTGATGTCCGAAAAAGCATTTTTTGTTGTAGTGACGTAAACAGTAAATCACACAAAGGATTTACGTGGTTCAATCTCTTGCGAGATCTACATCCACGGAGGGTTAACGGAGAAATCTTATTCACGATTCAAAACCTTCAACCTCGATTACAAGATGAAAAACAGAAGCAAGAAATGTGCAGAAATATCCCTAATTCTACCCCCTTCTTCTCTTCTCTCTATTCTCTTTTGTAACTAATTACAGCTCGAATCTCTCTCTCAAATAACTGCTAAAGCAAGCTTATATCCCAGCTACAAGACTAATCTCAGCCATAGAAACAGACGGTAGAGATCACATGCTCGGTAGCTTCTAGAAACGAACACAACTGTATTGCTTCCTCTCCAAGCTCTCTTAACAGATTCTAGATTATAGAATCTGTTGTTTCCTTGCACTTTAATCCCTCTTGCCTATTTGCTGAATAGTCCTCTAAGCTTCAAAGCTTTGTAGTCATCACCACAATTTGTACAAAAAAGAAAGACTTATATTAACAATAGAATGGAATAACATTGTCTTAACCACAAGAATATAAACGTGAAAAGTAAGGAAAGTACCATACTCAAAAACTTAAACTAGTATGCGTGAAAAACATACATCTAATCTCCCAATTTATACGAAAATTTATTTTCAAGATTAAACCATTAGTCTCAAAGTACTAAATACTATAACTCGAATCCTTATTATTTGAGTTAAATCAATTACTAATTAAATCCTTGAATTCTCCCTAGTCATTCTTGGCCTCTACTTCTGCTTCGACTCCAAACACTGAAAGAGATTATCTGTAAAGGGGTGAGTATATCGAAATACACTCGGTGAGAAAACATGCGATTATCCATATATATTTGAATGTGTAAATAAATCATATCATCATAAACATGAAACTTGAACATATAGGGTTGTATCCTGTTTACTTGTACGCGTATGGCTATATCCCTGTAACGTAAACATGTAGGGTTGTATCTCTTTAACTTGAATATACGTATGGGGTTGTATCCCTTTAACGTAAACATGTAGGGTTGTATCCCTTTAACTTGAATATACGTATAGGGTTGTATCCCTTTAACGTAAACATATAGCCAGGGTTGTATCCCTTTAGCTTGAACATGAGCACACGTTAATCAAACATGAAGTATTAACACATAAAAACATACATAGATAATTAAATAACGAACATAAGTTCCCTCACCTTAAATCTTGACTTGAAAAAACTTAAGAGAGAATCCGATGAAGACCAAAAGCGCCTAAATTCCTAAACCTCAGTACTTTCGAAATTATATTGTGGTAGTTTTTCATACAATGAAATTTGACCTCTATTTATCAATGTAAAAACGTAATTTGGATAACTAAAGGTATAGGGAAATCTATCACTAATGCATACGTATAAATAAAGGAGTCAATAAAACTATATTAAAATTGAGCAATATATATGCTATTTCCATGTAAATCCATTCGCTGCCTAATAATATATTTAAATATTTGAAATTTAATCCTTTTAAGAAAATTTATAACTGAAAGAGATCAACTTTGGTTAAAGAAAAGATAAAATTAATTATAGGGAATTATTTTAATATTTTATAAAGAAATTTAATTTGCACTATGGATTTAAGTGACAAAATTTCTTTAACCCTTATTAGAAATTATTTTAGAACAAGTAAAGACTTATTAAGTAAATGCAAGTCCTTAAATCAATTGATGTTTCGATTTTTGAAGAACACGTGATAAGGTTTTGGGGAAATAGTTCATTTTTATAAGACAAATGTTTCTATACACTGATTGCATATTATACAATCGGTTTTACTTGACCCGCTACCCAACCCCACGCGCCCAGATTTTTTTTTTTGCTTTACAGTATGTATATTTATATATTTGTGGATATTAAGTACTTGATGGACCGCTAGCCCAGCGGGAATGGTAATGCCTAGCAAGGCAATGCACCTGGGTTCGAACCCTTGGAATTACAAATCCTTTTTTTTTTAAATATTCTGCATAATTTTGTGTGTTTTTTTTTTTGTCTTCCTTTTTCTCTTCTATTAATTCTTTTGTTTTCCTTTGCTTTCTTTTTTATTCTTAAATTATTTTTTGTTTATTTTCACTTATTAATAAAGCAATAGGATTATTAGTTACTTATTTTTTAACATTTATGTTTCTTTGTTCTTTTCTCTGTTCTTTTCTCTTTTCTCTTTGTTTTTAGTTTCTTTTTCCTTTGTTTGTTTTCTTTTTTTCTTAATTACTTTTATTTATTTATAAATTAATAATAATTATTAGTTACTTTTACAGCTACTACTTTTGTTCACGATAATGTTCACTTTTATTTACGATAACCTTTTATTTTTAGTTATTTAATTAAGTAATTATTGTTGTTAAGAAAAGTAACTATTCATATGAAGAACGATAATGTTTCACAATCATTACTTTTCTTCACAACAATATTTACTACTCCCTCCATCCTCATTTTAAAGTCCCACTTAATAGTGAACACGAAAACTAAGAAAAATGATAAAGTAGAAGTGGGTGGGAGAAAATGGTGGTGGTAATGACAATAGATTACTTTTGCTAACTTAAGGATTAGGAAAGCGTCTTTACATTTAAATAAATAGAGGGTGATGCATGACAACTTGGTTTATTAATTGAAGTTGATTAATTTTTTATCGAATTTTCGGATGATTTTTAACTGTAATAAATAATTTAATATGCCAACATATTTTTTAAGGGATTAATAAATTTAATATGCCATGCCAACATTTTTATTAAGGAATTAATAAAATTAATATGCCAACATTAAATCCTGCGTAAAGAAAATCTGGTAAGGATATCTATGTTGTTATCGATTGTAAGAAATGAAATCTGTTAAACTCATACAATAAAGGTGAATAAAACTGAATTTAAAAACTAAATTAAAAAACTGAGCAGAAAATTCGAAATGAAATATAGCAGTGAAAAAAGTGGAGGCAAATGAAGAGTCTTTGAAGCCAAAACCAGATTTCATTGATTAAATAATGTAGTAACAGTACAGTGATATGATAAAAAAGGGGGGAGGGGGTGGAGGGAATTTAAACAACTCATACCCCCTCCCCCCCAGCAATATATAGAGCATTGAGAGCTCATTAATTCTTCTTAACCACAAACCAGAAATCTCAGCAATTAAAGGCAACAATGTCAGTTTCTAAATCTACGAAAAAACTGACATAAAAAGAGAAAAACATATTGCCCCAATGGTTACTCCAACACAACAGCAATGAGAAGCTTGAGTATGACGCAAAATAAAAGGCTGCAGAAAAATTCAACCTTTATTTGAGGACAATTTGGAGGACTTGGCAAGCAGTAGCAACTCAGCTAGCCCTTGGTGTTCCTGTACATCTGCAATAAAAAAGAATAGGTAAGCAATACAAAAACAAGTTGAAGTTAGATGAAGAAAAGGTGAAGAAGCTGCCTTGATAGATCTAAACGTATACTTTATGCATATAAAGTTATTCGCGTTACTGAAAAAACTTAGCACAGACAGTATAACAGAAACAATAAACTGTGCTGAAATAAAAGACACACGATATGGTAACCCAGTTCGATTTTGCAAACCTCTGGGGGGCCTTTGTCCAAGAGAGAACCAATCCACTATTAGAAGAAATGGCTACAGAGGATCTTACACATACAGGTCACTACTTTATGCTATCCTTTCGCTCACCCTCTTCCTAACGTCACGTGAATTCGTGATTGACGATATACAGTCGCTCAACCTAAGTTCGAACCGTCAGATCGACCCTTAACTCTTTTTAGGAACTAATTTATTAAAGATAAACTCTCACAATACAATACTCTCAAGAAAGTATAAGCACTCAAACAATAAAACATAGGTGGCCATCTCCTCACAATGTAGATGTCGAATATATAAGGGCGAAACCCTAGATCTCTTCTCTATCATGTATATCTCTTTAGATCTTCTTTCCTTGTGAGAATAAGGCTTGGGGAACACGTCTCTTATCTGCTTGATATGCATCTTGTCCGCATCTATTATAAACTTGGAAAAGATCCCGCAAAATCCGCGCCGATAAGGTAAGTCTCTGCCAGACTGTTCCAGGTTCCCTTAGCACAGACTGAAGCACACATAACAGAGTTTGTTCTACGCAGCGGCTTCGACACTTCAGCTGTACTTTTGGCTACATAAACTTTCCCAACATCTTCGAGCAGTATCACATCTTGAGCAGCAACACCTCAAATCCAACAATCTCCCCATTTGACATTTATGTAGACAAAACCAATCATCCAGAAAATAAACAACCATAAGCATTTTCACACCTCCAAATCTTCCAAGTCCGAACTTGTATGAAGTATGCCAAAGCTCCCCCTCCAACTAGCAATTGGAGAAATCTGTGTTGAAACTCCCCCTTAAGCAAGGCACGGAGTAAACAGATCACCAAGAAAATCTTCAATCATCGAGCGGATGATCTTCAACAAAGCATCAAAGAACACCATTAAAACCATAAGTAATAAATTGGGAGCTTATAATATATGTCCATCAAAAAGAACATCAAGGGTAGAGGAAATAACTCCTTGGAACCAAAAACTAAGTCTGCACAAAAACTGGCACAGACACTAGAACACCAAAATAAAAAAACAAAAACTTCAAATTTTCTTCTACTTCCCCTTTTTGTCTGGCAGAAATGACAAAGTAGGGGGGTCTTCCATCCAATCTTCAGAAAGACTGAGAGCCTTTCTTCTTCGCAGCTTGAGCTGAGGCTTGGAGGTCTTCTTCATCCTCATCAGTTTGGGTATCTTCATCACCCAAGTCCTCTTCAGCATCCTCAGCCTTATCACTATCATCAGCTGCATCTTCATCCTCTGCATCATCATCTTCAACATCATCATCATTTTCTGGCACAGACTCGGCATCACGTGCTGCCGATCCAGATGGCACAGCTTCTCCTCCAGCAAAGATTGTTTTGGCATCATTGAGTAATGCAACAATCTCATTCTTGTGCATGCGAAGCTTCTTCATCTGGAACAGAATGAAATTGTACTCCCTTTCCAGCTCTCGCAGCATCCTTGTAGAAATAGCCCTGAGGTTAGGCTCACTCAGCATAGGCACTGGCACAGATGATGTTGGCTTCTTCCTTTCCACAATACGGACAAAGGGACCCTCGATGTCCTTGGGATGAACAGCCTCATTGAATAGCTTATCATGGATGACAATGCTCTTTGGAGTGCATTCAAACAGCTCTCCCACCTGCATCACATCAGGAAATTACGAAGAGATAATACTAAAGATTAAACCAGGATAGCCTAGAGCCTTAGGCTTCATCAGATTTCCAGCATGTTGAGTGACGTGGTCGAAGACCAAACGTCCAAAGTCGAAGGGCTTGAAGTGCCCTATCCCGTACAACACCCTTGTTGTTTCTTGGCTTACTGTGGCAGAGTGTGAGGTGGGGCACCAATTTCTGACCGCAATCTTATGCAAGATCGCATACTTCTGTGATAACATAGAAGAACTGATGAACATGTTCTTCTTCCACGTTCGATACACCCCGTGCGTGATCTCGCTTGCAATTGTGTCCAAAGACACATCCTCCTCTTACACTCCATGATCATCACGCCCAACAAATGCAGAGATAACAGCAAGAGAGAAATTAATGTACCTTCCTCGAATGTATGATTTGAAATGATAGCGAGATGAAGGGTCATTAATACTCTTGGACATGTTACAGTAGAATTCAAGCACAACCGCTCGCACATACTGACGAACAGGGAAAACTTTCTGATCCCACTTAGCATCCTCGAGCAGCTTATCCAGGCCAGTTCCCTCCAGATCTTTCTTCTTCACAGGTTGCTCATAGACCAGCTTCCTGTGGATCACATTATTCCACGCTTCAGCTTGCTCATCAGATTCGAATCTGAGAGCATCCACCACAGCCTTTGATCTCTGAATGATCTCAGCTGTTGATCTTCTAACTGGAGTAGCAGAAGATGCACCCTGATGAGATACTTCGTGCTCAGAATTTCCAGATCACTCTCCAACACATGATCAGGCCCAGACTCAACATCTATGGGCTGATTGGGATCCACACCTTTCTTTGGCTTAGAGACAACCTTCTTCTTCTTCTTGGAAGATTCTCCAACCTTCCTTTTACCCTTGGCTTCACGGGTAGCAGCAATCTTCTTAGCAAGTTGACCCCTAATTCGAGTAGCGGGGGTCGCAGCAGGTTCCTTGATGGTTAGAGGAGTTTCCTCAATTATGACTTTCTTTCTTGGAGAGTCAGAGAGTTTGCGAAGACGTCTCTTGGAAGGTTTTTGCCTCTTTGCTGCTGGCACAGACTCCTCAACAGGATTTTCTTCAAGTTCAGCCACAAACTCATCAAGTGCTACTTCATCAATATCAGCCTCCTTATTAACAGTCGTGGCTTCCTTCTCAGCATGTTGGAACACAGGAATCACAGGAGGAATAATAGCTTGATCAGGAGCAGATTGAGAGCCTCCGGCAGAAGGTGCAGGTTGCGGAGTCCTCTACAGTTTGTTTCTCCGGAGGGGAAGAGTGCTTTGACGGCGACTCAGTAACTGTCTTCGCCGGTGAGAAGGACTTAGCAGGAGAAGGCTTCTCTTTTGGAGGAGCTGTAGAAGGATCCTTCTCTCCGGAGTTTGATCCGGAGACGGAGTAGTCAACGATTCCCATAGCTTGAAGTTAGGGAGGACTTCCTTTCTTCTTCTTACCATCGGCAGAGTAGATATGGGAGATAGGAACATTATCATCGCCGGAATTATCAGAGAGATGCTGGGTTGAACGGCTTCAATTCGACATAATGAATATTAAACAGCAATATACGAACACAGCAGAGATCTTTGATAGAGCGAGAGAGAGAGAGAGAGACTTCAAAGCTAAGCAAAGATTTGTGAAATCTTAATGCAGAAGAAATCGATATATATAAGCACAAAGGCGGTGAATTTCTCTCTCTAACAAGATATGTATGGAAATAAATCCCTATAAAATAGGAGATGAAATATATATAATTATTTGAAGAGATCCTTATCTCCAACGTTCAAATTTGAACGTAAAACAGCCGTTGCCTACACTTGGAAGTTGCAGAGTTCAACACAGAAAGTAGCCATTGAACCGCTGCAGAGATGACGTCAGCCCTTGTCAGCTCTAGCATACTACGTGTGCCATTGGTTGTGCCCACAATTCCTGGCACAGAAATACACAGAAAAACGAGAAACGCCAAGAAAACAAAAAATGAACCAATAATGTACATATACATTGTGCTTGTTCAGAAGACCACAAGCACAAGGTCTCTCTAGAGAGATTAGAGAGAGCAAACACCCAATGAGGTTCGAAGAGATTCGAACCTCGCTGCATCCAATGCCTTAGTGAACAAGTCTGCCAATTGCTTCTTCGTAGGCACAAACTCCATGTTGAGTATCTTCTCTTCAATCAGCTCCCTTATGAAGTGGTGGCGAATGTCAATGTGCTTCGACTTAGAGTGGTGCACAGGATTCTTCGAGATATCAATAGCACTCTTGTTATCGCAATAAAGGGTAAATGGCTCGAAGGGCACTCCATAATCTTCAAGCATTTGGCTCATCCACATGAGTTGAGTGCAAGCTGATCCTGCTGCAATATATTCAGCTTCAGTTGGGGACAGAGACACGCTCACCTGCTTCTTGCTGTGCCAGGATACTAGATTGTTGCCAAGGAAGAAACAAGCTCCAGATGTGCTCTTCATATCGTCTGGGCTACCTGCCCAATCCGCATCACTGTACCCCACTAAGGATGTGGTACTGTCCTTAGTCATCCAAATACCAAAATCACTGGTTCCTCGAACATACTTGATAATATTCTTCACAGCTAGAAGATGACTCTCCTTAGGATCCGCCTGGAACCTGGCACAAACTCCGACACTGTGGCTAATGTCTGGTCTACTGGCCGTCAAGTAGAGCAAACTTCCAATCATACTTCTGTATAGAGACTGATCTACAGAAGCACCTTCTGTGTCCTTGCTAAGCTTGATTGAAGTTGACATAGGTGTGCGACGCACCTTGGCATTTTCTAGTCCAAATTTCTCTAAGCTCCAAGCATACTTTGATTGAGTCACAAATATCCCCTCCTCGGATTGCTTGATTTGTAGTCCCAGAAAATAATGCAATTCAGCAAAAAGACTCATATAAAACTCCTTTGTCATGTGTCCCACAAATTCCAGGATTAGATCCTGAGACACAGAGCCAAAAATTATATCGTCAACATAAATCTGAATAATGATGATACCTTCCGAATTACTCTTATAAAAAAGAGTCTTGTCAGATCCTCCACGAACATATCCTTTGGAGATGAGATACTTGGACAACGTATCATACCAAGCACGAGGTGCTTGCTTCAAACCATAAAGCGCCTTGTTCAACTTGTAGACATGATTAGGAAATTCTGGATCGACAAAGCCTGGGGGCTGTTCCACGTACACATCTTCTTGAAGAGTACCATTGAGAAAGGCACTCTTAACATCCATTTGGTATAGCTTGAAGTTCATGCAGCATGCCATTCCAAGAAGTAATCGAACTGCTTCTAGACGAGTGACCGGAGCAAAAGTCTCTTCATAGTCAATACCTTCCTCTTGAGAATATCCTTGAGCTACTAATCTTGACTTGTTACGAATAATTTCCTCCATCTCATCTGTTTTGTTGCGAAAAATCCATTTCGTCCCAATCACATGCATATCAATGGGACGTGGCACAAGATACCAAACATTACAACGGACAAACTGGAGCAATTCTTCTTGCATGGAGGCAATCCAATCTTCAATCAATAAGGCTTCCTTGACATTCTTTGGAAGAACTTTAGAGACATAGCACATGAATGCAATGTTTGCCACCATATGTTTGTAGTCCCTTGCTACGTTTCTGGTTAATCTTTCTCCGGTGACATCTCCAATGACATTTGTTAGTGGATGATACTTAGATAGTCTTCTGGATGGACCTGGAGTAGTAGGGGCTAATTCGCCTGAGATGGAGTCAGATGGAGCTTCAACTTTGACTGAATCAGTGGACGCGTCAGTGGATCTGGTCTGTGTACTTGAGGATGTAGGCACAGACTCTGGTACAGGTAATAGCAGTTGTGCCTCCTCTTCTGCTTCTGCATCTGTAGAATCAGTGAAGACCACATTGATAGACTCCATGATAGTCTTGTTTGCTTTGACATAGACTCTGAATGCTCTGCTGTCACGAGCATATCCCATAAATATAGCTTCAAGACCTTGATCATCAAGCTTTTGAGTGTATTTTCTGTCATTCAGAACATAGCACACTGTCCCGAACACATGAAGATGTTTGAGGTTAGGCTTTCTTCCCTTCCAGATTTCATAAGGAGTCTGATTTGTCTTTGGACGAAGATAGACTCGATTCACAATATAGCATGCCGTGTTCATCGCCTCAGCCCAAAATCTGTCAGCTACATCATGCGCCTTGAGCATGGTTCTCATCATTTCTTGTAGAGTCCTGTTTTTTCTCTCAACAACTCTGTTTTGTTGAGGTGTCTTCGGAGCTGAAAACTCGTGTGCTATCCCCTTTCCAGCACAGAAAGTGATGAAATCTTCACTTTGAAATTCTCCACCATGATCACTCCTTATTCTTCTCAAGGGAAGATCCTTCTCCAATTCTACGCGAATGCACAAGTCCTTAAAGCTTTTGAAGGCTTCTGATTTGTGTCGGAGAAATTCCACCCAAGTGAACCTTGAATAGTCATCAACACATACAAGAACAAACTCCTTCTTAGCTATACTTTGAGTAGGCATTGGTCCAATTAGATCCATATGTATTAGTTCCAGAATGCTAGAGGTGGTGATGCTTCGAACTTTCTTGTGTCCTACCTCAATTTGTTTTCCCAATTGACAAGGCCCACACACAACCTTATCATCAATTTCCAGGTTAGGGACTCCTCGAATAGCATCAGCATTCAGAAGTTTCTTCATACTCCTCAAACTTGCATGTCCTAATTTCTGGTGCCAGGTTTCCGTCATTCCAGCACTAACTTGCATACAGACATGTGCGGGTGTGACAAGATAACACTTGTCATGAGATCTGCGACCAGTCATAAACTCAGCTCCATTCTTCACTACTTGACATGTACTTTCGTCAAATATCACTTTGTATCCTTCATCACATATTTGACCAACACTGAGAAGATTGGCTTTAAGTCCATCAACCAAATATACATTCCATAGAGACGACATTCTAGGTATATTTAGAATTCCTTTTCCAATCACTGTGGCTTGATTTCCATCCCCAAAGGTAACGTGATCATCGAAGACATCGACAATATTGGTCAAGAAATTAGGATTTCCCATCATGTGCTTGGAGCAAGCACTGTCCATGTACCACCTGTTATCCGCTCGAGCCCAAAGAGATGTTAGAGCAACATATGCAGTGTAGTTGTTTCTGGATTGAAACATCCTTTTTCTGTCATCAAGATAATATCTGCAGTGTGGCCTTATGTGTCCAGGAAGATCGCAATAATGGCAGACTGGTTTGAATAGTTCTTCTTGTTGTGGTGGTTGTCCCCTCCTGAACTGATGATTCTGATTTCGTGGAACACTCCTTGACACATGTGTCTGTGTCTGTGTCTGCTTCTGCAGATTCCTTTGAGGAATTCTCTTTTACCTCCTATTGTTGGAAGGATTTGACTTGGGAGCTGGATTCCCCTGAGATTTCTTGTGTTGAGGAACAAACTTCACCTTCTTCTCATTGTCTTCGACAGCCACCCATTGCTTTCCTTGGAAGCCTAAACCAGTTTTGCTGGTTGAGCTCTGTCCAGCTTCAATAATTTTATCAAGCTTGGAAGTTGCATCACCATTCATCATCTTAACAAACTTATCCATCTGATCCATCTTGTGAAGAAGCATGTTGTTTTGATCAAGCAGAGACATATTCAGCACTTTCAGATTGTCTCTTTCCTTCGTCACTTCCTCAATTTGGGCATTGAGGGTTAAGTTGATTCTTCCAACTTCATCACACTTAATGATCAGGTATCATACTTCTTAATCATTGACTCTTCATCGACGCTGTCTGCATCACTTTCTTCATCCACTGGATTGTTCTTACTCGTGGGCACAGACTCAGACACAGGAATGGATGGCTGTACCACAGATATTGCAACATGAGAAACCTTTTCATCAGTGTCACTCTCACTATCATCTGTGTCCTCGTCACTGTGGGTGGCAACATATGACTTGCCTTGCCTCCGCATTGTATTGATGCATTCACTCTTGAAATGTCCATAGCCATGACACTCATGACATTGAGGTCCAGTCTTTGGAGTGGACTGGAAGTCTTCCTTATCCAATTGACTGTATTCTGGTTTACTTCATTTCTTCTTGTCAAGCCCTCGTTTGGCAAACTTCTTGAACTCCTTCTTGAATGACTTTGTGACTAAGGCCATTGCTTCAGCAGCTGCTATTTCTCCTTTTGGCACAGTCGGAGCCTCAGGGTGCCAGTTGTGTGCTTGAAAGGCAACTCCTTTCCTTTCAGTGTTTTCACTCTTCTTTCCCATCTCAAAGGTTCTTAAAGATCCAATGAGCTCATCCAGTTTCATGCTAGCAAGATCTCTTGCTTCTTCAATTACAGCCACTTTGTACTCGAATCTGTTGGGAAGAGATCTTAAAACTTTCTGACAAGATATTCATCAGTGTAGTTGTTCCCAAGGGCCACACTTTCGTTGATAATTTTCAACAGCTTTGCATGAAAGTCACTGATCGACTCATGTTCTTCCATCCTCAGTAACTCGAATTGGGTTGCTAGTTGTTGAAGACGTTGCCCTTTCACACGATCATTTTCTTCAAAGGAGGTCTCTAGAATATCCCATGCTTGCTTTGCTGAATCGCATGTCTCGATTTTTGAAGAACACGTGATAAGGTTTTGGGGAAATAGTTCATTTTTATAAGACAAATGTTTCTATACACTGATTGCATATTATACAACCGGTTTTACTTGACCCGCTGACCCGCTACCCACCCCCACGCGCCCAGATTTTTTTTTTTTTGCTTTACAGTATGTATATTTATATATTTGTGGATATTAAGTACTTGATGGGCCGCTAGCCCAGCGGAAATGGTAATGCCTAGCAAGGCAATGCACCTGGGTTCGAACCCTTGGAGTTACAATTTTTTTTTTAAAATATTCTGCATAATTTTGTGTGTGTTTTTTTTGTCTTCCTTTTTCTCTTCTATTAATTCTTTTGTTTTCCTTTGCTTTCTTTTTTATTCTTAAATTATTTTTTATTTATTTTCACTTATTAATAAAGCAATAGGTGTTGGGAAATTTATTAGTAAGAGTTTTGATGAATTCCAAAACCGACTGACCCCAACCGAGTAGATGTTGCCAGAACCTATTGTTAGAAATTAGGCTCGCTGTTTGAGCAAAGTTAAGATTTTGTCTTTACAGATCTCCAGCTGAAGATGGAAACAAGGCATCACTCAGACAGAACATCAGTTATGATGAAAGACAACTGAGAGTTCATATGTTCAGATGGAATGAGGGGGAAGTCTTCAGAACATCAGTTGTAAAGAAAGTCATCTGAAGGTTCAAACTCAACTGACTAAATACAAGGAAGACAACTGAGGGTTCAGTTCCAGAACCTCAGCCGTAGAACTCAAACAAGAAGATCAACAGCATGAAGTTCAAAATCAGCTGAGAGTTCAACGGTTCAGTCAGAACATCAGCTGAAGACCACTCAGATAAAGATCAAGATTTTCAACCGACTAACCAAGGTTGACTATCAGAAAGGTTAAGATTTGAATTTCAAAAGGAAGTCACATGAGGGTTTGACCGTTCAGTCATTACCCCATCTGGGCCAACACAAGGCTGTCTCAGATGGAAAGCAGAAGAGCACAGATGCCATATCGGGAAAGTCTGCAGAGATGAGAGACAAGCCATCGCTTTCAACAATCAGAGATCAACAGCTCCTCCAACGGCTAGTTGATACTCTCCGCCTATAAATAGAGGCATTCTCTCATTCGAGAGGTTAACGATAGACGAGACAAGAGATAGTGAAGTGCAATCACAAGAGAAACAAGCGCAAGAAAAATCTGCAAAAATCATATTCTAAGAACATCAGCAACTGAGAGTTCAAGAGTGATAGAACATTAGAAGCTGAGGGTTCATAGAGTTATAATCTATCTTAGATCTTAGTTTGAGTGTTCATTCGTTCAAGCCATAGATCCAGCTCTCTTTCGTGATCGAGCTGTAGTTGGAAAATCCACCCACATACACACCTTAAAAAGTGTTTGTTAGGATCATACTCTTCCTGCAATTGAGTAGCTAGGTCGTCAAGTACCCGCAAACTTGACATAGGTTGTTAAGTACCCGCAAACTTAACTGTAAAGGTTGATAAGTACCCGTAAACTTATTGCAACGGTTGCACAGCCCGGGTAAGCTGTGTGGAACTGTCCAGAAGAACTTGGACTGAGGTGTGAGGATTCACATCTCCCCGTGGACGTAGGAGGGTTATCTCCGAACCACGTTAAATCCTGTGTGCCTGTGTTTATTTTATTCAGTTACTTATTGCATTGTTAACTGACCAAACTAACCGGCATACATTCTGCATTTCTGCACATTCTCAACTGTTTTGGTGATTGACCAACCGTGCTAAAAGCGTGAGTTGTTTTAACGAGTTTAATTTCCACCACATTCCGCACAACACCACTCTTCCAGCTGAGGTTGTTTACTCAGCTGTGAGATTCCAACTGAGTCCGTTTTACTCAGTTGAAGTAATTTTTAAGGGTTAAGTTTTAAAATCCTAACTGGTGTATTCCCCCCCATACACCAGTAACTCGTTTCGGGACCATCAATAGGATTATTATTTACTTATTTTTTAACATTTATGTTTCTTTGTTCTTTTCTCTTTTCTCTTTGTTTTTAGTTTCTTTTTCCTTTGTTTGTTTTCTTTTTTTCTTAATTACTTTTATTTATTTATAAATTAAAAATAATTATTAGTTACTTTTATAACTACTACTTTGGTTCACGATAATGTTCACTTTTATTTACGATAACCTTTTATTTTTAGTTATTTAATTAAGTAATTATTGTTGTTAATAAAAGTAACTATTGATATGAAGAACGATAATGTTTCACAATCATTACTTTTCTTCACAACAATATTTACTACTCCCTCCATCCCCATTTTAAAGTCCCACTTAATAGTGGACACGAAAACTAAGAAAAATGATAAAGTAGAAGTGGGTGGGAGAAAATGGTGGTGGTAATGACAATAGATTACTTTTGCTAACTTAAGGATTAGGAAAGCATCTTTACATTTAAATAAATAGAGGGTGATGCATGACAACTTGGTTTATTAATTGAAGTTGATTAATTTTTTTATCGAATTTTCGGATGATTTTTAACTGTAATAAATAAATTTAATATGCCAACATTTTTATTAAGGGATTAATAAATTTAATATGCCATGCCAACATTTTTATTAAGGAATTAATAAAATTAATATGTCAACATTAAATTCTGCGTAAAGAAAATCTGGTAAGGATATTGTTTCACTTGTTCTTGATTGTTTTTAATTGGTTTTATTTAGTGCATTTTGTTCGATTGCCGTTGTATTTTGTTTTGTTTTTATATTCAGAATGCACTAATGTCTTGGTCGAGGTTTGTTTGGAAAATACAGGATTTTTTGTCTTAGGAGAATGATCATGAGAGAAATGGCTGAGAAGTTGCGTCAAGGTTGATATCAACGATCGTTCAGCACGGAGATGATGCTCGACGATCGCCCGGAATAGAAGACCATGTTGGGCGATCGTTCACGTCTCAACGAACGTCCAGCAGGCGATGTTGGGGCTGAGTGAAGTTTCAGAGAATTACCTTGGGCGATCGCCCAAGGTCGACGCTCGTCCAGCAGTTCTACAAGCTGGCGAGCAAGGTTTCACCCCGGCGATCGTGCAGCTTCAACGCTAGTCCAACCTGGGAGAGAAAATCTTCAGAGAATGGTCTTCAACGCTCGTTCAAGCTTGGCGATCGTCCATTGCCTGCGTGAAAATTCAGTGTTGAACGATCGCTCATGCTGGGCGATCGTCCATGTAGAGGCGGTTATAAGTTTACCTATAAATAGGGGTTTTGGATATTTTTCCATTCACGTTTTTTTCCAGACTTTCGTTTTTCTTCTTCGCGCAGACATACCTATTTTTTCTTTTCCAGTATTTCTTCTCTTTAATCTTCCAGTTCTAGATAGATTAATCGCTTTCAATTCGTACGGATTTTGTGACAGACTTCCACCACGGATTCAATTTTAATTATTGTAAGTTTATTTCAGTTCTTCTTAATTTATGCTTATGACGTATTTTCTCCTTCGAACTAGGGTTTATCTTTTTATCTAGGTTAATTTATCTTCCAATTTCTTTAGATTAGAACATCCAATCCAATCAATCTTTACTGCTTTATTTTTATTTTCTGTTTCTTTTCGCAATACAAATATTGCCCTGTTAAGTCTTCCTCGAGAGATACGACTTGGGTTGATTAATTTATACTACTTTGATCTCGTTTAATTGCGGGCGACTTTAGGATAAATTCAGTCGAACAGATATCTATGTTGTTATCGATTGTAAGGAATGAAATCTGTTAAACTCATACAATAAAGGTGAATAAAACTGAATTAAAAAACTAAATTAAAAAACTGAGCAGAAAATTCAAAATGAAATATAGCAGTAAAAAAAGTGGAGACAAATGAAGAGTCTTTGAAGCCAAAACCAGATTTCATTGATTAAATAATGTTGTAAAAGTACAGTGATATGATAAAAAAGGGGGGAGGGGGGAGGGAATTTAAAAACTCATAACCTCCCCCCTCCAAAGCAATATATAGAGCATTGAGAGCTCATTAATTCTTCTTAACCACAAACCAGAAATCTCAGCAATTAAAGGCAACAATGTCAGTTTCTAAATCTACAAAAAAACTGACATAAAAAGAGAAAAAACATATTGGCCCAATGGTTACTCTAACACAACAGCAATGAGAAGCTTGAGTATGACGCAAAATAAGAGGCTGCAGAAAAATTCAACCTTTATTTTAGGACAATTTGGAGGACATGGCAAGCAGTAACAACTCAGCTAGCCTTTGGTGTTCCTGTACATCTGCAATAAAAAAGAATAGGTAAGCAATACAAAAACAAGTTGAAGTTAGATGAAGAAAAGGTGAAGAAGCTGCCTTTGCAACAAAGAACTTCACTGCGTGTTATTGCTGGAAATTTGGGAATTAGCAAGTCTGCAATTCACAGATTTGTGAAAGATGAGAAGCTGAGAGCACGCACCTCTGCCATAAAGCCTTTCTTAACAGCTGCTAACGAGATAGAGAGACTAAGGTGGAGTCTTTCTCAGCTTTGTACACAAGCAGAGGATGGTGGTTTCAAATTCCAAAGAATGTTCAACACTAAACACATAGACGAGAAGTGGTTTTACCTATCAAAAGAGAATAAGAGATTAAGGTGAGGTTGAACCACATAGAAGCTTTAATTCTAAGAGATATATACCAAAAATAATGTTCAATTGTGCAGTTTCAAGGCCAGTAATAGATTCTGCTGGAAATGTGTTGTTTGATGGAAAGTTTGGAATATTTCCATTGATCATACAAGAACCAACAAGAAGAAACTCAAAAACAGAGCAAAAGGCACCATAGAGGTCAAACAATAGCAACAATCACAAAACCAATCACAAAAGACAGCCTACTGAACCAGGTCAGGTTTTTTTTATGCTATCAGGATCATTTTCAAATATTTAGCTATATCTTGCCCTTACATTTCTTAATTTTTGGGGCAAAATATTGATATTTCTACAAAATTATGCATATTTTTTGCAATACTCAACATAATTAGGCTTAAGTGATTTTTTTTGAGGCGGGGCAATAGCCCCCCTCAAATGCATGTAGCTTCGTCCCTGGCGACATTCCATCCACTCAATTAACCAAAAATTTTCAAATACAACACGTTGTTACCCATTAACCTCGAGCATTAAAATCTCATATATTTTATTTTTCCGCGCACTATTTATTTTTATATTAATTTTTTGTTATATGGAAATTCACATATGCAATTAGGCTCCACGAGTCAATTATGTGTAAGTCGCATACGTTTTAGCCCATTCGGGTTAAAAATAGTCCTATGGGCACAATATTAATTCATTAAAGTCCTCCAATTAAAGCATGCACGTTATGTGCCCTGAATTTCCACTACCTCCATAAACTACTGTCGTGAAAAAGTCTCTATCTCTATGAAGGATCATCTAATTTAAAATGACCGTCGACAAAGAGGGTATTCTTGTTGATAATAAATATGTGGGTTCCCTACATTCCGTCTATGTCAAATTAATATTGAATAGTATTAGATATAAAAAAATATATGGGTTTTAATGGATAGATATACTAAAATAGGATTGATTAAAATTATTATTATTATTATTATTATTATTATTATTATTATTATTATTATTATTTTTTATTCAAATTTATCTTTGATTTGATTATGCTACACACATTTAAAATATTGAATTTTCAAAAAGCATAAGCTTTTTTTTTGTGTAAAAAATATATTATACACAATCGTATCTTAGCCCAAAGAATGAGAAAGTGTAGCACAATTATTATATCTTGAAGTTCATCTTTTATACTCAATCTTCTATCCAAATTTGATTTTGAAATTTCAATGTGAGACATAACCCATAAATATTAATTAACCGAATGTTTGGACAAATAAAGACATTACATTAATTGAAATTTAAAAAATAAAAAACATCTTATTCATCAACCGGCTCAATTCGGCTTCAAAGATGCTCGATCAAATCATTTGTGAGCCGATGGTGCTTCCTTGTATCTCTCAATGCGGCGTCCCATTTGAGAAAAATATTCCAGGAGAGTAGAGCGGGGACTCGAGTTATATTACTACCCAGCGTTGTTTTTGTGTCCTCACTCCAGTTCTTAGCATCCTCCCTTTCGTCTTCAATGATCATGTTGTGCAAAATAATGCACGTAAATATGATGTTGCGGAGGTACTGAGTGTACCAGTTGCGCGCCGAGTTCCGGATAATTCCCCATCGGACTTGAAGAACACCGAATGCCCGTTTGATATCATTCCTCGCCGCCTCCTGCATCTTCTTGAACCACACTGTCTTATGGTCTGTTGCAAGCGGAGAAGCCTTGATCAGAGCCGCCCAATCTGGGTAGATCCCATCGGGTAAGTAGTAACCGCCGTCGTAGGGCTTTCTGTTCACCATGAATTGGCACGGCGGAGCCCGTTCTTCAAGCACGTCCTCGAATAAGGACGACTGATTGAGGACGTTGATATCGTTGTTGGAGCTGGCTACTCCAAAAAAGGCATGCCAGATCCATAAATCTTGAGACGCCACAACCTAAAAAATCAAGGAAGGCACGCCAATATCTTCTCGTACAGTGCATGCAGTCCAAGCTACCGAGCATCTCCGGAAAGTTGTGCCTTTCCTCGTGCTTCCACATCAGCCGAACGGTGTCTTGAGCATTTGGCCTCTTCAAATACACATCACCGAATAGCTCGATGACACCTTTGCAGAACTTCCGGAGGCAAAGACGGTCGATGCTATCGCCGATCTTCAAGTATTCATCGAATGTATCCGGCGCTCCACTGGTGGCTAGTTGGCGAATGACCATTGTGCATTTTTGCACCGACGTGAGGCCCCATTTACCGGTTGCATCTTGCTTCTGCTGGAAGTACCACACATTCTGCTCCAACGCCTCGCAAATCCTCAAGAACAGATGCTTGTGCATCCGAAAATGCCGGCGGAAAAATATTGGACCGTACGTCAGGTTGTCGTTGAAGTAGTCGGCCATCAATTGTCGAGCGACAGCAGCTTGGAGGTTCGTCACCATCGACATAATCTCATCGTCGGTGCCATGAGAAGAGTAGCCGGTTGAGGAGTCGGACGACGAAGATATTTTTTTTGGCGAAAAAATTGAGAGAAAACTAGAGAGAAAACTAAAGGAAGAAGATGAATTTAGTGTGGAAAAAATTGTGGTATGAAGAGGGGTATTTATCGGTGTGAATAAAAAAAATTAAAAATCGACTAAAATAGCCATTTAAACACCCGTTGGAAACAATATAACCGTTGCCTATTTTTTATTTATTTTTTCGGTCAGGCGCGTGCACGCCATATTTAAAAAAAATGTTGAGCGCGTGTCCCGCACGCGCCGTATCGAGACTGTCTCGATGCGGCGGGACCGTCTCGAACCTTCCGGAGCTGCACCATGGTGTCTCGTCGACGCGACTGTCTCGAGCCGGCAGACGAGATAACCGTTGCAGCCAGTCTTATTAATTTTACTGTGGATAATTCAATACATTATTTGAATAAAAGGTCTTAATATGGTCTAATAATAAGGAGTAATTAATAGTGTACACAATTTATATGATAATTGGACCAATCAATCAATGAGAATTGTATACTATAATTTAGTCAAATTTACATACTTAATTTATGGGAAGTAATGAATAGTATCTATACAAATGATATGATTGCTATCATGGGTGTGATATCTATATACATGGTATGATTATATAAATTAATAATTTTAAATCTAACTATCCATAATAGCTATACGTTACAAAAAGAATTATTTAATTAATTGATTGTCGAAGTCTAATAATACATTGAAAGTGGATGAATAATTGATATTTTAGATAAATAAAAAAATTCTTAAAATACCACTTATGCATAAAAATTAATGTGGTGCTCTCAATCAAAGTTATTATTATAAAGAAGATAAGCATATTAGTATCTAAAACTGATCTATTATACAGAATTAGTGTACAACCCGTCGAAAATCGACGGGAAATCACATTATGCTATAATTTTAAGTATGTAACCGCAAAAGTAACATAATATTATCTACATGGAGGAAGGTTATTTCAACAATTCATTAAAGAAGTCTTACAAAAGTGATGAACTATAAAGTTATTTTCTTTTTTTTTATTCTACCTCTTTTAACTTATTTTTACTTTTATCATATTATTTTACAATTTATAAGCAAGAAAATAATTTAATATTAATTCGGAGGTAAAATATTTCGACAATTGATCAAAAGAGTATTTTCTTTGATTTTATTTCAATTTCTTTTAGCGGCACGAAATCAATAGAAATCAAACAATTTTTTTTTTTTTTTACCAACTAAACATACTTTAAAAGATTCATAGTTTTTTAGTAACTACCTCACAATTTGTCAAAAATTTATTTCATACGATGCTAATTGTTGTATACGTCTGATCATCTCGTCACAAATTAAAATTTTAAAATATCTTCTCATCAGAGACGAATGTACCTTACCGGGGGGCACGTGCGCCCACATTTTTCTAAATTTGTTTCACAAATCATACATATATTTTAGAGAATATCATATGATATAGCTATAATGAACATTAATATATAAATTTTGGCTCACCCTCTTCATAAATATAAAATTTGGCCATTCTTTTGACATTGAAAGGGATCTACCCTTAATAAGGACGTCGTGGGTCATGGGTCTAGACGCAGGCGGGTTCGGGTCGGTTTGGTACATCTGGTACAAATATGAGTCTTTATACCAACTTGCAGCAGAAAATTTTCTACTGCTATCTTTATCAATCGATGCTCCGTTTCTACTGATTTAATCGTTTTTTCTGATCCGTTCAACACCTTAGGAAATCAATTCCGATCAATTTCATCCTAAATTTTGTTCAAATCGATCAGATTTTGGGGGAAATCGAACCACGATTCAATTTCTAGGGCTTTTTCCGTCGCCGGAATGTTATTCACGTTTTCCTGCACCGTCATCGGTTGTTTTTTTTATTTCTGACACCACAGTTGAGGTCGCCTTGATATTGCGACTCTATTGGTGGTGGTGGTGGTGAAGCCTCACTCTCGTTCGCCGGAGTTATTTTCGATGTGTATTTTTGGTTTGTTGTTCGCAACTTGGTACTATTGGTACAAATGGATTTCGTTTGTTCCAATAGTACCAACACTTTGGAACAATTGGAATTAATAAGTCTAAAATAGTACCAAAATAAATATACCAATAGTACCAAATGTGTCAATAGTACCAGATGCCTGATACCCGCCCGAACCGATCCGCGCCCGCTCGCATCTTACCCGACCCACTCCGCATTTCATTAAGGGTATTTTTGTCCCAAATTGAAACAAATGGCCAAAATTTATAATCTTGAAGAAGGTGAGCCAAAATTTATGTTTTAATGACCATTATGGCTATTTCAAAAATTATCTCTTATATATTTGTATGTATATTTTTAATTAATTATGTAATAAAATAAGTAAATATTAAACTCAATCCCCAATACATTACGCATTACTCAAGCATCAAGCTTGAATATGAATTAATATAATTTCGATGGTATTTCATTTCAATTTTCAAATTTGATTATTATAATTTATATATGGTGATATTAATTAGTTATTTGCATTCTTTCAGGGTTTCTATTCTCTCATAACTTAAGCACTTTAGTTAGTAGAAATTCCATTTCTTTTTTAATTTATTGAGTTACATGATTTTGATTTAAGGGAATAAGATATTGAATTGTGTATATTATATTTTTATGTTACCTTTTCAAACGATTTTTATGTGTATTATTATTTTTGTAGCTATAAACTTAAATAAATATAGGAATTCATATGATTTTTTAATTTATTTTGTAATCATGGAAAGATTTTATAAAAGAGCATTAGAACCACCATTTGTTATTTGAAAAAAATCGATGATAGTACCAAATTAAGTTGGGAAAATTTGATGCAAAAGACCTTCATATTGATCCGAAGTTAAGAATTCAAGTTTTGAATTATAATCCAAATATTTCAAATGAAACAATGTAGTAATATTCATGTTACGATTGTAATTGACTTGATTATTATGTAGTAAATTTTTTTAGCGTATTATATTTTATCGTTATTTTGTGCTCCCTCAATGAATTTTTTTTTGGAGATAAATATTAATACTCAACCGAGGTTGCGCCACGTAGGACCTAAATTTAATGAGAGGTTTCGAATTCGCATCGGTGACAGGAAATTACATTATGTTATAATTTCTAAGTATGTAATCATAAAAATACTACAATATTATTTATATGGGAGTAATATTATTTTTATTGTGGCATGTTAGTTGTTAGTATTTTTCCTACACTCATAGTAAACTCAATTTTATTGTACTTCCTTTTACAAATATTTTAATTTTATTATATTTTATTGCAATCTGTAAGCATGAACATTAAAATTTATAATATTATTTTAGAGTAATAATATTTCTATAATTGATATAAAAAAATTTTACTTTTGATTTTATTACACTTTTTTAGCCACAAGAAATCAAACTTTTTTTTTGTTGTACAAACTAAACATAGCTCACAATTTGTCAAAGATTTCATTGTATACGATATTAATTGTTGTATACATCTAATCATCTCGTCACAAATTAATATTTTGAGATATCTTTCGTTATTGTACTAATGAGATTGCAATGAATTATTAGTCATACTTAGCTTTGATCATCTCGTCCCACATTAATTGTTGCAATACTTATAAATCATCTCGTCCCACATTAATTGTTGTAATACTTATTAAAAAAATTATTAATTAGGTCAAAATTAATTTTTTATAAGAAACTATTACTCTTTTTATATAAGTTATCCGATTGGTGATGGAAAAATAAATATTGATCTTGAGAATTTATGAAGGTTCTCCAATAGAGGAGTTTTATTGAAAAGTGATGTGGCTATAAATTTCTATATTAATTTATATAAATATTAATGAAAAATGCATAAGATATAGATTTAAAATAAATATGAATAATGAATGAAGAACGCGCTATTGTGACAATCTATAATTTTGTTATACTTATGTGGTCAAAACAAATTATTATTTGGTAAAAGTAAATATATAAGAGACAATTTTAATTGAGAAAAATACATTTCATGTCTAATAATACTTTCATAAAGCATAAAAATACTTCCATTTAGGTTGGAATTAAAGCTCAATGAAAGAAAATATAAAGAAGAAAATATGACTAATTGAACAAAAAGATTATTGTTTAAATTTGAATTTGAATAATCTCGTTCAATTTAATAAGAATAATGTACAATGACTATTAGTGTATGATACACTTGAATAGTCACAAGTAAAAATCTAAATTTAAATTTGAATAATCTCGTTCAATTTAATAAGACTAATGTACAATAATGACTATTAGTGTATGATACACTTGAATAGTCACAAGTAAAAATCTAATATTGACAAAATAATAATTGATAAAATTAAATTTTAATAAAATTATATTATTTTTTGACCAATTAATTAAATGGCTAAAATCAAAATTGGCTGTGCAAAAAATATTGCATGTTAAAAAAGACACAATGATTTTGAGTATTTATATAGATTTTCTAAGAGTGAAGTCTTATTAAAAAGCAATGTGGGATAGAAAAATAGTTATATTAATAGACTACATGAAAAATTTTATACTGTTAAAATAAAGTAATAATATACTTTAGAAATTTCCTACCGTAATCACAAATAAACTATATAATATATTTAGTCCATTATTAACTAATAAAATATAAAATGAATAAAACTCCAAATATGAGATTTCTTGTCATCCTTAAAATACGAAAATAAAATAAAATTATTATAAAATAATAAGAATTAAAATTTGAATCCAATAAGAAATATTGTATCTCATAAAATATTATTGAATAAGGAATGTTTTGAAAATATTAAATATTATATAATATATGAATAATAATAAAAATTGATTAAAATGAAGATTTAAGATAAATATGAATATTTATTAAAAAATGCACCACGTAGGACCTAAATTCAATGAGAATGCTCGAATTTATATCGGTTTAAATAATATATAGATAGATTAATAAACATTACTGAATAATAAGATTGGAATTGATTTTACTATCGTAGACCATCATAATTAGAGTTGTCAATCTATGACAGCTCTAGCCCAGCTCATCAGATGATGCGGGCCTTGGGCTACGCTAACCCTTGAAATGGCCCCCCATATAAACTGTTTCCCAATTCAGAATCGGGCCCGATCAGACTTTACTCTTCATGGGCTTCAAGAGGGTCTTTTTTCTATCAGTAATTCTAAATATAGCCCTCTAATTTTTGAATAAGCCCTTTAACTAAACAATTTACATTATTTCACTTAAAAAAAATAAAAAAATAATAATTTATTTTATACTTTGAAATTCTCGATATCATTACGGATTATCATAGTAGATTTATTTTTTTATTTTATTAATATTATTATGAAGTAGTTCTTCATTTCGTTTAAATATGAAAGTTAATTTTGAAAATTACTATCCGATGACGTTGGCTAGAGGTGGCGCAGAAAGGGAGATGGTTGAGTGTGCATCGACGTTTGATAAGAACGACAAGTGGAGAAAAGGGAAAAGAAATTTACGAGTTCTCAGTTTTGGCGAATTTTCTGATTTCTAATTTGCTTAACTGGAGAAAGAAATAGATCGTGTTTTGTAGAGAGAGAGAGAGAGAGAGATGGGGGATGTTCATCGAAATTCAACTAGAAAGACATTGACACAGGGAAACAAAAATGATAATGCGGCGGCGGTGGCAGCGGCAGCGGCGACATTGGTGCTGATTCTACACCATTGTTTTTAATTAGCCGCTTTCACTGCAGCATCTTCCTTAGTACGGCTATAGTATTGGTTGGTTTTTTCATCTTTTGGTCTTTGGGTGAAGTATAGAATAATTGGGATTGGGTGAATTAATTGTTTTGGTGATAATGGCAGTAGGGAGTAAAAAACAAAGTTCCAAATTAAGTTTTATGAGTTTAGTATAATTGTATTGGGGGTTATTCAAAATTTCCAGTTGAAGAACAGTCGTATAGCCCAAGGGCGGATTAGGAAAGTACAATATTGTATTTATTTAATTTTAATATGGTGGCTATGAACAGTAATTTAGGAGCTATGATTAGAATTACTTTTTTTCTATGAAAAGCTCATCTCAAGCCCGACACACTCCACTAGCGGGCTTAAATAGAAGTGGGCTTCTTCGGGCTGGGTCTATGGAGTCGGCCTGATCTAGTTGATAACACTAACTGTGATAGTCACACATGGTAGCGGCAGTGACAATTGTTATTGGTGAACTTAATGTTGGGTATGGAGTTTTGTTTGGAAAATAATCTTGGCCCGATTTTGGTTCATACTTCATGCTCGGGATACAAATTGTTTGGAATGTGAGAAGAGTTTAGACTTTAGATGCTTGGGGCCATTAATGCACCAAAGCAGCAGCACGTTGGTCGACTACTCTATTCGTAGATGCCAATGTTTAGCTCAATATGTTTTGGAGCATTATGGTGTATAAATTGACGGTCTAACTTGTTATTTTTTTCTTTCTCTAAAGTAGTTATTTTACTACTTAAAGATAAGAAAACTAATTATTTTGCTGGAATAGCATCGAATTTAGTATGCAATGCTAACCTTTAGTTTTGTTTTCAAACTTTCATGTATCCTCCTCATTATTTTGCTGAAATAAACACATGATGTTGAAGGTCTATCACATATTGACATGAGTTCATCTTTATCTTCTCAAGAAGAGTAAATCTATCAAAGTTCAAAATTATGTACACAGGACCCAATATATTTATAATTTGCAAGAAATAACTAATTGAATCGAAAATTGTCGAATTCCTATAAACCTAATCACAATTCAAGAAACAGAAACTCCAATGCCAGAGACATGTAAGGTTGTAATTCGCCAGAGTCTCTATCCATCACAGTATACTGAGGCTGAGGCTGAGACCTTATTTATTTTCCTACTTATAATTTCACTAACAAAAATTGGGGGAAAAAGAGAGAGAGAGAGAGAGAGAGAGAGAGAGAGAAGGGATAAAAACCCAATAATGCAGCAGAGCAGAACCATCATAGAAAACAAAATAAGACAAACACATATAGTTTTCAAAATTCTTAACCATATAATAATAGGATAAACTTAAAACTCGTTAAAGGAAAATAAAAATAAATGTTGATGTATAATTTGAGAAAGTGTTGGTATTGTATTGTAGCCAAAGCTGCATATCCTGCATGAGTGGTAGTTAAAGATGAGGAAATAATTTAAGTGGAGAAGAGTAAAGCAAAAATAGTAACCTCAATTTGCAACTCCCATGCAACCTCCGCCCGCCACGTGGCAGGTGGGCAATCTTGATTGTGTGGCTTATGGGGATTGATATCCCAATCCAATGAGGTTAGAAATTTGTGTAGTCTCTTCAAACTCACCCTACTATAAGTCTCCCCTCTCTCACTGCTATCTTAATTGTAGCTAGCACAGCCACTGAATCACTCACACACACACTCTCTCTCTCTCTCTCTCTCTCTCTCTCAGCAACTTACACTTATCAGAGTCAGAGATAATAAGTGCAATGGCAGCCGCCGTGTCAACCATCGGAGCTGTCAACCGCGTTCCGGTACTATATATATATATATATATATATATATATATCTGATGTCTTAATTAATTTGCCTCATAAAATAATTAGTACGTATATGCTGGTTAATTGTTAATTGTAATTGTAATAATATAATGTACGGAAAACGTGGGACAGGTGAATGGATCGGGCGGTGGAAGCGCAGTGGCAACGTCGTCGTTTTTGGGGACGAGTTTGAAGAAAGTGGTAGTTAAATCGGGCAATGTGGGGAAGGGCAATAATAGCTTCAAAGTGGTAGCGCAGGAGATTGATGAGAAGAAGCAGACAGACGGAGACAGGTGGAGGGGGCTGATCGAGGACGCCTCGGATGACCAGCAGGATATCACCAGGGGTAAGGGATTGGTGGACTCCCTCTTCCAGGCCCCCACCGGCATGGGAACTCACGACGCCGTCCTCAGCTCCTACGAGTACATCAGCCAGGGCCTCCGCGAGTACGTCTTTCTTCATTCATTAATCCTCCTATTAATTAATTCCTAATTAATTACTCAAATATTTCCCCCAAACAAACACACAGATTCGATATGGACAACAAATTGGATGGATTCTACATTGCCCCAGCCTTCATGGACAAGCTTGTTGTTCACCTTAGCAAGAACTTCATGACATTGCCTAACATTAAGGTAGGTGCATGCATGTATATACTCCATACTAGCTAGTACTAGTAATTGATCAAATTAAACAACATTATTAGTAGTTAATTAATTAATTAATTTGGTGCAGATTCCTCTGATTTTGGGAGTGTGGGGAGGCAAAGGGCAGGGAAAATCCTTCCAGTGCGAGCTGGTGTTCCGGAAGATGGGAATCAACCCGATCATGATGAGCGCCGGAGAGCTGGAGAGCGGCAACGCGGGAGAGCCGGCCAAGCTGATCCGGCAGCGGTACCGTGAGGCGGCGGACATCATCAAGAAGGGGAAAATGTGCTGCCTCTTCATCAACGATCTGGACGCCGGAGCGGGTCGGATGGGCGGCACCACCCAGTACACGGTGAACAACCAGATGGTGAACGCCACGCTGATGAACATCGCCGACAACCCCACGAACGTGCAGCTGCCCGGCATGTACAACAAGCAGGAGAACCCCCGCGTCCCCATCATCGTGACCGGCAACGACTTCTCCACCCTGTACGCGCCGCTCATCCGTGACGGCCGTATGGAGAAGTTCTACTGGGCGCCCACCCGGGAGGACCGCATCGGGGTGTGCAAGGGCATCTTCCGCACCGACGGCGTCCCCGAGGAGGACGTCGTCAAGATCGTCGACACCTTCCCCGGGCAGTCCATCGACTTCTTCGGGGCGCTGAGGGCGCGGGTGTACGACGACGAGGTGCGCAAGTGGGTGAGCGGAGTCGGCGTGGAGAACATCGGCCGCAAGCTGGTCAACTCGAGGGACGGCCCCCCCGTGTTCCAGCAGCCCAAGATGACGATCGAGAAGCTGCTCGGCTACGGCAACATGCTGGTGCAGGAGCAGGAGAATGTCAAGAGAGTGCAGCTCGCCGACAAGTATTTGAAGGATGCTGCTCTCGGAGAGGCTAACAAGGATGCCATTGACAGCGGCTCTTTCTTCAAGAAATAGAATACCATTGCATATTGATTGATTCATCTTTATTAATCATATCAAATGGTCGGTTAATTTGCATCCATGGAATCATCTTATCTACTAGTATCTTTTTTCATGCTAATTATAATTATTAATTACTGTTGTTGCTGCAGACGGGCAGCTGCGCATGTATCTGTGTCAACAACTGCGTGATGGAAATTCAAGGCGGCTGCTTGCTTATACAAATTCTGTTTTCCTCCTTAGCTCTTCTCTTTCTCTTTTTCTTTTGATTAATTGTGTTATGTTTCGTGAATCAATCGAATGAGTTTTTAATTGCTTTCTAATAAGAGCCAATAACTTAGAGTTATTGCATGTGGAATGTGTAATTTTGTGATATACAATATCAACGCTTGGTTGTTGGCTCTCTCTGCCATTTCATTTGCATTTTCACACTTCTATTAATCTGCTGTTTGTGTTTCACTAATCGTACATCACTATTAATTAATAGTAGTAGTACATTATTTAAATAATATTTATTATTAAACCGAAAGTTATTATTATTATTATTATATAATTGACCTTAATTATTAATATTTACTACTAAAAATTTCAGCTTAATTAGAAAAAAAAAACTATATGCTCTAATTATGAAATAATTAATCTCAACAATTAATTGCTAATTAAAAATTTATAAATTAAATGTAAAAGAATAATTATATACTCTAATTATTAATTATAAAATCAAACCAAAATACAACTTGACGAGATAAATAATGTTAATTTAGAATTCGATTACTATACAATATATAAATAACGCTTTAGTACATTAATTAACGGACATTTCCTAAGTGAGATATATGTAAGTCAAAATAGATAAAAATAATAATCTAGTGTTTATTTTTCATGATTCGAATTTTTAGGATATCTTTTGATTCATTGTCCACTATTTCGGACTAATGAACACGATCGAGTATCTTTATGATCGTTGTAACGAACAATTGTTCCACTTGATCCCTTGCTAAATGTACTTGAGGGTTTAGATTGACAATTTTTGCCATCCTGTTGTTGATTTTTTGTAAATATTTTGCATGACTCCCTCATCAATTATTCAAAACTTATGTTGCCCGAATCAAATCTGAAGTAGCACACCGGACTTGATGCTGCAAATAAATATCAAGATATTCTATCGTTTGCTGACGCATGGGATGGGAGTCCACTGTAAATTCACCACTAAAACAAATGAGAAATAAACAAAATTTGCGGTTTTGGAAGGAATACAGCATCAAACACAAAATTTGCGTTTGTGGAAGGAATTGAATTCTTTCTCGAGCATCAGGGTTTGTTTTAATTCAACTTATCGGTATAGCTTAGTTGACAACTATATATTTTTTTAAAGACGTTTAAGTTGCACTTGCTTAAACACTACTGATTGTTCTACTATATGATAGTATGTTGGTATTCAATAAACTAACGTATAGATTAATCAAGTTGGGAGCTAAAACAAATATTCTTTTTCAATTATAATCAATCACCCAATTTTTCAAAATATTTAAGTTGAACTTGCTTAAACAATATTGGTTTGTTTTAATATGTGTTAGTGTTAAACTCAAAACAACAACAAAAAAAAAAAAAAAACAACCAGTGTGAAGATTATTTGTTGTGTGAATTTTAATGAACATAACATCTCCTTATATAACACTCGACACTCATTACATATCATTTGTGAAGATTATTTGGACTTTACATATACATTTTTTTTTTGGTAAAATGAGATTTTATTTCATCAATTTTGCAGTCAAAACCATTTACAAACAAACGCTATGAACCAACAAACACCAAAACTAGCTAGCTTAGGATCCTTAGCACATCTCAATGCATCTGAAGCTTGAATTGTTTCACCACTGATTCTGCATGACTGTGCAATTCTCCTAAAACTTACAATGATTCCTCTCACTCCATAGGTGATAAACCACCATAGAAACAGTGCATCGATATATCTTTTATTTCCACTTTTAAATTTGCATTGAGTTAGAAAAAAAACACCTTTCTTCTTCCCATCTAATCTTCTATCGAGTGATTCCACACCAGTTATTCACTTCTTTCTACACTACTTGAGAAAACTCCCATTCAAAGAAGAGATGATTCTGAGTTTCATCTTCTTTAATTTCCCACATAAGCTACACCTTTGATCAACATTGATGCCAAACTTTTGAAGTTGATCATATGCGATCAATCTTCCCAACATAATGAGCCACATTATGAAGATCCTCTTGGAAGGGATTAAGTTATAATTATTAATACTCTATCTTCTGCACCCATCCTATCTCAACTTGATACAACCTCCTAATAGAGAACCGAGTTTGATTCAGAAAACTCAAACCATCAGTCATGCTTATTAGGTGTATTCTTGCTCCAAGTAAAATTTTCACACCCCTTGATGCTTGATTGGGAATAGGCATGATGCACATGTTTTGGTTCTTCACATAAAAACCATAAACCCATTTAACATATACACTCTTTAACTTTTTCACATATTACCGGGAAAAAAAAAAAAAAACTCTTTTTTTCTTAATTTGAGTTTTTGATTTGAGTAGGAAAATGCCAAGGAACGTGGGTTGTAATCATGGACAAAGAGAAAATGGATGGTGATCGGCCTAAAATTAATGAGAATATGAGTTTGGATGAAGAATGTGTTATTATTTGGAAATACCTACTTAATGATGTAGTAAGTCAGCTCTTCTCATGTCTAAATTACATGATGAATGATGATACTATAACTCATACTCAATTATTTGGTTTTGGTTGTCGTGCATCCAGATAAAATAAAAGTTTGTCAAATTAATTAATTGCCGAGAAACTTAATAACATATTTTTTTGATCCGAATCTTGTCAATGAATTGGATTGAGTTGTTGATGTGTCTGGGGTGAAAACTTAGGTAATTTCTATACCCGATCTAGTTATAGCAAAATACAAGTTCAAGAAGTGGAAGAATCGATTCATACCAATTTATGGACTTCAAATATGCATCAACAACATTGCCGACAAAAGGCCTACCATGGACCAATTTTTTTTTTTTAATTCACTTGTCACTAATTTAAATAAAAGTTTAAAATAGATCAAAGAAACGAAGAAATAAATTAAAAAAAAAAAAAAGAAATCCTTTTTTCAAGAAGAGCAGACCAAAAAGATTGGATCAGATTGGCAGCAAAACTTTTGGATAAATTGTATATATATCCAAATACAATCAGTGTACAAAAAATTGCAACTTCTTGTGAAACTTCAATTTCGTAAAGATACTTCTATTAATCCGAGAGATTATATTTTCTTATGTTATGAGTATGTATTGAAGATAAATACATCGGCCGAGAAAAGCTCGAATAAACTACTCCCTCTGTCTCGTTCATAATGCAACATATTTTTTTTTTGGGTGTCTCATTAATCTTGCAACATTTCCTTTTATAGAAATAATTAGAAAATCATTTTATCTACTTTATTCACTTTAAAACCACTTTATATCACATCAGTAATATTTTATTCACTTTAAAACCACTTTATATCACATCAACAACACTTTATTTACTTTAAAATATATTATATCACTTTATTAATACACTAATCACCATCTTTACTCTTACTACTATTTTTCTTAATATCCGTGCCGAAAAGAAACGTTGCATTATGAACGAAACGGAGGGAGTATTACTCTCAAACAACAAAAGCAAAACACTAAAAGTGATTAGGCAATATTTCTCCGGTGTATTATAAGAGCATCTACAGCGGGAGTCGAGCAGCGGCGTCGATCGTGGTGTCGAGCGCCGCTCGACCCCGCCTCGCTCGACACCGCCCGGGTCGAGGCTGTTGTGGGAAGATTGACACCGGCAAGAATGAAGGCTTCGCCACACGTCGCCATGAGAGAAGGAGAAGAAGGAGCAGGCGTGCAGGAGTTTGGTTTCAATTTTTTTTTTTATTTTTTTTTTTCATTCTGAGTTGCAGGAGCTTGGATGCAGCCATGGAGGTGAGAAGAAGAAGAAGCAGTGGGGGTTGAAGAAGAAACGGGGTAGAGGGTATATGATATTTTGGGTTTATTTGGGCTTATTTGAGCTTATTTTGAATTTAATAGGGTAGTAGGCTTTGGGTAGTGGATTTTTAAATCTTTTATATTTTGTAATTAAGTATTAATAAATTAAAATTAATAAAATAAAATTGAATCTAATTATTTTCTTAATTATTGTATTTTTATTTTATTAATTAGTGTGTATTTTAGTTTTTTTAAATTCAATAAAATTGTCATTTATTAATTTTTAAATTTAATTAAATATTTTTTATAATATTTATTATAAATTAAAAAATAATAACAAAATAAAATCTATTCAATCATTGCCAATGATTATAGACTAGGGTCTTATTCAACCCCACTAATATGGAAATAGACCCAGGGTCTTACTCAACACCACCAATCATTGAAATCACGTTTTCCGGCAATCAACCCGAGTCTAACAAGACCCTTGTTGTGGATGCTCTAAGTATGTTTAAGCTACTAATTTTACTCTGTTTAGGACTTAAGGCCACTAGATAGTCATGAAACAAACCTTGAATCTGCTTTGTTGAAGCTAGAGAGAGAGAGAGATTGGTTTCTCGGGAGGCCCAAAAATGTCTTGAAGCAATTCCAAGCAAATGGGAACCCTTGATTTGATGATTGTATGATTGTATGAGAGCGGTTTGGATTGAAGGCAAATGACTGATAAGAATCAACATTCAGATTATGCACCTATAAGAATTAAACTGTACATAAATTATTATTTTATTAAACTAGTAGAAACGCACGTGATACCAGTTATTTTTTCATTTTCTTCGATACAAAGGAAAAAAATTATAATTTTAAAATATCGTCAAAGTAGTGTTTAATTATTGCTAAAACAATAAATTTATGAAGAAGTAAATAGTGTTACATATAAATGAAAAAAAAATTAAAATCTATTGTTCTTCAAAGAAACACGAGTCAAAAACTAAGGCCAGTATTGTATCTTTGTTCATTTTATATCTGTTTTTTTCTTGATCTTGATGCTTGGAGTAGGTGTTTTCTCCTTTGTCGTTTTGAGATAACTTTGGCCAACTGCAGTTGATCATATCACATGGAATTACAGTGCAGACAATCTTCTAGCTTGCGATTCTTTATGGAATGAAATAGTAATATAGTAAATGAAAAGAGAATAAAGACCTATTGTTCTTACAAAGAAAAACGAGTAAAAAATTGAAGTATCGAATCTCTATTCATTTTATATTTTTTCTTGTTTGATCTTGATGATTATTGTAGGTGTTTTCTTCATTTGCTTTTCTGGGATAACTTTGGCCAACGGCAGTTGACCATCATCTCTTGGAATTTCAATGTAGTCTTCAATCTTCTTACTCGTGAATTTTTTTTTTTTTTTATTTTGTCCTTCGACAGACTGCAACTCTGTAGCTGATTTCTTTTCTTATCCTACGCTAGGCTTCTTAAGATTTTTTATTGGTTCTCCAGTCTTCGCTTTGAGTTGTCACAAAACATATTTCAATTGGTGTTTAGATGCTCAGAGTCTGAAAGTACGTAAATTCATTTTCACTCTACGAAAATTAATTTTGTTAAAACTACGTAATAGTATTAACTATTTTAAATAATCTTATAATTATTAATTTACAATTTACCTCACTGATTGATGAAATATACTCATCTATAGTAAAATTGTATATATATACTCACTGATTGATTAAATAATCTAATATTTGTATATATATAAAATTGCATAAAAAAATAATAAATATTTTTCTCGTTAGATAAATAAATTATTTATTTTAATTTTAATAAGTACTTACCTAGGGATCGTCTCAACAACTTCTTCATTACACTTTCCGCATACCACATAACTCCAACACTCTTTAGGCACGATTTGTTGCACCTTTTGCATGAATCATAACATACTATCATAGACTAAAAAAAAAGTGTAGTGTGTAAATATAAAATAAGAGCTCAGTGGATATATATAATACAAATTTGTTAGTAGAAAGCTCTTACTCTCTCCGCTAATGAAGATTGTAGCTAGTTTTCCTTTTCCGTCCGTCCACAAAGATTGTAGCTAGTTTTTTTTTTTTTTTTCCATTTAAGGACATAACCTTATCCACTATCTTACTTTTCATTTCTTTCTCTACTCACAATGGTAAGTTTTTTTCTCCACTCATTTAAGATCAACGACACATTTATCAAAAGTCGTGCCACAAAAATTCTTTATAATTTCGTGGACGGAGGGAGTATAAATCTATTCCATGCCTTCAAATTAAATAGATAAATTTACCTATATAATCTTATTAATTACCAGCATGAATGTTTACATACAACTGATTATCAAATTACAAAAAAATTAAAGGGCAAAATGGAAAAATGTCATAAGTTTACCCTCAATCAAGATAAGAAAACAAAAATCAAAATATACACAAAATAAGAAAATCGGAGCCACGTCAAAAAGAAAAGAAAATGTTACATTTATAATGCAAGAAGGATTTATGCACCACAAATATCTGAAATTTTAAAAACATTATATAAGAGATTATCTCATAATTCTGTGTCATATAGTGTTTCTCTAAATAAGAAGTAAAAATAAAAATATTTAAATTCTATACTTAGAGGGCTTGAAAATATAAAGTAAAATAAGTGTGCATACTTTAGAAGAAAAGTTTCAAATTTGAGTTAATATTGAATAATATTTAATAACAATATTTGTTTAGTAATAATATGTTTGGCCTAATCAAAATTTCTAATAGTACTTGAGATATATATCTCGTGGTCAATGAAATCTAATCTAGAACATATACAATTATAATATATATCATATACATTAAGTAACAAGGGTATTATAATCAAAAGTTTTCAACAAGACATTTTTTTTAATATTGGTATAGATAAAAGAAATATAGTTAGGGAAAAAGATAATGTTGTATAAATTTAACCAAAAAATGGGATAATTTTTAAAAGGGTAGTGCTATTTAGATATACTATGTCCAGACATACGATGATAAAAATAGAGATTTGACGGATTTTTTTAACTAATAATTTAATTTCATAGTTTCGATAGTTTGGTTATTAATAAACATACACTTTTTAAATTTTAATTATAAAATTTCATCCCAATTTAAATTCACAAGTTTACGAGTTGGGTGTGAATGAGAGTAGAATTTGGGAGCGGATGTGCGTGAGATCGATATTTCGGGAGGGAGTCTGAGTAGAAAAGAAATTTTGAAGGCATTCGGACAATTTTTTCCTATTTCAAGTACGTATGTCCAAATATAATATGTCTGAATAGAATTATTGTTTTTAAAATATTACTCCCTCCGTCCCGCATTTAAAGCCCTGTTTGCCCTCTAAAAAGTGTCCCACATTTAAAGCCCTACTCTGCTTTTTGGACACATTTACCCTTCACCTTTATTGGTAATAACTACCCCTTACCACTACTTACCCCACCCCAACTTAATTAATTTTGGTAATTAATCACTAATCCTAAACCAACTAATAACCCCCCCCCCCACCATTCAATCATACACTCTCTCTCATTCTTTCTGTCTGGTTCATATGCTCTCTCTCTCTCTCTCACTCGATCTAACCCTAATTTCTCTCCGCCGCTCTTCCAGAAATTGGGCATTTCTCTCTCACCATTCTCTCCCTCACTCTCACTCGATTCTGTCTGGTTCATATGCTCTCTATCTCTCACTCGAACTAAACCCTACGAAATCGACGCCGATCTTCCAGAAATTGGCCATTTCTCTCTCACCATTCTCTCCCTCTCTCTCACTCGACTCTGTCTGGTTCATATACTCTCTCTCGCTCACTCGATCTAAACCCTAAGAAATCGACGCAGCTCTTCCAGAAATTGGGCATTTCGAGTCTGGTGCTCAATCTGTCTCTCTCCCCTTCGATCTGACATACGATTTCATCTCTTAGATGAATTCTCGTACTGTGCTTGCCAAACCCTCTGTGACGCCGGCCAACCTCGCAGCTTCTCCACCATCTGGGTGGATCTTCGACACCGATTGGTATAAAGCATGGTTGCCACGTTTCCTCGAAAGGAGGAAGGCCCGAGATGTGAAATTGGCCGCCGGAGCTGCCGTAGGTGGTTCCTTGGTGCCGGAGGAGTCCATGGGTGAGGCCGATTCCGAGTCCGGTGCTCCACCTCGATCTGAGGATGTGGTGGATTGGCTGCCACTCGATGACACCGAGGTGACGGTGACGGTGCCGGACACCGAGTATGATGATGATTCCATCATCATGGTCCCTGAAACTCCATCCCCGCCGCCTGAGATCGATGGATTTATTGCGAATGAGGTGATTCTGTTCTAATTTGCTGCTTCTGTACAATTTATTGCTCTGAGGGTGGGCTGGTGATGCCAATTATTGTTTCTGTTGTTATGGATTATGTGATGGGCTGGTGATGCCAAGATATGGTTTTTTTGTTGTGATTTCTGATGCTAGATGATCCTCCTGTGATGATGATGAATGAAATTGCGTGTTGCATATTTACTTGATGATGATGCTCCTGTGATGAATGAAATTGTGAATGAAATATGCATATGTATTGATGCTGATCTTCCTATGATGAATGAACTTGATGCTGCATCTTTCATATTTACTTGATGATGATGCATCTCCCTGTGATGACAGTTTTCTGAGGGAGGCTTGATGCCTTAATTATGCCACCACTGGATCATTCTAGTTTTGGAGGTTGACTTAGGCAGGTTGTGGGTAAATGCATGCTACTGTGACTGAATTTTGTGATTTGTTTATGTAATTGCCTTAATGATGCCACCACTGGATCATTCTAGTTTTGGAGGTTGACTTAGGCATTTGATGTCAATGATGCAATTGAACAAGGCTGAGACAAATAAATTAAACAAACAAGTCTAAAATCAGTCCCAAAAAACAGAGTTTACATTCCAAACATTCTCCTAGATGAGTCACATATGTTTGTTCCTGTAAACTCCCACAAAAAAACTGACTACTATGTGAAGTCATTGTTGCAGTCTGACTTGTTGCAGCCCCTCTACTACATTATCCACATTGTATGCATTTGTCCCTTCACCATTTGTCCCTTCACCACTTGTCCCTTCACTATCATTGTTTAGGAATGCCAAGCATTCCTTCACAATTTTCTCTTCCACTTCAATCACTTCTGGCAGCAGCTCCATCCTTGCCAATTTGTCCTTACTCATATGAGGAATCTTGTACTTGTTGTTCCCCTTATTCTTCAATATCTCTTTGCAGCAGCCCTGTAGAGTTAGGAAACAATAGTTGATCTTCTCTGGTTCATGCTCTTCATAGGCAGTCTGTACATTTTGAATGAGCTCTTCCAGATTGTTTGTTTGCATTTTATCCTTCACAGATTGTATAGCTCTGAAGAAACCTAGGTCATTGACATTGGTGTCCAGGGAGTTTGGTGGTTGACAGATTAGTGTGAAGTTGAATCCATCTGTATTTACATTGGCTAGAAAGTCAGGGTCATCAGGTTTGATATGTGGCTTGGCATTGTCTTGTTGAATGAAAATCTGATTGCCTAGTAGATGTGTTGGCCATTGAGCTTTAAAAGCAGGAAGCATCTGCATGAAATAACAGTCCCTTTAGCTACATGATGAATCTGTATGCAGATTCTGATAGCATAAACAAGTGCCAAAACACACTTACCTGATGGATTAGACTGCCTTTAGTCACTGGTTTTGTTATTGCTGGAATTGGTTTGACTTCTACTGTCCCTTTTGATCTGTTCTTTGAGTTCCTCTTTGTTGGTTCATATGTGATGAATGAGAATATCCCAAACTTTCCATCAAATAAGACAACTCCTGCTGCATCTATTAAAGGCCTTGATAATGCACAATTGAACATGATTTTGGAAATGTATCTCTTTGATTTACAGACCCTGTGTGGTTCAGCCTCCCCTGCCACAAGGTAGTATCTCTCATTCTCTTTTGATAGATAGAACCACTTCTCATCAATGTGTATTGTGTTATACATGTTCTGGAATTTGAATACACCATTTTCTGAACTAGAACAGAGCTGAGTAAGACTCCACCTGAGCCTACACAGTTTGTTCTTCTCTGTTAAATATGGCCTGATGGCAGAGATGTGTGGTTTTAGTTTCTCAGCCTTTACATGTCTATAAACTGCTGACTTGGTTATGCCAAGGTTTTCTGCCATAACTCTAAGGGATGTTCTCTGACACAGAGGCAAACTCTTAACTTTCTCTTCATCTAATGGTTTCCTATTTTTGTATTGCTTACCTCTTCTTTTTTATTGCAGGTTGACAGGAACTCCAAGTGATATTTGAGCCAAAGCTGTCTGTCAAACCCTCCACACAGTCTTCAAGTTGATGTGAAACTTGGCTGCAGCTTCTTTTTTTGCCCCATACTCGAGCTTCCCATCACAGCTATGTTGCATTAACCATTGAGCAATGGTATTCTTGCCTTCATCTGTCACTTTTCTGGTTTGGGCAGTAGAATTAGACATTTTAGCCCCTCTTTAATTTTCTCTAGTGTAGTTGAGAGCATTGAATTTGCTCAGCTTCTCTGTATTTATTGCTGCTGGTTGTAGCTAGATAGGTAGTTTGAAATTTCCCTCCTAAGAATTTGATCAAATCATGGTGTACTTTTAACATTTGTTTATTAATGAAATTCAGTTTTGGCTCCAAATGAAGTGAAATTTGCTTCCAAAATTACTGCAGTCAGAATTTTATGAAATTACAGCTCTTTTACAGCTTTTTTTTTTATTCATGCAACAGATTTTCTTTCCTTTGCATTACTGTTTCATTTTCTATAATAGAATTTACAGCTCTTTTTATTCATGCGCCAGAAATTACAGTTCTTTTTATTCATGCAACAGATTTGATGTAAAATTGTTAACTGAAAATGACCAAAAAATCGGAGAAAATCGAGCTGAAAAGCAAGAAGAATCGAGAAACAAATTTATTTCAACAATTTAATTATGTAAAAAAATGACATTAATTTGTTGCGTGTAATTTATCGACAACAATTAATTTTAATTCTCGATAAATGGTTCATCCGAAAATGCATAAGAAGTCATGCAACACACTCTATTTATTTTATTCTAACACCCTTTTTCTCTCTCCATAATTAGCAAAAGTAATCACCCTAGATTAGCACTACCCTTTTGTCTACCCACTACACTTTATCAGCTTTTGTTGGTTTCCGTGATAGCACCCAAATGAGACTTTAAATCTGGGACGGAGGGAGTACTATATTTATTACTCTATTTGTACACGATAAGTATGATCGTATAGTGACACATATTTTAAGAAATGAAAAGTAAATGAGAGTGGGTCAGGAAAAAAGTTTCAGCACGAATTTCAACCGGGCCTAGACGAGCCCATGACAAATTCAAGTCGGGTCAGATAACGGGGCGGTCCAACAGCTCCACTTTTCGGGTTAGCGCCTTCAACTTTCTTTGTTCCAAAGAAAGAAATAACAGAAAACTGTCGGTCTTCTCTTTCCCATTGCCGACTTGCTCTGCAATTCAACACAGATCTACATATAGATTATACATACTACTTTCTTTTCACACACAGCAATCATACTACTTCTTGCCCGATGTCGCAGTTCACCCAACAGTTTCTCAACAGCGTTCTCTCCCAAGGCGGCTCGGCGGCGCCGCCCTATGCCGAGGGAATGAAATGGCATATCAGGCAGCATTTGATGCATCTCAGTGAATCCTACCCGTCTCTGCAGCCCAAAACCGCCACCTTCACCTACAACGACGGTCGCACCGTCAATCTCCTCCAAGCCGACGGCACCGTACCGATGGATTTCCATGGCGTCACCTACAACATACCGGTCGCAATCTGGTTGACGGACTCGTACCCCCACCACGCGCCTCTGGTCTTCGTCAACCCGTCGCGCGATATGATCATCAAGCGCCCCCACCCCTTCGTCTCTCCCAACGGCGTTGTTTCGATACCGTATATTCATTCGTGGGGGTTCCCCTCTTCCAATTTGGTGGAATTGGCTAGGAATTTGAGCCATTTTTTTGCTCGTGATCCGCCGTTGTATGCGCAGAGGATCTCGGATCCTGACCCTATCCCTAATTCTAGTTATGGGAGTATGAATTCATCGGTGGCGGCGCGGCCGGCGATACCCCCTAGGGCTTATTCGTCGTTTCCTTCTCCTACGCTGTCTCCGCCCTATGGTGGTGGTAGAGTAATGGAGGATCCAGCTGAAGTGTTCAGAAAAAATGCAATTAATAAGCTCGTGGAGAGTTTCAGTGGCGACATTAGGGAGATCAGAAAGGAGATGGAAGGTTCGTTCGGCGCCCAAGCGATGTTGAGGAAGCGCGACGAGGAATTGAGGAAAGGATTGAAGGAAATGCAGGACGAGATGGAAGTATTGGAGCAGCAATTGCAGATGGTGCTGATGAATGGAGACAGTTTAGAAGGATGGTTGAGAGAGAATGAACGGAAAAAACTGGGAGGTAAAGATGTAAGTAGTGTGGGTGTGGATGTGGATGACGCGTTTGAGCTCTGTGATGCGCTGTCGAAGCAGATGTTGGATTGCTCAGCTTCGGATTTGGCTGTGGACGATGCAATTTATGCCTTGGATAAGGCAGTGCAGGAAGGGGCAGTCCCCTTTGATCAATACTTGCGGAACGTGAGAGTTTTGTCCCGTGAGCAGTTTTTCCATCGTGCAATTGGTTCGAAAGTGAGGGCTATTCGAATGCAGGCTTCGAGAGCTCCACCTCAATATGCATTCTCATGATCTTGCATTTCCTTGGTGGGAAATTTTTGTTCAGGTAGCATCTGAAATGAGGAAAGAATTATTGATGTTTTTTTGCTGTGTTCTTGTATATGCTTGCTTTACTTCCCTTCTGCATTGATGTAGAGAGCAGAATGCTATTTGTTGTCTAACTTAATTTTTACATAACATAGATTATTCTTCACTTTGGTGTTCTCAAACTAACTCTACTGAAACTTTAGCAATGCTAGAAGTAAAACTATGCTTGTTATTGTAAGTTGACAATGGGATTCTATAAGTTTGTTTTATGAGTCCGGACCATACTTAAAACTGCCGTCTTGTTGCAATATAATGATGATTGGAGAAAACAATGACGCCAAATGATGATTGGAAAAAGCAACTTAAAATATTACTTTCTGGACCAGCATGATGGTCCATTTACAATATATTGCCGAATGTAAGATAATATATTGAAATTTATTTCCTTCTATCATTGAAAATGCCGTCATGTAGTTTGTCTCTAATTAAACATGTAGCAACATGACAAATTTGGAGCAGACTTGGTCATGGGTATCTTCAAAATGATAAGTATTGTATTCCTAGTTTGCTTCACAAACCTAAGTACAGTTTGTGAACATGGAAACATTGCTAGAAGATGGAGGATTAGGCTTTGGTAGTTCTTTATCTGTTCCGAGTGTGCAAGAGATAGTACGAAATGATCCTCAAAACATACCAGAAAGATACATAAAGATACTGGAGGAGAGGCCTAAATCTTCTGATTTAAGCTATGTTTCTGATGATATTCCTATCATAGATCTCTCTTTGCTTGCTATAGGCGATGAAGAGGAACAAAGTAAGTTAGACGTTGCTTGCCAGAAATGGGGCTTCTTTCAGGTAATGTTATAGCAACTTCTGTTTTTGTTGTTGTTTTTTGAAGCAGAGGATGGGGGAGCGATTGCTGAAATATATAGATTGATACAGATTTTCGAGAATTCATTTACATTTATGTAATGAGGATTATTAGTTTAAATCTTAGGCATAGGGTTTCTTGGGTAGAAAGTATGCAGTTCTATATATAGTGACTTTGGTATTCTCTTTTCAAGTATGAGGTATATAGTCAATATATTTTCCCCACCACGTGTCTATATTAATTTTATCTACACAGATCATAAACCACAGGGCAGACGGTGTCATAACCAAGATGAGGGCTGCTGTAGCCGATTTTTTTGATCTACCATTGTCCAAAAAGAAGAATTATGCTATGGCAACAAATGATGTCCAGGGATATGGACAGGGTTACGTAGTCTCTGAGGATCAAAAGCTCGATTGGAATGACCTCCTTTTTCTGATAGCATTGCCTGCTAACTCGAGGAACATGAAGTATTGGCCTCTCACGATTCCCGGTTTCAAGTATGTGACCACAATAGTATCATCAATATACGTGAAAATCTGTCTAGCAGATACTTGTAATGAGTCTGATTATGTTTTCTTGAACTGCAGGGAAGCAGTTGAAGAGTATGCAGCTGTGCTACAGAGGGTGAGTGATGAGATACTCGCCAATCTGTCGTTGTTGATGGGAGTCGAAAGAGATTTTCTTAAGCAGCTACATGGAGATGTGAAACAAGGCATAAGAATGAACTACTATCCATCCTGTGCTAGACCAGATTTAGTCCTTGGAGTCAGCCCACACTCCGACTGCAGCTCCATCACTTTACTCGTGCAAGACGAGGGAATCACTGCCCTTCATATCAAGCATGAGGGCGTGTGGGTGCCTGTCAAGCCAATCCCAAACGCTCTAGTCGTCAACATTGGGGATGCTATGGAGGTAGTGACATGCTCATTGCATTATCAAGTCGAGCTATCTTTCTGTCATTAGGCCGACTCTTGAATTATGTGTTTATCTTGGTCTTCTGCAGGCGTGGAGCAATGGGAAATACAAGAGCATTGAGCATAGAGCTGTTACGGATGTGGAGAAACCAAGAATTTCTGTTGCAGCTTTTGTGATTCCAGAAAACGACGTGGTGCTGGACCCCTTGAAAACAATGGTGGATGATCATCTTCAGCCTAGGATCTTCAAAGATGGTGTGAAATATATTGAGTACCTTCGTCATACACTGGCTAAGAAAATGGAAGGAAAATCAGCCAACATTGAATATCTCAAGCTGAGTAGCTGAATTGTGATTGATAGTTTTATTTTGTTTTAGATTATGACATTTAAAAAGATGTTGGATGAATCTACTATTGATGCGCCCTTAATTATTTGGTAAAACTTTTATTAATTAATGATGATTTTTTAAGGGGAGAATAATTGGTATTGATGTTGATTGCGAATCTGCGATTGCGTACAACAGATAATTGTGAAGTAGTAATCTATTTAACAGGATACTAGTGAGCTGCCCGTCGAATTTCGACGGGAATTACCTTTAATTTATTAGTACAAATCTACAAAAATTGCTTAATACTTGGTTAAGGTTTAGTAATTCCCGTCGAAATAGAATTATCTTTAATTTATTAGTACAAATCTACAAAAATTGCTTAATACTTGGTTAAGATTTAGTAATTCTTAAATGTTACCGTGGTGAAGCACGATGATGAATTGAAATAATAAGGCTAAGGTTGCAACCACGTGGACTCGTTTGTAATGTATGTGTTCATACCGTGTCAAACTCGATCTAATTATGATTTTACTATTTATTCTTGTCTTAAACCTATGTAGCAATACCCGTTACAATACTTGGCTATCCATGTCAATAGAACTCGAACATCACAAAATAAGGAAATGTTGATAGATCGGGTACCCACTCATTAAACATTTTTCAACCCAAATCTGAATTTTATTACTCGGATTAAAAAATTAAAGTAACTTTACTATTGGTACTCATTCAACCTCGTTGGGTATATGCTAACTATCAACCCACTTGGTCGTTTGAGTTTTAAAAAATTCGGGTTATGAATTTCTGGTTCTATCTTTTATTTATCGATCTATTTAGGTCTATCCGTCAATTTCAAGCTAAATCAACATTTTTGTCCTATCGCTTCAGTTAGGAATGGCAATGGGGCCTGTTCCCTCCATTAAACATTTCTACTGTAAGTAAGAATTTATTTATTTGTACAAATTTCAAACATAATTCAGACCGAAACTTTGTCATTATATAAGCAACTTGCTAATAAATTAAAATATTAATTCACATTATTTTTTTATAAAACTAATAAAATTTAGTTCTTACATACACAGACATAGGGAAAAAAATAAGATTCGTTTGTAATAGATCAATTTTAAAAGGTACCAAGTTGCATTATCTCCAAGTGATATAATTTTATAAATTATTGTAAATAAATGTTATGTGAAGGATAATCCCATGTAGAATAGAAGATCACTTTATATTGGGGGGTATAAATTTAGGTTGCGGGTTTTCAAGTAACTTGGATTTGTCCCGTAACCTATCGTTCATTGGGCACCCATGGAGTAGAGAATTCAAGTTGTGCTGAGTAACGGGTTATTCAATCCGTCCTATACCCGATCAAACAAATGACATATTTTTATATTATTCTTATTCTTATTTATTTTATAATTAAACAACAAAATAGTTTAATGTCTCTCACCCCCAGACCCTTAATCCTTAAATTTTCGTCCCATTTCTCATCTCCCTTTGTCTCTCTTACCTCGCCACTTGAGCCTCTCTCTCGGTGTTGTCGTTCCGTTATTCCTATTTATTTGTTTAATTGCTTTTTCAATGTTTTAAACTATGTTTGTATATTATTTGTTTGACTTCGTTTGTTGAATATTTTATAATTTGGATCAGATTTGTTTATAGAAAAAAAAATAGGAAGAAAACACATGGAAAAATTTCCAAAAATATGGCTCATATTCTGTTTTTGTTTTTTTACTCGGGTACATATATGGGTATCCAATACCGAACTGTGATAGATCCGGTGAGTATTGGGTACAATTTTTTAAAACGCGGCGGATTTGGGTACTACATTTAGAGGAAATTTGGGTACAAGCACCCAAAATTTTGCGGGTCATGTACCCGATCCGTCTCGAATTTACATTCATACTTTACATATAACATTCGATATAATACTTTCCCTTAATCAATTAATCACAATTCATATTTAATTTGATATATGTTGACTATGTTCATGCATTCGAATTGTAACAGTTATACTATAATAAAGAAGAGTAATGGCCACATGCATGATTTGTGCTAATACTTTATAAAACTACATGGGCACTGGGCATGTGATATGTTTTATGAATACACACAAATTGAAATTTGAGATAAATCCAAACAAAATTCTTTAAAATTCCGCCTAGGCATATGGATGAATGTGGTGCTCCCGATCAATTAACTTATCCTTTCATGCATGTTTCACGCTCTTTATTTTTGGAGAAATGATCATTGCATAATCCATTGACAAATCTCATGATCACAAAACCAAAAATATGCAATTAAATTATTAGATTTTAGTAAATCATGCATTAGCAGTCAAGACCTAATTAAGTGATCCAATGAAGGTGCTGAAAAATATGCATATTTTCAACCAACCACTTTATGCACACGTATAGTATATGAGTATATATATTCATGCCTTCATTTTTCCTTCAACAAAGAGACAAACCTCGGTTAAGAATCCAAAATTCCAAATGGAAATTTAAAATTAGCTCATGTTTTTTCCTTTCTATTCTTTGATTCTTTATTTTTGGATGGAGTGTGTGTTTGAAATTGGTTGTGATAATATGAATTATACTACTATGTAACAAAAAAAAGTTAAATGAGAAATTTATTAATTAATTAACATAATTATTGATTTGTAACAGTTGAGTTTAATTGATTGATTAACAATTTTTTAAAGCAGAAAATGTATATAAAGAAGTTACTATACTTTATAAAATTTTAGATAAATATCAACGAAAATTTCTAAAAAAGCCACCTAGAATTGAGGATGATCCGGTGCAATCGACATACCTATTACGAATTGATTAATAAGAGTGACAAATACCAAGAAAATTAATTTGAAAGTGTAAATAAAGTCTATTAATGAAAATTATTTACAGAAATGAAATATTAAATAATAGCCTGAAATGTATTTAATATATGCAATATAGCAATCAATCAATGAGAGTGTATATAATTTAGTGAAACTTATGTATATGTAACATATGGGAAGAAATGATTTTTTTTTTTTTTTTTTTGAGGGAATGGGAAGAAATGAATTGATATCTATATACATGGTATGATTGATAATCATGGGTTGTATTAATTATTTTTGTAACGTATTGTCTGTTATAAATAAGTAGATTTATATTAAATATTAAATCATGTAGAAGACATATTAGAAGTGGATGAATATTGGAGATTTTAGATAATAAGCAAAGAAAAATTCTAACAATTCTACATCAGCATATCAATTATTGTGGACTTACGGATCTGTACTCCTATTATAATGAATATTGAAGATTTTAGATAATAAGCAAAGAAAAATTCTAACAATTTCACATCAACATATCAATTGTTGTGGACTTACGGATATGTACTCTATTACAATGATAGGAAGTTGGACATAATATATACCTCCATAAAGTGTATAGTTGTGTACTCAATCTTTCAGTTATTTTTTCGGAAAAGTAGTGAAAACTTGTGGTTGATTAAATAATTAAATAATTGGAAATGTTTTTTCTTTTTTGTTGTTTCTGTACTTCCGTTTTTTTTTTTTTTTTGTTGTTTCTGTACTTCTTAAAAGAATCAAACGTCCTTAAAAAAAAAGAATCGTACCTATATAACAACTTTATTATAAATCTTTCTCCAATTTCCAACATGATCTCTATACGAATTCAAAAAACTTTTTAAAAGTTATTCCTCTATTCCCGTCAACAATGACTTAACACTAATCGGTACTGAAATTAAAAAGATTGAGTGATTAAAAGATAAAAGAGAGAAAGAGATGGAGCCTACAACTTTTGTGAGAGAATAGTGTGATAATTTGGATTGAGTCATCAATGGCAGGGCTGCTAATACGAATTCCAGGTACTCGGGTAACCCGGTCCCTACTCGGAACCCGGCGGGTAATCGGGTATCCAATACTCGAAATTAACGGGGTTGGTACGGGTTGCGAATTTTTTATTTTCAATTTTCCAGGTACCGGGTATACCCATACCGTCCCATTATACCCGACGAACTACCCGGTTTAAAATTATATATATATTTTTTTTATATTTAATGCTTAAATATTAAACAATAAAAATAAAATTAAAAGAATAATAAAACACATTTGTCTCTCTTTCTCACTTCATACAAGAACTTTAATATTTTGATATTTGATAAGTTCAATGTTGATGAATGACGATGAATGATGATGACTTTGATGTTTCAAAATGTGACTTTATAATTGTATTGAATTATTGAAGAATGATAAATTGATGATTGTTGTGGTTTTGAGTTGATTTTTGAACTTTCACTTATTACTTGTATAGATTTATTTTAATTTTAAATTTATTATGTAGAGCTTATTATTTTATTTTTTTCTTACGCGGATTATACGGGTACTCATTTACCCGACCCGTATACCCGGCATGGTATTTGGATACCCGGTTAGCTTAGATGGGACGGTATTGGGTGTCTTTTTAGTCTCATTTCCGGGGCCGGATACCCGTAAAAACCGGGTAGGGTACCCGACCCCATCGGTATTAGCAGCCCTAATCAATGGGGTAGCCAAAAAAGGAAAGTAAATCATTATCGGCAGAATTGAAGGAGTAGTAAATTAACAAAATCCACGGGCACACATGCATAAATTAGAGAAAAAAATGCAATTCTAAGAAAAAGCATAGAAACTTAATTTCCAACAAGAAAATAAAGCAACCTACTAGTATTTATGAGGGATATGTTAGTTCTTCATTCAGTGATTTCATCTCTCACATTTCATGCTTCGATAACAAAATTTGCTTAACCCAGATACCTGTACACTAACGTTCCCGTTTCAAATTTCTATAGTAGAGGTAACAACGTGGGTGATGTTTGAGATTTTCTGCACGACAACGATGATAGGATTGACCTTTTGCCAGAAAATTAGACCATCCGTGTCATGCATCATCTCATCTTTACCAGAAGAGCTGTAGAATAAATTGAGTGTCGAGTGGAATTATTGGACAAACACATCTGCAGAAGTGTACCCCTTCTCTTTTACCTGCCATTGACTTCATTGAGCTTGATTTGACACGAGAGATGTGGACTGAAGAAAGGCTAGCCGGTTTCTTGTTAAAGTTAGTTTCTCTTCTGCTTCTGCTGCTTTTTCTCGAACCCCACGAACAATATCCTCGGGAGCTTTCTCAACAAACTGTAGATAAAGCACAAATTATTGGATTGTGGAGTGAACAAATGCAAATATGTCATAGCGTTTCAATGTACAGCTATTGCCCTTCTTAAATTAAAACAATTAAAAAAAAATTGAAGTTATTAAAGGTAACAAGAAAGGTCTCAAAATGTGTTTCTTTATGGCATCCATGTTGGTATCACAATGATGATATATCTATTTCATGCTAATTAATCATGTTGTCCATTTGAAAAGATTTAAAAATAGTCTTTATAGCAATTACAACAGCAATTGACATGGTACTACAAGTTTTCTGTACAACGTATTGAGTATATAAATGCAGGAAAATAACTGACTCTACAAGTGTGTGTGTAATTAGCATATATCCATTTTAGTGTATAAGCATTGTCAGGTATAATCTTTGCGGGTTCTAGAAAATAGGAAAGAAGAAACGACATAATTATCTTCTACTACTTACACTTGAAGAACTTAGGCGAGCCATATGTCCATCAAATTCAGCTTGTATTTTAGATAGGCGCTTGGAAAGGCGCTGCATCTCAGCAGATATATCTACCATGTCAGCAAGTGGAAGGTAAGCTTCTAAACCTTCACTGGCAACAAGATGAACTGATTGACTGGCATAACCTGGAAATCATTTCACGTATAACATTACCGAAAGGCATAGTAAGGTGATAACTATTACATTCAAGTAATTCATAGAAACAAAAACAAAGAAAGGTTAGACAAGATGCAAAAGTGTTAAGTTATTGCAACGAGTATTATTACCTGGGGGAGTTTCGGTAAAGCTTACATTCTGCAGATCTAGTCTAGAGAGAAGAGCCAAAACATCCTTTTCTTTCTGCATAATGAATCACATCAAAAGAAAGGCTGTCCAGTTGACTGATCCAGAGCTATACACTAAAGAAAAATTTCAGCAAACTGGCCAACTTACAGAGATATATTGTATAACCTCTGAGTTTGCAACAATTGATGCAGATATACGCTTTGCTGGTTCAACAGAGTACTCTGCCCGTGCATTCCGGATTGCTCTTGTCTGAGATCATACAATAAATGCAAACAATCATCTAGATCCACAGAATCCTATAACTGTTCCAATGACCGGTCAAAAAGGAAAAGATTAAGCTTACCAAAGACTGTAAATTATCAAATTTCTTCAGGGATTCAGCTTGCCTTGGAAGAGAAGTTGATGGCCAAGCTGATACTATAAGAGCTTCTTTTCTGTTGGGTAATGACTGTTTGAAGAATCATATATATAAAAGGGTCATATGGCAAACAGAAGAATACCCATTATAATAATAAAAAAAAATTAAAAAAAAAAAATCCATGAGCAAAAGGAACAGGCTTTAATTTTTAGATTTCCAGCCCGAAAAGTTATGTGATGGTGATACTTGTGTATAGGCAAATAGTAAACGTCAATTTAACATGAATACTTCCTTTCCTGGGAAGAGACCTATTAGCCAATTCAGAATTCAAAGAAGCTCTAATCTATGACTATAGTACTATCACCGAACTGGTGACTCTGTCAATACAATTGACTAGGAAAATGATAATATGGGCTAACCCAGGATCAAAGTTATTGTTATGATGAGGTCGTGCATCTTGCTGTGCGATAGCTCCATATAATTTCGTGGATAACTTTAAAAGCAAATTGAGACATTCCTATAGGAATCTGAGACTTCTTTACCTGCCAGAGCTCTTCAGTTACAAATGGCATAAATGGGTGAAGTAATTTCAGTATACATTCAAACACATGCAAGAGAACTGCTTGTGCCACAGAAGCAACTGAGTCACCTCCATTATAGAGCCGGGCTTTACTTGCTTCAATATACCTAACCAGAAAAGAGGAAGCACGAGTCTGGTGAAAAGAAAGAAGCCAGAAATAACAGAAAAAACCATTCTGCAGGACGACTGATATCTAATCATTAACAACCTGTCATGCCACAATAGAAAAGTAATGCATATTTTGAGCACTTTCGAAGCAATTGTCATGCAGATGTACAAGCATGAGATAACATAAACAATAGCAACACAAGCAAAAAATCCGAACTGCTACAGAAAGAGAGCATGTTCAAACTATTGCTATACCTCAAGTAAGTGCGAAGCTCAGTTTGGCGATATGAAAATGTCATCTTTAGATCTCTTAGCATAAAAGCATTTTTGTTTGCAGATCCCATCTATGTGGATCAGTTATGTCTTTTGTAACACATGGATCTGCATCTATCTTTTAATGCACGCATCAAGAGATAAACCTAACAAAGCACACTTTTGTTTTGTCCTATTTATGTTCTTTAAAGATAGAAGGATTTCAACAATTACATAACATGAGGTCAAGGATCTGAACACGACTTCCAGTGATACCCCTTACAAGATGGTGTTGGAAGAGGATTCATGCAGCCAATCCGAATGATTTGTGGGCCAACAGTTTGCCCATTTACTTGGGAGCAATTTAAAACAAGTACAAGACAAAACAATTTACATACCAATCTGCAAAATCGGCCCAGAAAAAATCATAGATTTCCCTGGCAACATCTCCAAAGAAAAACTTGTCATAACTCATGGTGACAGCATCTATCAGCATATGAAGTTTTGTAACCTGAATAAAACTCATTTTATTATAAAAGTGAAAGAATGGCGTACATCATAACAATGCGAGTATATGATTATATCTTACCACCCAACATTCTGGTAGAGGTAGCTTAAACAGCGTCTCTTCTACATCAAACTGCAAAATTACCACAGCAGATATGAGTTAGTTATAATTTACTAAGGTTATAAAACAAGGTACTGTATCAAGTGAATGAACTCATACATAAAGACTATGATAGAGAAATGTTGTTATAGAGCAGAGACCGAAGATACTATACAAGCAGATAAACTTCTACTACCAAATTCCGAAGTCAAATTGTCAAAATGTTAGGAAAAGATTTAGAATCGAGATCAAAGAACCTTATAGTCCTGAATAGCTTTCCAAGCTGATAAATCACTTTGAGGAGGCAAATTCTGCAACACAAACTTGCCAGCATTCCATAGTTTGTTGGTGAAAGCTTTATTAGAAGTCATTCTTTCAGTTGATAAATTTAGATCCTGCAACATGAAAAGGATAAAGATTTAATAAGAGACATGCAGACAGTTCTTGGGACTTGAAACATTTCAGCAGCAGTATGCAAGTTCTCCAACCATTATATACCACTTAGTATATTTAATTGGACATCGGCTAATATGATAGGAATATCTAAAGAATTCTGACCTGGCCAGCAGTTCCTAGAGAAAGAGTGAACCTTAGAGCATCAGTGCCATACTCTTTGATCGTATCAAGTGGATCTATAACATTTCCAAGCGTTTTAGACATTTTGCGACCCTAACAAAATATAAATACCATCAGAAATGCTACCAGAGTTGAGAGAAGGACCAAAATATGCAATTGAAACAATTTCATAAGTGCGTGTCCTTTCTTATGTAGATCTAGACAATCATCTCAGATATCCTGAAGGAACACAGAGATTAGAAAGTAGTCCAAATTTTAGCAGAGACAGCAAGGTAAGAGATGTGCAAGACTATAAAACTTATGCAGTGCATGAAGCATGATGAAAACAGTAAGAAACCAAACGAAACAAGTAAGAAGAAGAGCAAGAGAACAGACGAAACAGAATCATAAACTTGATTCTGCAACAGAAATACTGATCAAATGCTAACAGCTAGCCAACATGCTGTTAGAGATAAGTGCAGGAACTTTTTGTACACAAAAGGGACTTCCATATAAAGCTACAGAGCTATGTTAAAAGCAGATGGTTGCTATTATCAAATAGCCATTAGAATCAATGACAAATAATCTCTTGAGGCGCTATCCTGTGCCTCATATTCTGCTTACTTGAGAATCTCGTATAAGGCCGTGAAGGTAAACGTGTGAAAATGGTACTGAGCCCGTGAATTCAATTCCCATCATCACCATTCTTGCAACCCAAAAGAACAATATGTCGTGCCTGTTCAAATGAAGCAGCTCTATTGTCTTTATGTTCCAAATATACTGTCACTTCTTAAGGGAATAATAAAGTATTAAAGAAAGTAAGAATGACATAGTTTCTAAAGACTGAGTAAAACCAAATTATATGCGCTACTGTCAGGATAAATGATCAAGAGAAAACCAATAATAACATAATTTCCTGGTGAGAAAAATACAATGGTCACAAATTAATGTTATTCCAATGATAGAGTAGCTTCTATGTGCTGCAGCAGTCAAAAACAATAAAATAAAATAAAAATCAACTTCATGATTGTGTTTCTGCTCTATCTAATGCTAGGTAATTGTATTTAGTGTTTCAGTTAACATAAATGCAAAAGTGTAATTCGTTCAAGTACATAAATTGGTCTTCTCCATGTAAAGAAATGCACTTTCACAAAATATGCAAAAGGTACAAGTGAAGCACAAGCAGAGATGTAAGTACCCGGTCTCAAGAACTGATGTAGGATAAAAGTTCTTTAAATCCTCTGCTGACGCATCTGGCCAACCAAGAGTGCTGAAAGGCCACAGTGCACTAAGAAAGAACATACAGGGTTAGATTGACCATCTATCTAGTTGGCATAGTACAAACAGTTTTAACAGCCAAAGACTGAAGAGTTAAGCAAAATGTCAATAACTTGATAAAGCATTTAAGAAAATAACATCCCCCAAGCAACACAATTCATTGTACAAGAAATCACGCAGCAATACATGATAAAAAACAACATGTCAACAGAAAATTAATATTTTACAGATATATGAACTTTTTTCTTCATTCTATCTGAAATTTGACAAAACTCTGCATATAGTTGCTTATATGAATAGCCAGCTGCTTTGGAGCAAAATAATAGGCACTATACAAAGAATCAAACTACATTCTTTCTTGACATAACCAGTGTAATTTATAAGTTAATCCAAAGTATGTCAAGGCAGTCTTTAGTTTGAGAGAACAAAAATATCACTGCACAGAGAAAGGAAGGTGTAAGATGGACAATACATTCAGTTGATTGCAGGATGTACCTGGAAAACCAGGTGTCAAGAACATCTGGGTCTTGATATATTTCAACGTTCTTTCCATATTTTTCACGAGCTTTTTCAAGTGCTTCTTCACTGTTCCTAGCAACTATGTAGTCCTCTTCACATTCTTTACCGACAATGTACCAAACTGGAATACGGTGCCCCCACCAGAGTTGTCTGCTTATACACCAGTCCTTGATATTCGATAGCCAGTGATTATATATCTATAATTCGCACATACACAAGTGAGAATACTAATACAACTTCAAACAAATAACTACCAACTACAAGAAATTAAAGAGAGCAATGTCTTAGAAATGTAAGCTCGAAGAGGAGGCAACATCACGAAATTAATTGGCTTCAAAAGCTAGTAGATATAGTTTTACACGTGAAATTGAGAATAATAAAATCCTAAATAAACAAATGATATGCACAGAAGATAGGTAAGTGATGTTACATACCTTCTCAAATCTTTCAGGCATGATGGTTAATTCTCCCTTTTCCACTGCTTGGAGAGCCTTCTCTGCCAAGGACTCCATTGTTACAAACCACTGCTTGCTTACTAGAGGTTCTATTATCTGAAAGACGCAAATTTGCATTAAAAGAAGGAAGATAAAAAGGTGCATCCGCAAGCAAACCCATATGTAATATTTTGCAGACCTCTCCACCACGTTGTGATCTAGGAACTCGCATAGTATATGCCTCCTTTTTTACTGCTAGCCCTGTCTCCTCAAGCTCTGACCAGAGTTTTTTTCGTGCCTCAAACCGATCAAGACCACTGTCATTTCAGTAAAAATAAAAAAAACAATCAGGAGAAGTTGGAATATGCCACTGATGAAGCAGACAAGCAGTTGATACCATAATCTCAACAACTACCAGTATAACCCAGCAACTTCATTTAGCGTTCCATCTTTATTCATGACATTAAGAATGGGAAGACCGAGCTTCCGAGCAAGTAGGTAGTCATTGTGATCATGTCCAGGGCTTATCTTCAAGACACCAGTTCCAAAGTCTTTATCAACGTACTGCATCATCACACAAAAAATCATATCCAGGTATAGGACATCACCAGTCCGAAAGGAAAGAATGAGCAAAATTGACTGAATCATACAATCATTTCTTTATTGATTTTTAATGAATATGCTTAGAGCCAAAACAAGAAGAAACAAGATATTGCTGAAAATTGATCGTCAAAGACCTTCAGATTTCCCCCTTATCTACTGGAGGAGGCAATTCAATAACAGCAGAAGCTGCGGCAAGCATGATAGAAGGTTTTTACCTTATCAGCAAGTATGGGGACATGCCGACCAAAAGTCATTGGCACAATAGCCATCTTTCCAATGTACTTGGAATACCGTTCATCCTGAGAAACATAAACGGAAAAAAGTATTATGAGGTGATTCCATAATAAACTTTAAAAGCAACTAAATGCATATTGAAGGACTGCTTTTACCACTTCATTTTTTTTGGGGTGGGTGGGGGGGAACATGTAATTGTTAAAGGTAATCTGAGACTCATATTCTGAGTCAAGCATGTGGAATCAACAGGGAATGGCCAAGATCTTTTTGCAATCACCTATGGAGCTTAAAGAGATGCTAACTTTCTTATGGGGGATAAGAAACAGAAAATTTATTGATGATGATCAAATGACTCATGGATTAACAAAGACTAACTACAATATAATGGTCCAATGTCTAGTAAACACAATTTAAAAAAATATTTATGGATTCATACCCAAAACAGAACCTAGAACTGATCATATTCCATACTAAATTTGTCTAATTTCATTATAAACTCACATGGCCTCTTCTTCTTATATGAGTTTTAGAATGTCAACTACCTCTCATATGCCGTGATAAATATAAAGAAAAGCATTTGAGTTCTGGTAGAACCGTAGAAGCAACAAGGAGGGCAATTGGTCTCAGCATTACTGCTGTGAGGTGTTAAGTAACAAGCCATTCAAACATTAAGTTCATTAACAGTCCTTAGATCCTACCATTTTATTGTCTTGATATATTAATCAATTTGCGAATAGGCATTGTTATCAAGGAAGGGAATTATTTGCATAATAAATAATATGGAAGGAAGGCTCCGTTCAAGTACCAATCAGCACAAGAGTAGGAAAAAAGGAACATGAACATAATCATTAGGTGGACTTGTTTCCAGTCACAACATCCTTTGTTGAGATTCACCCTACCACTAAACCTTTGGTTGTGAGATGTTTTATGAAAAATTTTCATGAGAATCCATTTCAAGGGGGACCAATATGGATCTTCGAGTTGTAATCAAAGAAGAAGAAGAATTTTCAATAAGTGTATCTCAGTATTGCACTTCACGGATCACACTCTGGGAAATCAAAAATTTTATTAATGGAACTTTTTAATGATTTATATCAGAACATAATCAGGTTACCTTGGGATTCACTGCTACTGCTGTATCTCCAAATAAAGTCTCTGGTCTTGTCGTTGCAATTGTCAGAAAATCTTCCCTGTGATGTGAAGGAAAAAAATCTTGGCTCAAACAGGAAAGGAATATATAGGTTGCTACTGCAAGCTACTTTCATAGGATGTAATAAGCTCTCATATATGCTTGATTCATGTCAGAATCCTTCTTTTCCTAATTTATTTTCCTTTTCATAGAATCAGATGATCAATGTAGATTCAATGCCAACTTCAATGATAACACGTGAATTCAGATTTACGCTAAGCAATACGTGCTCTCTTCTTTCTGCAAATCCTTCATCTTAACATTGAGTATGACAGTCTAAACTATTTTACCCTGTGATACTAGGATGGAAGGATACTACTACCCAAAAATTTAATGCAGATCTGGCACAACCATAAGTAGAATATTATGGGGCAGAAAAGATTACAATACATGATTTGCGGCACTGTAGTCAGAATATGCAGCTTGCATGTATTGTATTCATGCAATAATAAGTAAACTATTCTAGTTTCCTTTCATTGGACACTGTGCCTTAATAATAGCAAGCTATTTTTTTGCTATTTTTATTTATGACACTTGAGATGGATAAAGTTACCTAATTAGTTGAGCTCTGAATACAAATTTATAGCATTACATACCAAGTCCAATACAGAATCAACGTTATGAAATGCAATCACCAATTACTAGGTACCAAATCTCAACATCAAATGCCCTTAGGTGAATCATGCAAACCAACCAAAAGGTAAGAAAGAGAGGGGGAGTGACAGGTGCTAAGTAATAGAAGCCAAAATAACCTCTTAAGTGAAAAACCTATTAAGAAGAGACTAATTATGTTGAGCAAAAGATAAGCTAAGTCCAAAAATTTACTGCAGGTAAAGTATCATAATAAAAGATGCAAGAAAGAGCAGCCAGGGCAACTACAAACACATGTACACAAATATATCACCGTACAGTCTAGGACAGGTATTCAACAGGGGAACCTTGTGAATCATAAGGCTGAAACTAATTTCACTTATCAGCATTTATTTTTTACAATGAAACTACCTTGAACCACCAGCAACACGATACTTAATGTGGTATAGAGCACCAGGTTCTTCAGAGTACTCCACTTCCTAGTAGAAAGATTGATCGCACATGAATAAACAATAGAGATGCTAGTAGGAGTAAAAACCGGAAAAACAGTCATAATTTGCATACCAAGTCAGAAACTGCAGTCTGTAATTTAGGGGACCAGTTTACCATGTAAGATCCTGTAAGAATATATTTGTTATAGGATTTTTAGTTGATGTAAACTTGAAAGGACAATTAGCATGAAACGAATGCAAAAGCAAAAAAGGGGAAGACACCAATCCAGAAAGCTTTTTGCTAGAGTAGAAACAAGGATTAAAGCAAATGGTCTTCTAATTATTAACTAATACTCTAAATTTTGTGTACACTAGACAGAAGGTTTTCTAAATTGTAATTTTGTTACAGTTATAAGTTCTCCATTCTGGACTGACTTGTCCTTTACAAAGTAAACAGAAGAAAAATTGGGACCTTTGCAGATGTACTAATTTTGTCAGGAGTGTATTCCCTTTTATGCAGTTCTCTATCAGGATGTGATAGCTTAGCATTCTCATAGCAAGTTGATTCAAAACCAATGATACAGGTCCAAAGTAAATTGTCACTACCTTGATAGATTAAGCCTTTCTCGTGAAGCCTAACAAATGCCTCAACAACAGCTCCTGAAAAAGTTGAAAGAGCGAAATTCAGTGCAATATGCATCTTTAGGTGTTAAATGCAGTTGATAATAGGCTGTGCTCAACTTTCCAAGCAAAGGAAGATAAGTGTATAGATAACCAACAAGACCCCTAATACATAATAGCTGTTAACCAAACCATTCACTATGTTATATGATCCAGACATATTATGAATAATGCATGGTTGATGGAGGATTTACTGGATGAAAAACGGCCTTACGACTCAGCTGAGCATCAAGGGTAAAGCGTTGCCTGGTCCAATCACAAGAAGCACCAAGTCTCTTTATCTGATTAGTAATTGTCCCGCCATATCTACAAGTAAGATAATGAGCATTTTATTTAAGTAGAAATATAAAGTCAGAGACTACAGATGGATCATCCACTTCGAAGTGCAAACAAGTTCATTTAGGGTAACATAAGACTATTCATCACAAAGAGGGCAGCACAAGATCACGCATTATTAGAAAAAACGAATTGGCAGACTACCTCGATATCATTTGAGTGAACTTGAAGGAAGGGGGGGGGGGGGGGGGGGAACTGTGGCACAATCATGATTAGTGATGAAATATTAAGCAAAGTCACTCAACTGGATCCACGGAAATGACGCACTCACCTAATGCCAACACATACAATTCTAATAAACTCTAAAACATTTGGAACATTATCACTTCAGTCCTACATCGCTGTAGACAAATTGGGAGGTCAATGAGCAAGCGAGAGGAAGGAGGAGCAGCTGAAATAGTACTCCTTTTCATGGTTCTGCACGGAACTGATTGGTCCAAAATGATTAAAAAAAGAGCCTCCGGCAGCCCTTCCTTAATTTCAAAACAACAGTATATATAAATGAGAAAAAAGGTTATGCACATATAACCACTTCATTACCAAGTCCAAGGAGCACAACTAAAACCAACAAACAATATGAAAGGCAACCAGAACACAGAAAAGATAAATGACAATGATGACCTCAGTGATACACGGGAGGGTGGGGGTTGGGGGGAGCATAGGAGGTGAATGAAGTACTCCCCTAAAATACTAATCCTCTCTTTGACCCTCATGTCAAAGCACTTCAAATCCTGATGAATAAACTTGCAATCTTTGAATACATGTTAATTTTCAAAACTTATAAAATATCATGCATTCTGCATTTGACAAGTTTCATAAGAGATACAAGAAAAACAGCCGTACAAGATAAGCAAATCACAGCACAAGCCATGAAATGCATCCACTTTATAAAACATGCAAGGGTATTGACAAATTGTACAAGTTTAAAATTAAGGGCAAAACAGGCAGAAAAATAAGGTAAAACTAGTAAAAGGGAAGCAGGACGAATAGTTACTTTTCTTTCCATTCCCAAACTTTTTTTTCGAACTCTTCTCTACCCAATTCAGCTTTCTTTATTCCTTCCTTATCCAGCATTCTTTCCACAACCAACTGAAAATAAAGAGAAGTTAGTCCATATCCAAACAAAGAGTTTACAGAAAAGCTCTTTCTTCATGACAGAAAACAATAATGCAAGGATCGCAAAGAGTTATTCAAGAGAAGAGTAATAGGAGCAATTTGGTCTTGACGCTGGAAATATTCTGCAAATTACAGCCACTAGTGCAGCCAGATGTCCAAGTTGGGGACTGACGAACAAGTAGCTGACACATTAGGAGTATTTTGAAAGAAATTCTGGGTGGATGTTACATTAGATGGTTTTACGGGAAAACACTGAAAAGCAAAACTAGTAGAACCGTTTGAACATGAGATGGACAGAGAGGAGGACTCTAGCCAGCCCCTATACCAACCCTTGTTAACTGTCTTGATCTTAACCACTGTATCATGCTACAAACTAGAAACCCAACGATCGTATTATAATTTACTAAAAAAACTTATGTGAAAATCCTGGAAAGTTTCGAGAATCTGAGAAAGCAAAATGCGATTGAACTTAAGTTAGAAGAGAAACTGTGTCTAAAAGAAGAAATTCTTTAAACTACATTGATCCAATACAGAAAACAAGAGGTTTTAGATATAGCACAAACCTGGGTTGCAATCCCGGCATGATCAGTTCCAGGAAGCCAAAGTGTAGGTCTCCCTTTCATTCTGTTGTATCTTATCATTATATCCTACATATTTAACAGAGTTAATCCGAAAGATATTGCTATGCAATTTCAATGTTAAATCAATTAGCGATGGGTGAGAGAAAACCTGTTAGTTAAATAAACATAGAAAACCAATAGCATTCTAAGATGCAATGCCAGAAGAGAGCTAAGAAGCCAATAACATCAAAAGTTCCAAACTCCACGAAAAGCAATGGAGTTACAAACTATTCTTATATAATTCAGCAATATATTAAGCATTGACCCAAATATCAATATGAGATACAACTGATCTGAATGTATAAAAAGCTAAAACATATTCCTGCTGACAATAGGAGCAGACAATACTGTTACCCAAAATCACAATATTTTTCTTTAACGTAAACTTACGTCAATGGTGAGGGGTAAAATCTTGAAAATTTAAAGAGACCAGAGGAAAAAAAAAACCACAAAACAGTAAAGAGAGCTTAATGCTTAAGTATTTTACCAATACATTTAAGAATTTTAAAATAGATTTACATTATGCTAATAAAAAAAAAAGGATGTCCACAGTGTGGGATGGTGCACTTTAATTCCCAGGTACATATATCCTCCCTGATCGCATTTAATTTTCTTTTTTAATTCATCTCTTTCTAATTGAAGATATGAATTAGTAGAACATGTCAATTGCCACATTTCTACATGTGGATGATGATAAACTCAGTTTCATGACCTTAATTACCACAGTTTCCACATTACTTTGGCCAAAGGTGTGGATTGTTGGTTTTCAGAAGTTTCATATTTTGTTGTTTCCTAGAGGATGAACTTTATACTGAAATGAATTACATGTATTCAAATTTTCAAGCAAGTATAGCAAAAACAATGCTGCTTTCACATATTATTCACTTTATTAATTACAAATTTGACCCCTTCTGTACCCACCCCTCCCAAAAAAGAAAATGAAAAGATCACCTTAAAAACAATGACTTAAGCCATGGTATTGCATACATCAGCTACGGATGCCAAATAAAAGGACATCTGAAGTAAATAGATAGCTGAAGGATAGTAACATTTTTATCACATGCTAATCTAAGAGCCAAAAACAAAAGGATCAAAATTCAACAACAAAAAAGACAACAAGAAACAATAAAGGTCAAAAGCATCTGCATTTTCCCAACCTCAAGAGTGACAAACATAGCATGTCCCATGTGCAATGAGCCGGTAACGTTAGGCGGTGGCATTGACACTACAAAAGGATCGCCTCCCCTCTCGAGATTTGGCTTGAAATATCCCTGAGACTCCCACCTAAAATCGACAATCCACAGGTCAAAGCCTAATTTGTCATAGAGAAAAAGTGGCTAATTCACAAGAAAACCAAAGGCTAGGCTGGGATGCGATTTTCATCATCTGATAAGGAAATAACTTCAGGAGTCCTTGACCAATCAAAATTGTAACTAGTCAGTTTCAAAAACCAATCAATGTCACGTTGCATTTTGTTCGCTAAACCCTAAATTTCTTTCTTTCTAGTGCATAAAATAGCAAGAAAAACCTCATCTTCTTTCCATTACTGTTCTTGCACATCAGAATGGCAGAACCAATTATTATTTCCTCGTTCATCTGCAATGTAACTTGGAATTGAACTGAAAACTAATTCAGATACATAAATGAACACCTGAATTACCATTTATATATCCTCTCCTCCGCTGTGAAATCAAAAGTTTTTGCTACTTCTGGTGATGTAAATACCCCGCTATCCCCCATTCCAGCAACTGAAAATTTACAGTAATGATTAAAACAATTGAGCAATGCGGATCATAAATTTCGGGTACTGGAATAACACCAAACCTAATAACGAGAATAAAATGAATAATGCAACACACTAAAGACAGCTTTAAACCATCGTCGAGTCCTATGTAACTAGAAGATTATCAGTACACACTAGTCCTGCATCATACAACAATGCAACAAATTTCCAATCTAAAACAGCAACAAAAACTGAAACATTGACAAATACACGAACAAAACACTTTTTATTGAGTAAATGAAAGCACGGTACCAGTAGCATAGCGGCTGTTTCTGAGACGAATGAAGTAAGAGCGAGAAAGAGAGATACGGCGACGTGGTTGCGTGGAGAAGAGGAGTGGATTGAGTTTGTTGCATACTGAGCAAGAAGAAGATAAGAGAGAGAAATTGGAGACAGCCATTTTCAGTTTGCCCTTCACTTCCAATGTTGTGAAGTGATGCTCTAAAATCTCAAGTTATGGGTCCAAAAAAGAATGAAGACAAAAAATGAAAAATAGAAAAATTAAAATTATAAACTAAAAATTAAAAATAATAAATAGAAAACTAATCAAATTGATTAATCCAGATTTTGGTTTTGTTGATTCTATAAAGTGTACCGAATATCTTAACAATAAATAAGGTTTTCTAATCCTTTTATGTTCTCAATTCAGATTAATATTCTACATTAATATCTTCGACCATTCTTATTTATCTATTTTATTAATATATTTCGAATTTGGAATTATCATCACCAATTGTCCATTATTTCTAAATACTTATTAACAGTTCGAGTTAAGCATATAGTGATGGAGGGTCTTCATATTTTATGTGATTGCGAATAATAATATCACAATTATTTTTCTTTCAAAGAGAAGAAAATTTAATATATTAAATATCTATATCTTATCGCCGATGTTATCTTTTATATCAAAAGTCTTCTTTCATTAACGAGAGGTGGTATTCAGTTAATTTCATATGCTGTAGTTTAATTCCCATTAAATTAAATACTGATAGTTTATAACTGCTTAATGTAGATCAATAGTGTAATATATTGATAATTAAATTCTCATTTTTCATACTTTTTTTTTTTTTTGAAAGCTCAGTGTTTCATACTTGATTTAGATTTTAGAGATGTGATAAATGTATTAAAATAGACTATTTTATTATACCAGCGTACTTGATGTGTATTAATTAATTTTAGATTTCATTTTATTTTAAAAAAGTAATACTACTATAATTTTCATACGAGTTATTTTATTGCACTTTTTGCAATTATCATCATTTTTTATAACATAAAGATTAGTTCCAAAAAAACGAATATGTAAAATATTTAATTATCAATAGAACAACTTTTTTCTTGTAACTATTTTTCATCTTTTAATAATCCGAAAGTGAACATAATCCTAGTTTAAAATACGTAATTCCAACAAATCATTTTAATAGATCTCATTCCACCCTAATTAAATTTAACCAAATCATAATTAGATTTATAAATTTAGCTAAATTATAATTATTAATTTGAAATCGGAAGTCGACCAAGCGTGCATATGGAACGACTATGATAAAACCAACTCTCTCCGAAGAATTTAACCAAATGCAAGAAGGTTCCCAAAAAAAAAAAGGAAAGAAAGAAAGATAAAGATCGTGACCATCCGATTACAAGAATTTTTGTGATAGATTGTGGCGACGTGACCAAAATCCCAAAACTCTCAACGAGCAATATAGCAAACAACAGAAAACAAGAAACTCACCACTTCTCACAGGAATCTGCAAATGACCAATAAGAAGATTCCTAGTTGAAGTGTATATATACATCCATCGTGACGATGCAAGGAGGAGGATAAGGCTACAAACGCCATTTACCTATTCCGAGTGCGCATGAGATAGTGAGAAAAGACGCTGAAAACGGATACATAAAGAAGGTCGAGGACCGGCCTAAAGCTTCTGATGTATCTTCTTTTTCCGACCGTATTACTGTAATGATTGGTGGAGGAGATAATGATGAAAGAACAAAGTCAGATGCGGCTTTGCCAGCAGACACACGAATATCAAATAATGCAAAAGCATAGCGTATAGAACTGTTACCAACGATGTGAAACCCAGAGCATTTTCATGATTTCAGGTGATGATGTTGAGTTGAATCCCATCGAGAAAGTGGAGGACGAAGAGCTTCAACCCTGATATCCAGGAACCGAGTTCAAGATGCTGATCACATTCGATACACAATGGAACGAAAATCAGCCAACATCAAATACCTGAAGCTGGAGAGTCGAACAGTTTATACATTCCTCTGGAGAAATGGCTCTTGCACTGAGGGATTTGTTCATAAACTTGGGAAACTTTACAACTCTTTCAGAGGGGTGCTATTGGCACCAACTGTAATCTCAAGCAACATCTCACATACTATGCTCGACCCATGTACTCCGTAGATGTCGAGCATGCTCAAAACGATGCAATAAAGCAAATACATCAATGCATGAAGTACGGGTGCATAATTATGAATCCAAAAGATAACTACCAAATCTGCACGAGCATGAAAACAAAGAGAAATAACGGGAATAATGTTTCTAATTCAAATTAAAGGCATTATGAATCCGTACATGTAGGAAAAACGGGGCTCTCCTATGTTATTACTACTACAACTCTGCATATGGCAACATATGTACAGTCACAGTCACAAGGCATTCTGTTTTCCCCCTCTCTTTACACCCTCAACTAGCACCGTTAACCTATTTCATCAAAAGGCGATGAGGTATGTTTACCATCTAAGCCTCATGAATCTGACTCTAGCTACATCCTTATAACTAAGAATTTACAACTCCACAAGTACAAACAGCATGATTTATTCCAAACTCTGTTAGGGAAAAGACAGAGTCACATTACTAGAAGTAATAAGACCGTCAAAGAAGCTCGTACTATTCTCAGTTAGCTGTACAAAGTTCGTCCTTCATTCCATTTTAGGCAGATACGAAGACAGGGCATTGATCCTCCTCTCTGCAAGAGATCAGGCATCTTGTTAATCGAACATGATATAGTAAACCAGCAAACTTCATTAACTACTTTACAAGCAAATGGAGAACAAAAATTGTGGCTGGGGAAGGGGGAGGGGGGAGGAGGGGGCAAGACTTATCGTTTTTTCATCAAGAAAAGGAGAGCCAACTAGATAGTACACAGGATTCATGTGATAAATACAAAATCCAAAATTACTTTACTAGTTAGTAAAATTTCTTTATATCTCTTAGACAAGCAGGCTTGCAGTCTTGTCAAACACTAGCAATATTCACATGCATATGCCGGCATTCAAAAACAAAAACACAAAAACAAACAAATAACGACTTATGCATCTTACATGGACACTATAAAACAGCCTAATCTCGCAAGCAAATGAGGACAAAATCAGCAGGAAGAAAATAAAATGAGAAATGATGTTAGTTGTGCTGAGATAGAAAATAGAAGCATTTCTAACAGCTCAGCCAGAGCAAGAAAAAATACCTCCAGTAGCCACAAGTTTCTCTACACGTGCAACTATATGCTTCCCGTAAGTATATTTCTTAAGCGCATTCAAATGAACTTTTATTCGGTTAAGTAACAGTTCAAGTTGCTGGTCATCACACGTCTCCAGCACTTTCTGAACAACGTAGTTGGCAAACTGATCTTTCATCATTATCTGATCAAGAAATGGAAAATCAAGTCAAGAGAATTAACCTATCGAGAACAAATTAGATCAGCATATATCAGTACTACAACTTCAACAATATAAGCATGGCTATAAAATTGGTCCAAAACCATTTAAACACGCATAAGTGAGAATTGAAGGAAAAAAGAACCAAACATCTGGATTAATTGCAAAAGACTTCAGAAGGAAAACTTGATAGTGTTTTCAAAGGACAAATTATCAATCTACTAACCTGAAGTGGCTCATTTTCATCAGTGCTGCCAAGCATCTCGTGTACTAGGGCCTGACGTTCTTCATGTGTTCCGAAAGATAAGCACTTCTCTATTACATTGGAAGCAAATTTCTGCTGGCTCATCTCTACAATCTTCCCAAATAATTGGCTAATTATAGCAGTTCGCTCAGAAGGCTTTCCATGTTCAAGTACATGCTATCATGACAGAGGCAGAGTTAGCGACTATCCAAGGTGACACTTACAAGAAGAAGGAACCACAGTCTAGATCTTCTCACAACACTAGCCTAAAAGAATACATTAAAGAGGTAAAAGCAACCAAAAAAATGCAAATTGTTTAAACCAACACACTTTTTTTAACATGAATAACAAGCTCCCAGGGTCCAAAGCGTGTTCACCATTTCATAACTACAGAAAAGCCAGGTCACAACATAGTACACTTTGAAGAAGAAACTCTTTTACATGATGCTTAAGAATTTTTAACTAACCTGAATGACATAGTTCCCATATTGATCCTGAGCCAACATACAAACAGATTGCAAAATCTCATTCATCATTACAGTCTGAGTTTTGGTACTATCACAGTGCTCCAAGACTCGCTGTCACAAAATGTCTAGCTTTAGAAACATAGGTATCCTTATTTTAATTTGCAGGGAGATGGGAGAAAAATGACTAACCTGTATAACCCGACAACCATACGGATGAGTAGACAATGTAACAACTTGATCATAAAACGTAGTAACAATGAACTCAATGGCATTTTCAGGAACACATTCAATACATTTTTGTATGACATGGTTCCCATTCTGATCACGCACACAGCGCAATACATGACCATCAAGCTCTGCAACCATTTCCTTCTTTTGATCGAGTTCAATAACCTCCAGTGCCTAGAGATTTCAGAAGAACACAAATTTCATGGATACTGACAGAAGGTATGTTTTAAAACATATTTCAAAATTTACACGGTAAAAAATGTTGTCTACTTGGTGGTAGTGAAAATAAAATAAATTTCCTCCTGCAATACCACTACTCTGGATAAAGATGTTGATATTACCAAATAACAACTGAAAGAAATAATCAGTGTTTGAGCTGATCTGTCAAGGGTATTACAAATTGACAGCGTCTGGATTAATGAAGCAGATGTGTTCAGAAGTTGTGATTCTTTTGCCAAACTTAATACAACCAATTTGTCAAAGATCTACTATGCTAACTTCAAGTCAGACAAAGCGGTAAATAACAAGAAATAGCGATGAATAATAGGAAAATAGGGTATCAAAACCAGAAATCAACTGGGACCTGCAGGACATTGAGCTAATAAGTCATCCATGTGAACTGAGCTCTATAGTTAGTTCTAGACGGCATGCGTTCAGAACAACAAGATGAACTATGTTAATTGTCTACTGGCGTAACTGAAAGCTTAGCCAACTGCCATAGAAGATACATATCTTGGATTGTGGAAGAAACTAAACATATAAATTAAGGCTACGGATGCCGGACACCTCTAGTTAGTTCCAAGGGAGAGCACCAATAAATCCAGACAACAGTTTGAGGTGATTACAATATAGCCGTAGAATGAACCTTTTTATTGAGTGAAATTACCTTCTGTATGACCCGGCAACCATACATTTGGAGGCTAAGGGTCAGAACATGCCCGATTAGCTGCTCGGCCAGTTGTCTAGTTTGGGAAGCATTTCCATGTTCTAAAAACTGAAACCAGAGAGTAGGGAGGGAAATGAGATAAAAATGTCATGCTATTATTAAAGTAATAAGTACCACCATTAAAAAATGAGAAGTAACAAATTTGAAAACATAAAACATAACAAATGGATCGCTACCTTCTGAATCACATAGTTACCAAACACATCTGTCATAAGGGAAAGAGCCTGGGGCATAATTTCAAGAAAAATCATGTTCTTCTCTTGTGCGCTTGCAGTTTCAAGCTTCTGTTGAATAAAACGACTTCCAAACTGGTCCGCACTGTCAAGGAAATATTTAAGATAAATTTGTATATTCTCAAAAACTAGTAAATTAACAAACATTAAGAACTTGACCGTGTACCTGAACTCAACAACATGACCTGCAATCTCTGCAAGCTCAATACATCTAGTTTTATTTCCCTTGAACTCATCCAACAAGGAAGCTGCATAGCTTTCCTCCAAATTACAGCCATATCCTGAAGGCCATGGTCCCCCAAAATTGCCAGCCATGTTTCTCAAAGTAGAAGGAAAACACATGATCTGTTCAGCATTCCTGGCAGCTCCGCTAGATGCAATTGGGGAGTTTGGAAACATCTGAGGCGTAATCGGATTTCCACGATAAGGAAAACCAGGACCAAATGCAGAATTTCCATGGAAACCATTGCTCACAGCACTAGATTTTGCAAAACCCAAGCCATACTGTGACCTCCTAATCAAAGCTTCATAGTAAGCATTCTGATGGGCAAGAAACTCCACTGATGTTCCCTCCCCGTACATTTGTAGATTATCTAGAGCAGCAGAAGAATAGCCATTTGATCTTAGATATTGGAAATATGATGGATTTGTAAGTTCCATTGCCAAAGCATCCAATGTGCTTTGATTTCCAAGTCTAGCAAAGTTCTCTTCAGCTGCAGCAGCAAATAAATCTGATTCAAATGTTAATCCTCCACCTAATGCTCTCGCGTCAACTCCAGACATACCCAGTGCTTTCGCACGAGGAATGTCACCATAACCAACTTGATTGCCCAATACTAATGGTGACGCAGGGTATCCGCCTAAACCAAAGTTTGACGAGGAGAAAGTTGGACTGGCGGTGTTGAGATACTGGGACGGTGAACTTCCTCGATGATTCAAAGTAGGCATAGATGGTGCTTTTAACTTGTCATTCGGATACGGATGTTGTTTGATAGAAACTTCATCTCTTTGCAAGTGGAAGAGGTTATGCTGGGCATCAACTTTATCCTGGATTGGAGGTTTATGATATTTCCTTACATCCCCCAGTGTGCCCGATGATAGGCTCAAGCCTGACAAAGAAGTGATGATATCTGCAGATGGAACTATCTCAGGTGAATTTTCATCATATAAGTCCTGAATGTTTACATATCTACGATCCAATGAGTTCATTCTATCACGACTATGAGCAGAAATGTGAGGACTTGGAGATCTGACAAGGTCAGGAGTAGAAGATCTTGGTGAAGCACCCATGGCAGAGGCATAATTTGGAGATGTTGATGAACTGATGCTTTGCATATTTGTGCCACAATGTAACGCACTCAATGGTGCCAACTCATGATGAAGAGCTACATGTGTTTCAGAGGATTCAGCTTCTCCAAAAGCTTGGCTGGCCAGGAGAGAGGGATGTCCAGAAACAGTTCTCCGATATCTTATGTCGTCCTGCATAGATTTAAATGTCACAAATTCCGTACAAACCACAGAGGTAACAAACATTTCAAAATTTTACTGCCAATCTTGATGTAATTGACAAACCAACTTACAATCGCAAAACAACATGTCCCAAGTTTCCAAAATTGAGTAGATTATTCAGCCAAAGCACACAAACAGCAAATGCACACTCAGAGAGCAATCATGGAAAAAAGAGATATAAGAATGTCAAGAGTGATCATTCAAGATTTCTAAGGATTCCCCTAAACACAATGCACCGATATCTGTTCTATTCTGGAATCCTTTTTTTGTTTCCATGCAAATTTAATTGGTTTTATACTCATCAAGGAGCTCATTACCACTTAGAAGACATGTACTGTAAGCCAAACCCACATAGGACACGATTAAAAGTTGTTTTTTCAAGGAAAACACGGCCGATAAGGTGTTAAGATGGATGGAAATCTGTCGATAAAGGAGATACGCATGTCATATGTCTCTATTATGAGATCAACTTTTAGATAATTCAATATCTTAGAAATCCAATATCATTTTATTAACTCAGAAAAAACCATCACTGTAACTACCCTGCCATGGATTCAGACACATACATATAACAAGCAGTAAGCATTAGAAGTGCTGATACATTACCCAGCCGAAAAGAACATGAAACAAATGCTAGCCTTCAGGAATGTAAAGATACAATCTACATGCCCCTTCCATATACAATGAGGGATTGAGGATAAAAGTGATTACTTTGCAGAAAATCTAAATGAAACGTGCTTGCACCTCAGACAATCAACAGCAAGCATTCCCAAATGGGAAGAATTAGTTACATGAATATTCTATTGAGAAATGGATCATGGCTTGCTATAGCCATATAGAAACAATATCAAACCACAAAACCACAATTCCACACTCCGACTCCAAGTGAATAGGAACAACCCAGAATGAAAACACATCTATCAGATAAATCCAAATTTCAAACCCAAAGCTTCAAGAAATCAACCAAATAGCATAAATTACCATATTTGCAATGCTCTTCTGCTTATTTTCCATGCCATATCCTGTAAACCCAGTCAGTCCATCACCACCCCATTTCCCCTGCTGCATTACTTTCTCCTCTTCCAAACCACCGAAACCCGGCTGCATAGCAAAGAGGGACTCGCCTCCACCACCACTACCACTACCACTACCAGTTGGCCTCTGCAGAAGCCGGTCTTCTTTCGAAGAAAGCGGATGCGGTAGGCGTGGGTTCAACTTCACATTCTGGTAATAGTAAGACCTATAAGCTGGATCAGACCTCAGCTCCTCCTCCGACACGGCGCCGTCAAGAAAGGCGGCGCCCAAAGATCCCTCTACGGTTGGCGGAGCTGAGCCGCTGCGGAGAAGGCTCAGCTCCCTCCCTCGATCACTCACCGCCTCCTCATTAAAATCATTGCTAATTCCGCCGCCGAAGACCGATCGGGCTCCCAATTCCGGTATCATCTTCGAGTAGCTATCAGTAATCACGACATATACAAATGTACGTACATCAAATTTACAGTAATTAATGAGCGAACGATATTCTTGAAAAAAAAAATTGAGGAAGAACGATATTCTTAAATTAATTCAACGGAAATCCTCAAGTATTATTCAAGAGAACTAGTCTCCCTATCTCGAATAAGAAAACTAACTTTAATTAGGGTAAAGGTTCGTGAACAGAAAAGAATTTTTATGAATAAGCTCAGTACACTTTTAGTTACACATTTTCAGAAAACAAAAACTAATCTTGTAGTTTTCATGAACAGTCCGTGTGTAGTTAGTTTCAAATTCTGCCGAGAGGAGGAATCGAATTGAGAGAGAGAGAGAGATTGCAGGAAGTGAAGTCAGTTTTATAGGGGTTTTACAGGGATATAGGGGAGAGAGTATGAAAGAGAGGAGACAACGGAGGGGAGTGATAAGCATGAATCAAGAATAAAACTAGCCGTTTGATGAAGAGGTGAACGGCCAAGATCGAAAGTTAGACTCTCTCGATTTGTGTGGTACAGTAATTTCAATTTGTTACCGTAAATCTTCCGAGGGTTTCTTTTGACTCTGCCAAATGTAAAGTGCACTTGTCTTTCCCACACTAGGGTATCTTTCTTTCATGAACGGCAGATCAATTTCTATATTCTTCAGGTTTTATCAAATTCTATCTTAATTTTTAAAAGAAAATGTTAATTTTATCCAATGACTCCATTGAAATCATACAAGAGTTTCATTGGAAGTCTCAATATAAAATTGATAGATTTAAAGTTTGACATAAAATTGAACGTAGCATAAGATGCTAGAGTAGATAGTGATAACCTTATAAAAAAGCACATAAATTTAAGTAGAAGTGTAGAACGGATCAAATTCAAATTCAAACTCATATTTCACGTCTTACCTAAAATCTGCATCACGTGGCTTGTGTTGTCTACCCTAATTTTTTGTTTTTAATATTTTCCAATTTGTTGGTTGATATTTAATTTATTTCAATTATAATTTACTGATTATCATTTAGAATTAATTAATTAAGGTTTGAAATAATAATAATAATAATAATAATAATAATAATATGGTGCGTTCCACCGCATACTAGTGGATCTCTTTCAAAAAGTATATCGGTTTAAATTCCCCTATGGAAAATTAATCAAAACTCTATCACTCACCGTTTTAATAATGAGCAATGTTGGAAATAATTACTAGTAGTCTAGTATTAACAACTGTAATGTTGTCAACAACTGAGATTTGAGAAACAGATAAATAAAACATCTCACTCAAATCAAATGGTATGGAAGATATGTGAATCACGTGCACATACATGTATAGTGCAATCATTACTTAAGTGTGTTTGATTGATATATAAACTACGATTCATCATGTTTCGTACATCATTTGCCTAAACTTTACTCCCATCTCCATCCCACAGATGCAGCAGCAGCAGCAACCGCCACCAAAACTCGTATTTATAATTACATGAAAAGCGATTTAAAGAATTAGCGCAAGACAAGAAATTTGACAACACCTTTCTAAATCTATCTATTATTATATAAGCGAAAACGATTATTCTTTTAAAAAAATTTATGTGGTGCCCCTCTTAATTCATCATTTCTATTTATTTAAATTCTCAAATTTTTGGACTTTTTAACATAAAATAATAGATTTTAAATATTTATTATTATTACTAAAATCTTGTGTCCCACATCGGTTATTCAATGAAACATCACCTATTGAAAACCCTATAAATACCCATAATCAATGTATATTTTCCTATCTTTTGCACTAAAAATTTTATTTGGCCCATTTATTTGTTAGTTGACCGAATAAATAACTATATTTTTATAGTCTAATTTAATTTAAATTGGCCAATTCATTAGTTGGCCGAATAAATAATTTTTTTTGTAGGGAACCAATTTATTAGTTTTCCAAATAAATGGTTCCAAATTCGGATTTGTGACATTATTCGCATATTCGAATTAGTAATCGAATTGACTTCGAATATTTTTTTGATTCGTATTCGATTCGTAATGATATTCGTTAATATTCGATTCGAATCGAATATTCGATTCATTTTTTTAAGTTTATTATAAACATACTATTCGAATATTTGATTCGAAATTTATAAATTTTTTACACTATTTGATTTGTAATTAAGGAAATTTTCTGAAATAATATTTCACCTAAGAAACAATTAAACACTCAGTTCAATAATAAATGTTATATCCATACATTTGTCTTAGATACTAAAAAGATAGATATTGAAGAAAGAAAAGACAGGATTTGACATTTTTGAGAAATAAGTTATTATTTTTCTTTAAGTTTGGCCTTCAGTTTAATTTTTAAATATACATATATTTGTATAATATATATGTATTATATATGAAATCGAATATTTTCGAATATCGAATCGAATATTAGATTTTGAATTCGTATTCATTAACTAAATCGAATCAGAAAAGGTTTTCGTATGTGTATTCAAATCATAAATTTTCGAATTCGAATATAAAAAATTTGAATCGAATAATGAACCGAGGCAAAATTATTTGATTTGTATGCAACCCTATGTGGCACCCTCAAATGATTCTTGCTTCGATTTTAAGAAGAATAGAGTTTTGAAAATTATCAAAGAAATGAGGGTAGATTGTATTAGAATTTTTAACAGACATTACTATATGAGTTTGAGATGAAAACATGTGATAAAATTATTTTTTAAATTCAATTTGAGAGGGGTGGTTCTGACTTAGAACCGTCGGGTAGACGACCCGACTCCCATCAAAATCGTAGGGTAAACGGACCGATTCCGATGAAAACCGCGGTGAACGGGTCAGTTCTGACACAAAACTGTGGAGTTAGACGGGTCAATTCCTAATCGATAGTTCAAGTGATTTTTTTTTAATATTATATTGAATTCATAATGTAGGATTAGGTCAGCTTGACATTCTTCAAAATTACTTTTCTTCTCTAAATCAATGTGAGATAGAGGATATTTTCTATCAGAATGATCCACCTCTTTATCCTACATTGATTTTGAGAAGAATTTATGGAATAGTGATTTCCCGTCGATATTCGATGAGTTATATACAATAAATTTAATAAAATTATTATTTTAATCAAATATAAAAATATTATTATTATATTAATAAAACCGAAAAATAACATAATATGCCAACTTATCATTAATAAATTCTATATTTTACTATGCTTTTCTTTGTGTTAAATTTATGTTAATCTAATTACTTTTTAGTTATTACTTCCATGTGTGTTGTCGTGTTTTTAAGTACATATAAATTCTAAATGAATTTAGTATATTAAACAATCAAGTGATTGAACGCAAAAATAATTAACAAGTAATATTTTTTTTAATCTATCACATATTTATCTAATAATTTTATTAATTTTTTAAATATAATTTCCCGTCGATTTTCGACGGGTTGTACGCTAGTTATTATATAAACGAAAACAACTCTACATTAAAAAAAGTCCTATATTTTAATATGAGAAATTCCTCCAAACTAGCATTTTTTTGATATTTTTTTGAAATTTATCAATATTTATCATATTATATTCTATATTTATATATTACATGGAAACAAAATCTTAAAAAAATTAAATCAATAAAAACGTTGTGTATTCTCATATAATAACATTAATACACATCCACCGCTATCTATGTTAATTCTCACGTCATATTATCTCATAATCAAATTAAATTCTTTAAAAAATATATCAAATTCTTAATCAATTCATCACATGTATATCAATTCACGCCTCGTGTGTATATAGAAGCAAAATTACTTCTTACAAAATCATCAAGTATATATTTTCTTAGCCAAAATCATTTCTAATGTAATTTAACAGAATAAATATGTTTATCAAAGAAATAATCAAATTCTAACTCACAGTTCAATTGATATTTTTAGTAGACGGGCCGATCCGATGAAAACTGTGGTGACTCATACTTGAAATTTATTTATTTTATCTTTTATATTATGGTGTGGTTCTTACTTAGAACCATCGGGTAGACGGCCCAACTCCGATCAAAATCGTGGGGTAAACGGGCCGATTCCGATGAAAATCGTGGTGAATGGGTCAGTTCTGACACAGAACCGTGGGGTTAGACGGGTCAATTCATAACCGATAGTTCAAGTGAATTTTTTTTACATTGAATTCATAATGTAGGATTTGGGTAACCTTGACATTCTTCAAAATTACTTTTCTTCTCTAAATTTATGTGAGATAGAAGATATTTTCTGTTAGAACGATCCACCTCATTATCCTACATCAATCTTAAAAAAAATATATGAAATAGTAATTTCTCATCAATTTTCGACGGATTTACGCTAGTATAACACTTATTCACGGACACTTCTCTCGTGGACTATTTATGTAACTTTAATTATCACACACCATTTTGCGTGCATCGTTGATAATAATTAATCATCATATGCTCTTTTTTAGTATGACCAAGTTTACTCTGCAATTTTGTCTTAGAATTTGAGTAAATAAATTACGCCCAGCTCCTAACTGGAATCATTAATTGATATCGGGGTCCGTTATCATTATATTATTAAAAAATAATGATTCTTGCTTTAAAAAAATTTTACGTGTCACTCCTTATATTCTTCAATTCATATTTATCTAAATTCTTAAATTTTTGAATTTTTAAATGTAAAATAATAGATTTTAAATATCTATACTAAAATTTTGTGTATCACATCGGTTTCTCAATGAAACTTCACATATTGAAAAGCCTATAAATACTTAAAATCAATGTGTATTTTCTCATCTTTTGCTCCACCAGTTTTATTTGACCAATTTATTTATTAATCGGCCGAATAAATAACTATATTTTATAGTTTAATTTAATTTAATTTGGTCAATTTATTAATTGGCCGAATAGATAATTAGTTTTTGTAGGAGTTTTATTTGGCCAATTAATTTATTAATCGGCCGAATAAATAACCGCTATAGTTTTATAGTTTAGTTTAATTTAATTTAATTTGGTCAATTTATTAATTGGCCGAATAGATAATTATTTTTATTAGGGAACCAATTTATTAGTTGACAGAATAAATGGTTCCAAAATAGTTTGAATAATTTATTGGTTGACCGAATTAAATTTGGAAATAGTCTAATATTTTTTATTTAATTTGATAAAAAATAAGTAATTCCTAATTTGTCAATAAATTAGGTAGACGGGCCAATTCTCAACTGACGGGTACCTCAACTCGGGATCCCACGTGACACATTTTCATTCTTTATTCTTATTAATTTGAAAATTTTCATTTTATTCATTTTGTTCATGTATTTTCTAAAATCTAGAATTATCATAAATTGTGCATTTATAAATCAATGTCGTGGTCAACCGTGGCGGTTGACGAGCCAATTCCCAACCGACACTCGAAAATTTTTTCATTTTATGCTTTTTTTACCATTTATTTTTTTAAATCTATAATCGTCATCCATGAAATAATTTTTACGTTATTTGTAGTTGGGTTTCAGCTTTGCATAATTTATAATTTTAATTAACGAATATTACTATACGATTAAGGACGATAACGAATATATAACACTCCTCAAAGACCGGTCTATGAAAAACTCGAATAAATTAAAACTTTTTAAGATAGGTCCTTATTCCCAAAGATTTTCAAAAGATAATAAATTATTTTATTAAAAGAAGATGAAGACTTTATTTATAAAGTCAAAAGGGGATTTTATTTAAAATAAAATCTAAATTAATTTTTGAATATTTATCATATTTGCAAATCGAGCGCGAGCATAAATTTCTGCATTCATTGCATGGCATCCTACGTGTTGCATTCTAGATGACAATGAATTATTGATGTGATTTATCTGCGAATTAACTGTCGCGTAATTATGGAGCCGACCAGTTAAGCTCGACTGTACGAAATAAATTAGACGGTGTCGCGTTAGGCAATTAGACGAGCTTAAAGAAAATTAATAATTTATAATAATTTATATGATTTTAAGTTAAAGCAAATTATTAAAACTTATTCGATGATTTTTTATTTTTTTTGTCGGGCTAAATTGCGTGCGAGCCGGACTGTTAAGATATCGCGATATGAATAAGAGAACTAATAACAGTATTGAATTAAGGGAAATAAAATAAAATAAAGAGAGGAAGGAGAAACGCGTGGGAGAGAGAGGGAAAGAGAATCCCAATTAAATCTGCCAACCCCCTCTCCCCAATTAAATCACGCAGAGACTAATGATTTCTCTGCAAAGTGTCTTCTCTCACTCTTCCCCTCCTCCCTATTTCACGCCACCACCACCATTCTGCACCATCCATCCTTCATCTCTCCTTTCTCTTCAAGAAAACAAGGGTTTTCTCCACCCTTGAATCCTAGCCGCCACACCACCGCCGGCAGCTACCCAAAAACCGTCGCCTCTCCTTCCACCCCACCATTTGCCGCCGTACCACCGCCGACTGCTGCCTCCCTGAGCCGCCGCCACCATCACCAGGCCTTCGAGAAAAGAAGGGAGGGAAGAGAACCGGGAGAGAGAGAGGCAATCGAAAGACGGGGAAAACAAGGGTTTTTCCCAACCCTAGCCCAATCGCCGCCTGCTGCTGCCGGACAGCCGCCTGCCGCCGTCGACCACCGCCGAGGAGACGTAGCAGCCACACAAGGGAGAGACGAAAGAAAATTGGAGAAAAGCAAGGGTTTTCCAAACCCTAGCCCTACTGCCGCCCTTCCCTCCGCCGTCTGCCGCCCTTCCCTCCGCCGTCTGCCGCCGTTCCCGCCGTCGTCGGAGCCGTCTCGGTGGAGCAGCCGCCACGCAAGAGGAGCGCAGAAGCTGTCTGAGCTGTTCGAGAGAGAGAGAGCAGCCGAGAGAGGGAGAAATCAAGAGAGAAACGAAGGAGGAAGCTCGGTATATAGTTTCACCCTCTTATGTTCGTGTTTATTTCTATCTTTTCTTTCAAAATTATAGCATGATTTGGGAATGGGAACGATGGAAACCTCTGCATTTTTTTGAGGATATGATGTTTAGATGAATTTCGTAATATACGTATTAGCCTCGTTCGTGTTTGTGTGTATTGGTTGCTTGCTTTGATAGTATGCTTCGTTTTAGCATTCTTTGAGAGAATCATGATTAATAATGTACATGTATTTGATTATATGAGTGATATAGTTGATGTATGAGTATGTTAAAGCCTGGATATGAGTGGATATATCGTTTGAGTCGAGTTTAGTTAAAATAATTGAACCTTGCGTGAATTATGTGCAAAAGTTGTAAATCTGCCCTTGAACTGATTTGCTTGGTTTTTAGAGGGTCGAATTTGAATCTCATCTTTTAACATGTTGTTCCTGAGGGTATTAGCATATACATATCCGAAAATCAGGTTAATCCGATGAGTGTAGCTCCCTCGGTGAAGTTGTTTCGAATCTGACCTATGTTAGAACCAAAAATCTGCGTTGAATTATGTTTTGGGGCTGTAACCTCCTTTTATTTCAAAATCGTTGAACTCCACCTTTTAAATATAAAACTAGACATCTTGAAGTTTCTACATTGTTATTAAACTAGATTTTTGGATAAACGAGTGATTTTAAAATGAATTTATGAGTGGACTGACTTGCAGCGAAAACTCGTTTTTGACAGATTCACTGTTTTGTAAACCGAGCCCCGTTTGGGCTAGTAAAATCTAATATCTTTGGATTAGGAAAATTTCTAGAACAAGATGAACATGTTAGGAGTCTCCAGTAGAAATTTCAAGTTGATTGGAGATCGTTTGCTATTTATTGTTGATTTTACGGTGCTAGACATCCCACCGAAAATTTCCAGAAAAATATCTAATACTATTTTGGTGCCTAAATTCGAATTTTATTAAAAATTTTGCGTATGTGTGTCCTCAAAATCGTGCTAAGGAATTTTCTAAGATGTTATGACGACGTGTGTTTTAATCGAAAATTTTGTAGATTTATTCCTTTTGTTAAATTGCTTATTTAATAAGTTTGGACTCAAGTTATTGGAACGGATTTTTCAGATTTTACTAATATGTCTTTGTTGGGCCAAATTAATTAATCGAACATGTGGACCGTGTGATTTAGGTTTTAGCTAGATTTATTTAATCAACATGAGTTTGGGCCATATTTTTCTTATTAAATAATTTCTTCCTTAAGAAGCTCAACCTATTTAATTATTTGTTATGGGCCAAGACTAAAATAATTATGTGACTAATGGACCATGCCTATTTATATTTAATAAAGTTCAATATGATTTTATGTGCTAGCTCAATCTAGATATTTGTGTGATATATATGTTTATGATTAATAAGACCAATAATATTAATATTTATTTCTTGAACCTATGTGTTTGGGCTTTGGGCCACTTTTGTCTAAACAATTTATTTGATTAATCATTAAATAGTTCAAGACCAGTCACTTATGACTTAATGTCTTAAAGGTTAATTAAATTATTTAATTAACTCATGTTTCAATAATTAGCATGTCCTTATATGGTGACTTAAATAATCTGGATTAATAATTAATTGTTAATTAATTATTTATATATTATTAATTAATTAATTTTCTTTTAATTAATTATTTATCTATTAATTAATCATGAGTGGATTAATTACCTAAGTATGTGCTAATTAATTAAGATTAATTAACTAAGAATATGATGAAAAATATGTGCTATATTGCTTAAATATACTTGTTGAAACATGCTAATTAAATGTGACATGATTAAATGATATGACACGTATGCATGAGTTTAATTATATAAGTAAGGTATGATATCATACATGGTTAATTATGCGACATGCATACTTATAAGAATCATGACAAATCATGACATGACATTTCATACACGACATGTTTTCAAAATCAAATTTTGATTTACTTCTAAGATGCATGTCTTGACGAATGATCTATGATACGATTTCTATTAAACCCCAAGGCAATGCCTTAATGGATTTTCAATTGCAAATGTTAAAGACCGGGAATAGCTTGACCTTTAGGATTATAGATAGACTACTTGACCCCTAGAGTCAAATGTTTAAGGATCTAGATTGTCTTGTAGGAGATCCCAAGAGCTAGGGACGCAAGAGGATATCCACATGTCAAGAACAAGAGGTGGGTTCTATTTTCAAACTGTGGGTTATACGCCCCACGGAGGTAACTTTTCGGGTTAATAAGCCTTAACTGTTCTCATGAAAAGTGATAATGCATGCTATATGTTTTTGCTCACTACTCGTGTTTACCATATATGATGTTATTATCTTCGATCGGCCTTGGGACCAGTACACGCCAAGGTAGTGCGCACACGGGTACTATGACGGTTCGGAGAGTGGGAGTGGCTCCCCACTCGAAGAACCGGGGAAGGTAACACGGTAGGCGAGTTATGATACGCGCAAGGTTAAGTTAAAATGTTTTTACGTATGCATGGGTTAAACGTTTTCCCTTAAAGTTATTGCCCTTGTATACAAAATGAGCATGCTTTATCTTTCAAATATTTTTGTAAAACATTTTTCGAAAAGGGGCACGAACCTCACTGAGTACCAAAAGTACTCAGCCTAAAATGTTTTTCTTTTTCAAAACAGGTCGAGTGACGATCGAGATGGAGGTGTGTTGGCATCAAAGAATATTTCGGATGACGATCACTCAGATTGTCATCCCCCTTTCCATTGAATGCATGTTAAGTTACAAACTCAAGCTCAACATTTCTTCAAACTCGACTAATCCGATTACGGTTAGTCTTAATCGACGCTTCCGCAGTGCGGGGCCAAAGTCCTCATACTTTGACCCCAAGACGACCAAGCTAGGGTAATGGCAAGTTGACGAAGTCTCCTTATTTTCCTTTGAAGCCATGCTTTGTTTGAAATCTCCATTCATTGTAAAGTCAATTTATGTAAGTCAACAGTTTATTGTACGGATTCAAGTAACAGTCTGGTTATCCGCATAGGTCGGGTAGCGGGCCGTTACAGAATAGTACAATCATTATTTTTATTAAAAAAAATTTATCTATATAAATTCAAATAAATTTTATAAATTACGCACTTATAAATCAGAGTCATGGTCAACAAGTTTCGACGCAGAATTGTGGCGGTAGACTAATATACGGATTTTTTTTCAGAAAGGAACACAAATGACTAATTTTTTAATCGGATTTTAAACAAGTATGAGTATATAAATTTCAAACAAGTTTGAATAATCCTAAACACATCATCTCAAATTGTTTGATTAATCATCTCCGTTGGAAAACGTAGAATATGTAGGAAAATTGGCAGAAAAATTACTAACTATTTATCAACGAGTCAATTCCAACCAATAATCGTGCGCGTAGATGCACCAATTCAGTAGTTGTGGGACAACTTTTTTTTTAATATATTATATAATTTTGAACTCATAAAATTAAGAATATTTATGGTCAACTTTTATCTTATATCATTGACTGAATAATTTTATGAATCACAATCATTCCACATAAAGTTTTGTAAAAAGGAAAAACTACCAAGTACATAGTGAAACAATTCTTAAAGATCTGTTCTCAGTTAAAATAGTTATTCTCGAAGCTGGTAAAAAAGAAAACGAATGTCATCATTTATTTTTCTATGAATGTATTGGGAAGATGATTATTTATATAATACTACAATTTATAATTAAATTTTTATTTATTAAATATTGTGTGAATATTTTTGGAATATAATTATGTATATAATTAAATATTAATTTTAGGTAAAAAGAAAACAAATGTCATCATTAATTTTTTTGTGAATATATTTGGAAGATGATTTTTTATATAATTTAAAATTATTATTGTAGTCAATAGGCCGATTTCAGGTCGGAACCGTCGGGGTAGACTGGATGATTGTGAAGCGATGGTTTAACTTTTTTTTTTTTCCTTAATCTTGTGTTGAATTCATAATGTGAGGTATTTAGGGTCACTTTTATCTTATAGATAATCTTAACATTTATAGTATTATTCACTATCTATATATCTTTTCTCTCTCTCTCACTACCCGCTTCTTCCATTGCCTCTTTTTTTTCATAAAAAGCTAAAAAATTCAGCTTAAGAGTCGCTTTCTTTTGAGAGAGAAATATATTTTTGCCCACATCGATTTTGTAGAAGAACAAAGCTTTAACAATTATCGAAAATAATGAGAATATATTATTTATAATTTTTAACAAACATAACTATATGGATTTGAGACGTAAACATGTAGTAAAATTACTTTTTAATTGAATTTGAGATGTGTTCAAGGGATATAAATTCTAAGCGAATTTAGTAGATTGCATAATCGAATTATTTAACGCTAAAATAATTAATAAATAATATTTTTTTTAATCTATCACATATTAGTACTATTTAATAATTTTATTAATTTTTATAATTTCCCGTCGATTTTCGACGGATTATCGCTAGTTATTTATTAATCATAAATACTCATATATATTTATTTATGTTCATTGTAATCTGTGAAGATATTACTGGTAAGAAAGAGTTTGTTATATCAATATAACGGAAATGGTTACCTAATGATTTTCAGAAACAAGGAATAAAAATCATGATGGAAAGGGATAATTATAAGAAAAAGATTAAAAGAATAACGAAATATATAAATTAAACATGTAAATTAACTATATGTCGATTATACTCTCATGGTAGTTGATCACAAATGATGTGCGACATTATATATATTATCCTAAAAAATGGAGATAGATCATATGAGAATAAATATTATCCTAAAAAATGAGAATAGATCTCCACCATAGATCTATTGGTGATGGAGGGTCAAGATTTGGCCAAGTTAAAGCGGGTCAAATCCGGGTCAACCCGTTGACTTTTTTTTTTTTTTTTTTTTTAAACTGTCACCCAAGATGCACAACTCTACATAACTAGATGCACCACTAAGTGCATTTAGATGCACAAGATTTTCAAGTTTTTTTTTCAATTTTTTTTTTAATAAACTGTCACCCAAGATGCACAACTTCACATATTCGGATGCACCACTCTATATAACTAGATGTACCACTAAGTGCATTTAGATGCACAAGATTTTCAGTTTTTTTTTTCCAATTTTTTTTTTTAAAACAGTCACCCAAGATGCACCATTTCACATATTCGGATGCACCACTATACATAATGAGATGCACCACTATGTGTAGTGAGATGCACCGAATTGTAAAAAAAAAAAAAAAAACTGAAAAAAAATTGGATGCACCACAATGCGTAACTAGATGCACCACACAGTGTAACTAGATGCACCACATAGTGTAACTAGATGCACAATGTTTTACGAAAATAAAAAAAAACAAAAACAAAACTAGTGCATCTTAATGCACTTAGTGGTGCATCTCATTATATAGTGTGGTGCATATGAATACATGATGTGGTGCATATGACCTAACCTTAAAAAAAAACGAAAAAAAAAACATCAAAAAAAACTTAAAAGCTTGTGCATCTCAATACACTTAGTTGTGCATCCGAATATGTGAATTTGTGCATCTGAATATGTGAATTTGTGCATCTTGTATGACAGTTTAAAAAATAAAAATAAATAAAATAAAAAAAGTCGAAAAAAAAAAGTCAACGGGTTGACCCGGGTTTGACCTGTTTTGACCAAGCTAAATCTTGACCCTTCATGTAGATAAGATCAATGGTGGAGATTAATTCCTATTTCTCACTTTAAGGGGAGTTTGCATGGGAATCACTCCCTATATATATATATATATATATATATATATATATATATATATATATATTATTGATATTGTGTGCTTATGACTTGTAATGTGACATTTGAAATGCGTCACTACAATAAAATTGGGCAAATGCGACATTTGAAATGTGTCACTAATAATTGATTTAATGTTGCAAAAGTTAATTTGCGATATTTTCTGCTTCACGTTGAATTCCATCGCAAAAGGGTAGTGTAGCAAATTTACGACGCTTTTTTTTCAATTGTGCCACAATATATATGACACTTTTTGCAACACTAAATTAATTGTCATTTGAAATAAACGACACACTATGCGTCACTAAGTGTGTTGACGTACGTCACAATTTACGACACATTGCACGTCATCTGTTGTAATGTTGTGTCCTATTTTGCGACATTTTTCAGCATCGATTAAGATTTTGTCGGGAAAAATATATGTAGCAATTTTAAGACATTTCTATACTTATGACGCGAATATATGACACTTTGTACTACGATAAAATTACCGTCACAATAAAATTACAACATATTATGTGTCATTAGCTATAGTGACATACGTCAATTTACGACACATTGTGCATCACTAATAATAATGAGATGACATAATTTACGACATTTTGGACGTCGATTTGAATTGTGTCGTGTAGTAATTCTACGACATTTTTATTCTACCGCGACATATACAACACTTTGTGCGACACTAAATTTATTGTCATATAAATTAACAACACATTATGAGTCACAAATTATAGTGACATATGTTAAATACGACACATTACGCGATATTAAAATATGTCATTTAATTTTTCGACACTAGTTTGTGACATTAATTAGTACCAATCTGACATATTATCTGCGACACCTATAACGTTAATTATAAAGCATCACATAGTTTTTGCGTCATCTATAACATTTTGCAAAACATTTAAATATATGAAATAACACCATATCAAATAACAAATTGCAAGTAATACACGATATATATGTATCAAATGAATAAGTGAATCTAATATTTTATTGAAAATATAAAAGCAAATTGTTTCACAAAATATAAAAGCAATATTCTCTAAATGTCAAAAGTAAACTACCAAAATAATGTTCAGCTCTCTAACTAGGATACTAGATATCTATATTATTCGAAGAGATTTAATGAAAAGGTGGTATTCATGAGCTCTTTCCTCCTTTTGCTGCTTTCTTCTTGCTCATTTTTTTTTCCTCTTGTTCCTATAACATTGAAACAAAATAGATTATACTATACACACATATAATTAACAAAATAATTAATAAAATATCAAATGAATATAATACCTTGACATACTGGACATATTCAGGATCCAATTGGTGGAGTAATTTGTCGTTCTCTTGTACAAAAATTATTTTGGTTTGTCATCTGATAACTCATTCCAACAACTTTTTATTATTATTACACTATTATAATGAAATATATTTTTAAGTATTAATAAAAAACTTACATCAAAAGATTCAGTGGTGATGAACCCATATTTGTGTCCATCTTTTCTTGTATTTTTATAGTTCTTTTTAGTCTTTATCGAGTCAAAGTGTGTCTGGGAGGACACAAAGTCGAGAGATGGTGTGCAGGGAAGAACATGTGGGATCTTGGGAAAAAACCGGTGAAAATCTGTTGTTGAGATGCTGAGATGGCGATACAATGCAAATGGGCATAGGGCTGGAAGCTTGTAGCTGGGCAACAACACTCTATTCAATCTACAAGGCAGGAAGTACCTCCCCATATCCTTGAAGCCAACAGACAGAGTACCCAGAGGAGCCAGGATCCTGGTCAACATAGGAAGCGATACAGGATGCAGACATCGAAGTCAAGATGTAGTCGGGAGCAGTTGCAGATTTCTTTCTTTCCAAGGAAGAGGATAAAGATTGAAGATTTCTTTCCTTATCCTAGCTGAACCTAATCAATGAAGATATCTACCACGAAAGAAAAGAGAATTGCGGCTGCATGAATAAGGAAAGAGGCGGATAAGGATGGAAAGAGTCCTTAACCAATAAGGATTCTATCCTAACCCTAATTTCATCGCCTATATATATGTTCGACTTCACTTTGTAATGGGGATTATTCGAGTTTTATTAGCTTAATTAGTTCTGCATTCTAGTTTGAGTGAAAGGGAGGAAGAAACAAGTCCTACATGCAAATTACTTTTATATTTCGTGTTTAGTATTTTCTGCATTAGTTTTTAGTTGTTGGCTTGAAGCCAAGACCTTAGTTGCTGACTTACGCTTTTGAGCAGCAACAGTTTCCAGCTTAATTTCAAGTATGATTTTCCATTTATGTTTTGTGTTTTCGTTTAATATTATGTTTAGCTAAATTTATTGTTTGGATTGGATGTAAATGATGTGATCTTAATTACTCGTTCTAAACTCGTGAGGTCGAATTGTGTGAGTTCGTTATTTGATTTTGTTCCCGAAACACTTAGGAATAATTCTAAACTTAATTGATATTGACATATGCTTGATCACCATCTAGATATTGAGATTAAGTCATTAACAGGATTTGAGATCAAACTCGAGAGTGTCTCTCGTGCCCAAAAAGGTAAAGAGTGTTGGAGAGCAGTCGGTATTGACCTACCTCTTGGCTGTCTTGGATCTGTTTATTCTTAATGCCCTTTGCGCAGCATTGTTACTGAAGTGTCTTCGTAACTTTGTTGATCAAAGGAGGAGATCTTGCCTTCTGGTCAAGATCTGTAAAATTGGATAGACATAGGCTTGGTGTGTTTATATCGTGACTTCGTGACCATTAGGGTATAAACTAATCTTTGTCTTAAACCAAGTAATAAGATCAGGTAATTGAATATCTTTGCACCTGTTAGGAAATTTATTAAAGTTTTGATTGATTCCAAAACCAACTGACCCCAACCGAGTAGATGTTGCCAGATCCTATTGTTAGCTTTTAGGCTTGCTGTTTGAGCATTGTTGAGATTTTATCTTTACAGGTCTCCAGCTGAAGACGGCAACAAGGCTTCACTCGGATAGAACATCAGTTGTAAGAAAGACAACTGAGCGTTCATCAGACGAGAGTTAAAAAGGGGGAAGTTGTAAGAGAACATCAGATGGAAGAAAGTCATCTGAGCGTTCGAGCCAACTGATCAGATTCAGAACATCAGAAAGACAACTGAGCGTTCAAGATTCAGAACATCAGATATAAGATCAACAACTTGAAGTTCAAAGCAGCTGAGAGTTCAACTGTCCTTCAGACAAATTGTCAGATGAAGATAGCATTCAGATAGAACATCAGCTGAAGACAAATCAGATGAAGATCAAATTTCTCAACCGACCATCCAATGTTGAAAGACTAATGTTGAGATTTGAAATTCAAATAAGGAAGTCACGTGAAGGTTTGACTCTCTGTCATTACCTCATCAAGGCTGTCTCAGATGGAAAGCAGAAGTCCACAGTTGCCAAATCCGGAAAGTCTGCAGAGATGAGAGACAAGCCATCGCTTTCAAAGAACAGAGATCAACGGCTCCTCCAACGGCTAGTTGATTCTCTCCGCCTATAAATAGAGGCCTTCATTCATTCACCAAGACTAAGAGAGAACACAGAGTACGAGACAGACAAGTACAAGAAGAGATTAAAGAGCAAGAGAAAGAACGAACAACTGCACTCAAGCAAAACTGCTGTTATCCTCTAAGAACATCACTTGTTGAGAGTTCTAGAGTGTTAGATTCTGTCTTGGTGCTTTTCGATCCAACCTTGAGAACATCACTAGTTGAGAGTTCATAGAGTGTTAGATCCTAGCTCACTTCTTGTTCGAGCTATTAGTTGGAAACCCACCTTTCACACATCCTCTCAAAAGGATTGTTAGGACCCTACTCTTCCCGGAATTGAGTAGATAGGTTGATAAGTACCCGTAAACTTATCTGTAAGGTTGATAAGTACCCGTAAACTTATCTTAACGGTTGCAAAGCCCGTGTAAGCTTTGTGGTTTTTGTCCAAAAGAACTTGGACTGAGTTGTGTGGACTCACAACTCCCCGTGGACGTAGGAGTTCTCTCCGAACCACGTAAATCTTTGTGTGTTTGAGTTTATTATTCAGTTACTTATTGCATATTCAACTGACCAACTAACCAGCATACAAAACTGCATCTTTGCATTTTAACTGACTTGGTTATTGACCGACCTTGCATTTAACCGTGAGTTGATTTTATACGAGTTAGTTTTTATCCACCACATTCCGCACAACACCACTCTTCCAACTGAGTTCTCGTACTCGGTTGTGAATCCAGCTGAGTCTTTTTACTCGGTTGAGATATTTTCGAGAGTTATTTTAAAATTTTCTATCTGGTGTATTCCCCCCCCCCATACACCAGAACTCGTATCGGGACCATCAAGTGGTATCAGAGCAGTGGTTCAAAAGACTGCTGACTCTATTTCACGAGGTGTGAATTCGAGGTGTTTTCTTCAGTGGTCAACTGAACAGATCTTTTTTCACGCTAGTGCATATCTGCTTGCATCTGTCTTTTGTTTGTGTGTGCAGATGGATGTTAAAGACAAGATCGTGGTCATGTTCTCGGTTGTGAACTATACATCCTGGAGAACTCGGATGAAGAAGATTCTACTGTCAAAGCATCATAGAATGCAACAAGTACTTACATCTGGACCGATCATCATCAGAGAAAAGGTCACTCGCACTCCTACAAATCCCAATGATGGGGATGCAACTGAGGAGTTAGTGGAGAAGAAGCCAGAAGACTTCACTCCAGAGGAAGCTAAAGTGAGCCAGCTGGATATCTGGGCTCAGAGCACTATCATGTCCACAGTTGGACAAGACTATCTTCTTTGGATAGAAGAGTGCAACACAGCTAAAGAGATGTGGGATATCTTGGCATCTCTGAGTGAAGGAAGCGACGAAACAAAGAAGAACAAGTTCTCACATGCCTGTCAAGACTTCGACAACTTCTGTCTAAAAGCTGATGAAACCATAGATCAGTTGAAACTTCGGTTCATGGATATCATCAGAAGGATCCAGTCCATCCGAAGAGGAAAATATACTTTGAGAGAAATCAACCTCAAAGTATTACAAGCTCTACCAGCTGAGTGGGATACCTTCACCAATATCTATGAGAGCCGAGCTAATCTTAGAGAGATGGGAACTGAAAGATTGTTCTCAATTTTAAAAGGAAACGAGTATAAGGTGAACCGACGAAGATCTCAGTCCTCGGTTCAGACGAGTCGACATGAGGATGCTGGTTCAGCAACAAAGACAGTTGCACTTCGAGCTGACTATTCCAAGCCGCGTACATCAAGGCCAACACGATCTGCGGACACAGCTACGAAGGAGCCAAGCAGAGAAGAGCTGCAACAGAGTATAGCCGCCCTGTCAAAGAAGTTAGCTGACATGGATACTCGGTTCGGAAAATACAAACGGTTCTATAAATCCAACCGAACTCGAGAGAACTCAAAGCCTGTGACCAATAGTTGCTTTGAATGCGGCAAAGAGGGACATTTCAAAGCTGATTGTCTAGATCTTTTGAAGAAAGAAAGAGAAGCGTTGAGGGCCAAGCAAAATGGAAAGAACAAGGCCATGGTTGCAGAAGAAGCAGCTGATGACGTGGACATCTTCACTGACACTGAAGATGAGGATGAGCTGACTTCCACCAACAACGCAGAACAGACAAGGGCTCAATCATCTGAAACAACAGCGGTTCCAACATCAGTTCGATCAAAGGTTCCATCAGAGTCAACCGATGTGGAACAGTTACGACAGCTATGGCCACTCATGCCACAACATGAATCAACATCTGGGCATGAACAACTATCATCAACAGCCAGGGCAATGGAATCAGAATCAGCCAAGACGATTCCACAATGACGGCTGACCTCATTGGCAGAATCAAAAGGGTCAGAGACGTCAATCAAATAGGAGGAACCCCACTCCTCCTAAAGCCCAACATAGGAGAAATCCATCTCCTCCAAAGAGACAGAATATCAATAATAACAACAAGCCTAAGGATAACCGAGGTGTTGTTATAGTTGATGAAAATGGGCAGATCATTTGGAATGACAAGGCTATTCGAGTCTATAGGGAAAAGCGACCCACAGTTCCAGGGGGAACTGGTTCTAACCCTCCAGGACCCAACTGAAATTGGGGACCTAAGCGTGTTTCTTCGTGCAGGTACAGGAGGAACAACTGAGGAAGAATAAAGCATCACAGACAAAGTGGGTGATGGACAGTGGATGCTCGAAACACATGACAAATCTGAAGGATTTGCTTGGCAGTTTCGTGGAGCTGAACGGTCCAACTGTTACTTTTGGTGACAACTCAAAAGGTTACACCAAAGGCTACGGTATCCTTGAAACCGATCACGTGTCAATTTCTAATGTTTCATATGTTGATGGATTGAAGCATAACCTGCTCTCCATCAACCAATTCTGTGATAATGGTTTCTCTGTCAAGTTTGATGCGCAGGGTTGCAGGGTTAAAGATGTTCAAACAAAACAGGTTATATTGTTGGGAAATCGATCCCCAACTGGGAATGTCTATTATGCTGACTGGAAGAGCAGTCCACCTGAAACCTGTCTGTTATCAAAAAGCAGTTCAGATGTGAGCTGGTTGTGGCACAAACGGCTCAACCATCTGAATTTCAAGACAATGAACCGACTTGCCAGACAGGAACTCGCAAAGGGCATTCCTAACCGAGTGTTTTCAACAACACACATCTGCAGTGCGTGTCAGCTGGGAAAGCTCGCCAGATCCTCGTTCAGGTTGAAATCAACTCCCTCAACCGACCGAGTATTGCAGCTGATCCATATGGATCTCTTCGGGCCAGTTACACCAAAGAGCATAAATGACAACGAATATACACTGGTTGTAACTGATGATTACTCGAGGTACACGTGGACCATTTTTATGCGCCACAAGAGTGAAACCCGAGATGAGCTGCCCAAGTTGATGGATCAGATATCGAACCAACAAGAGATGAAAATCATTTCTATCCGATCAGATCGTGGAACCGAGTTCCTCAATGAAACCATCATTGCATACTGCGAGAAGCACGGAATCACTCATCAAACCTCAGCTGCGCGAACTCCACAACAGAATGGAGTAGCTGAGAGAAGGAACCGAACGCTGAAGGATGCAGCCACATCCATATTGACAAGCTCAGCTCTGCCAAAGAGATTTTGGGCTGAGGCGATCAACACATCCTGCTACACTCAGAATCGTTCTCTTGTGACCAAGCGGTTGGGAAAGACACCATATGAGCTATGGAGACGCAGGAAGCCCGATATTTCATATTTTCGCGTTTTTGGTTCTAAGTGTTATATTCACAACAATGGGAAGACTCAGTTGAAAACTTTCGATGCCAAAGCTTCGAAAGGCATATTCCTTGGATATGCTGCTCGAATCAAGGCATATAGAGTTTTCAACAACAGCTCTCGTGTTGTGGAGATAACACCTCATGTTAGTTTTGATGAATCTACCTTTGAGTGCAGGGAACAGGCTAAAGGACAACAAGCAGATCCAGCTGTTCCACCAGTTCTCACCAGATCGCAAGTTCAAAGGCAGAAGAATTTGACTGAACCGTTGGTATGGGCAACTGACGATGATGATCCGTGTTCCTCAGAAGATGAATGTGAAGATCATCAAGCGGTAGCTGAGGACCCCAGCTCAAATCAAGGGGGAACTCCAGCTGATGTCACTCCAACTGCATCAGCAACCGAAGCCCAACCAAGCCCGGTTCGAAATGTTGTCAATGTTGAGGATCCAGACCCAACAGCTGACAAATCCCCAGTTATGAAGACTCCAACAGTTCAGGATTCTCCTTCAGTTGAAATCCCTGAACCAACACAGTTGGAAGAAGAAGGAAGACGCAACCGAAGATGGTATGAAGTTCATTCCACTAACGACATCATCGGAGATCCAACTGAAGGTGTGCGTACAAGAAGCAGTGTTGCGACTCAGGACTAAACTGAGGAAGAGACCAACACTTATGCCCAATATGCTGAGGAGTTGGCAGTTCTAGAAGAGTTCGAACAAGCTGGAGATGTTGCCATGATTTCATGCTTTGTAGCTGATGTGCCAGAACCAAAGAACGTTGTGGAAGCTCTCAACTGTGTTCACTGGACAACAGCTATGCAAGAGGAGCTGAATGAATTTCTACGCAACTGTGTTTGGGAATTGGTAGAAAGACCAACTGGTGTCAAAGTTATTGGACTTAAATGGATTTTCAAGAACAAGAGAGACGCCATTTGTTACATCGTGAGGAACAAAGCAAGGTTAGTAGCTCAGGGTTACTGCCAACAAGAAGGGATTGACTTTGAAGATTCCTTCACACCAGTTGCAAGGCTGGAAGCCATCCGAATCTTTCTAGCTTATGCCGCACATCACAAGTTTAAAGTGTATCAAATGGATGTGAAGTGTGCATTCCTCAACGGTGATATCAAGGAAGATGTATATGTTGAACAACCACCCAGTTTTGAAACTGGAGATGGAAGAGTGTACAAGTTGAAGAAAGCCATCTATGGCTTGAAGCAAGCACCAAGGGCCTGGTATGACACTCTTTGTGGTTATCTACTGGACTCGGGATTCAAATAAGGTTCAGTTGATAAAACCCTGTTCACCATCAAAGTTGGAGATGATATACTTGTGGTGCAAATCTACGTGGATGACATCATATTCGGTTCCAAGTCAGAGGAGCTGTGCAAGAAATTCTCAGATCTTATGAAGGAGAAGTTCGAGATGTCAATGATGGGCGAGATGAATTATTTCCTTGGATTACAAGTGAAGCAGTCACCAGAAGGGATTTTCATCAATCAGTCCAAGTATACAAATGAGCTCATCACCAAGTTCGGATTGCAGACAAGTAAGACCACAAGGATCCCGATGAATACTAACTGGAAGATTGAACCCGGAGCTTAGGGAAAGCTAGTGGATGCCAGCAAGTATAGAGGAATCATCGGTTCGCTGCTATATCTAACCACCAGTCGGCCAGACATATCCTACGCGGTTGGAGTGTGTGCTAGGTTTCAAGTCCAACCGAGGGAAGCTCACATGTTGGCAGCAAAGAACATCATCAAGTATCTGAAGGGTACTGTCAATATTGGGTTGTGGTATCCAACTGACGACAATATCCAGTTGACCGGATACTCAGATGCGGATCTAGCCGGAGATCGATTGGACAGGAAGTCCACATCTGGACACTGTCAGTTCATGGGAAGCAAGCTAGTTTCATGGTTCTCTAAGAAACAAGCATGTGCTGCTACTTCTACAACCGAGTCAGAATATATGGCTGCCGAAAGTTGTTGCATGCAAGTGTTATGGCTCAAGCAACAGCTGAGAGATTATGAAATTGCAACTGGACAGGTTCCCATTCATTGCGATAGCTCAAGTGCCATTGCTATTTCTTTGAATCCTGTTCATCATTCTCGGACAAAGCACATTGATATCAGACATCATTTCATCCGAGATCATATCGAAAAGAAGGACGTATCCATGAAGAAGATTCCAATTGAGATTCAGAGAGCTGATATCTTCACCAAACCTCTACCTGAAGCCCGGTTCAAGATGCTATGTGATCTCCATCTCAGATGCGGAGCACCAACTGAAGACATCAGACGTCAGCTGAACAGACGAACTCGAGTCAGCTGATGGTATGCTGTAACAATAGATCAGACGTCAGCTGAACAGACAAACTCGAGTCAGCTGATGATATGCGGCAACTGAGGAACACAACTGAGGTATACAGCTGATCTCGACATCAGCTGACAGGTAACATTTATGGCTGAAGGTGTTATGACACTAAATGAGAATGTTTGAAATAAATTCAAACATTCCTGAACATGTCAGCTAAATGAAATAAGCCATCATGACGCATTTAATGTAAAGTCTGGCTGAACACCTATAGCCTTACTTTATAGTGCGACTGGGCTGACACACTAATCTCTTCACCTTCTCACTCGCGCGCGTGGAGAGTCAGTCAAAATCGCCCAACCGTCGTAAGATCTCAACCGTTGATGGATAGATGCCATTCAATCCCGGCCATCCATTTTAAATGACGCGGTAACCTATATAAAGCGGCAAATCAGGAAGTGATCCTTACCTTCTCTATTCGTTCATATCAATATTAACTGTTCATCATCCCCTCCGAAATTGTCTCACCATTTTCAGTAACATATTTCCTTCTTCTTCGCATATATATATTCCACTGAAATGGCACCTAAATCAAAAGCATCAAAGAAGATGGTCTCTGCTGAACCAGCCATGTTCCAGGAATCCTTCGACTTGATGCTGTCGAAGATTCACTTCGAACAAATTCTATCAAGGGAAGCACTGACCACGTCGGAAATCGCACCCGTCGCCAAACTTCTTTCCGACCACGGTCTGCTCAACTGGGCAACTCTCTCTCCATCTAAGCTGCTCAGAAAGCAAGTAGCCCACTTCTACCGGAATCTGCAACGCGATGTTGAACTCGGGCTTGTCACGACCATTCCGTGCAAGCAACGAATCAGCACTTTCCGATCGATTGAAGAAACCGCTGTCGAGATCGAAGTGTCTAAAGAACTGGGAAAGATCATCCCCAGAAATCGGGAGGCTGTAGACATGATGGGCAACTTCACCGACAAAGAAGCGGATGCATTTCTGCAAACTATCCTCATTGTCCCCGAACCATTGAAGGGGAGTATGTAGAGGACCAAACTGAAGCCGGAGCACCGACTTCTGTTTGATGTGATATCAAAGTGTGCTTTCGCATATGGAGGAGCTTTCGGCGATATCAGCAGACCGAAGCTCAAGCAGCAGAAGGCCTTGGAAGAAAAGCACAAGATTGACTGGCTGAGTTATTTTGAAAGCCAGCTGTGGGCAGAAAAACTGAAGATCTCCGAGACACTAGCTGAGTCCGGAGAGAAACTGTTGAGTGTTAAGGGAACACTCAACTTCGGCACCAAGATATCAGCCCTGATCCTCCGAGCAACCAAGGGTCAGAAGCTAACTTGGGAAGGCAGTAAGGACCCTCCGTTCAACAAGCTGATGTTGTTCCCAACAGCCAAGAAGGCTAGGGACGTTGTGGAAGCTGTGTACACTCCCAAGGGAGCCACAAAGCCAGCTGTGGAGACGGCCCCAGCAGTCTGCCGCCCATCAAGGTCCAAACCTGCAAAACGCCAGCTGGAGGAAGTGGCTGAAGAAGAAGATGAAGAAGAAGAGGTGGAACCCCTCAAGAAAAAGCCCAGGATCAAAATCATCCAGCCAGCAGCTCAACCGGCTGCAACGAGCCCAGTGGTGGTGATACCAGCTGAGAAAGCAGCTGAGGAGAAGGAATCAACTGAATCCAGCCAGTCAATTGATCCAGCTGGGTTTATGCTTCAACCCCGTCAACAGGAAGAAATGGTTGAAGGAAAGAAGACCGACGATGAGGAGTCCAGCTCATCCTCAGATGACTCTTCTTCATCTGAGGAGTCCCATGACAGTACACCCTCTCCACCAACTGGAGCTGATGCCAGCCAGGAAATCCCACTTGCGTCTGAGGAAACCAATGAGCCCGCCCAGTCTCTCCCCAAAGAGGATTCAGTTCTCTCAACTGATCCTTAGTTAGAAATTCCGAGCCTCTCGCTCGATGCCAACGTTGAGACCGTTCCTTTGGCCAACGTTGATGACACCATTGAACCCATCTCCTTTGATATTGATCCCCCCCAAATTGATGAAGAAGCCAACCGCCAGGCAATTCTGGCTGAATATGAAGGTAGGTTGGACTACTGCTTTCGCAAACTGATAGGCATGTTCCCAGAGGCAAGCTTGATGCCCATATTTGCCATGTTTGGGACTGAACTGCTCTATCAGTTCAGCGTTATCTTTAGCTACTGGTACGTCAAGGAGGAAACCCTGAGGATCCACGGATGGGACAGGCTGAAAATTGATGAATCCAACCTGAGGGTGTACTTCGACTACTAGAACCTCGAGGTTGCCTACAACCAGAAGGTTGCCCTGCTACGTCGCCGCCTGGACTTGAGCATGAAAGAAGGAACCGACTCCAGAGAACTGTGCGATAATCCTGGAGCTGTGCAATTTCTTGATAACATGTTAGCCAAGAATGCCGACCATATGGAGGATGTCGATGAAGCTGACGAGGCTGCTAAGAGGGAAGAAGAAAAGCTCAAACAATACCTGGCTAGCCGAACAGCCATGGTTGTAGTGGACCCAACAGCCCAGACACAACAGCAAGAACTGCCTGGACCCTCTGATCAGCCAGCACACTCCACCGATGATATCTGTGAGCTGATATCTGAGAGGGTCAACCAGCTGAGGCATGAGCTGTTGTCCATAATCGAGCACAACAAAGAAGAGCAAGCTGCCAAGATAAATCAGCTGATGGAGGAGAATGCATCTCTGAAAAATCAGCTGGAACAACTCTCCACCTCCCTACAGCAAAAGCTGGAAGACGTCTCCACTTCTACCAGCTCGGATGTCAAAGAACTGAAGAAGGCGGTACAAGGACTCAGCTCGGACTTCAACATCTTCAAGTCTGTTGCTGAATCCAATCTGGCAAAGTCCCAGCAGACACAAAATCAGGAGTGGATGTCTCAGTTCGAAAATTTTCGAGCTGAGTTCGTCACCCTTCACAAAGATGTCTCTGCAACCTTTGCCGCCTTGAAGAAAGCTGAGCAAGAACGCCAAGACCTGGAGCTGGCGAAGAAGGTTGAAGAGAAAGATGTTGTGGAAGAACTCTTCTCCCGAGTTCAACAAGCAGAAGCCAAGCTGACCTCCCTGGATGGCTCAGTCGCCACCCTTTTGGATGATGCCAAAAAGGGGGAAGGAAAGGAGCCAGCAGCTGTTGCTGGACAGGGGAAAGGTGTTCACCAAAAGCAGGGGGAAGAAAGTGGTCAAAGGGAAGGAGTGCCAGTTGAAACTCAGGCTGAAGGAGCTGAAGGATCTCAGCTGAAGGAGTCTGCACAAAAACAGCAGGAACTTGAAGTCTCCCAAGACCTCGTAGCCGAGCTTACAGCCGAACTAGATGCCGATCTTGACGGAATCTCAGTCGAGGATTGCATCGAAGCTGCAAAAGCTATGGGGGAGTCCAAGAAGAACTACTTGAATCCCTCTTGGATCAAGAAGTTTGCTGCAGATCAAGCCAAGAAAGTGTCCAAGTTCGAGAAGGAACTGGCCAAAATTGAAAAGAGCGTAGATAGGAACAAAGCCAGCCGGAGCGTCAGAAGAATCAACCAACACCAGATGAAGGCTGAGGCTAGGAAGAAGACTCAACAGCTACAGAGAAATGCCTCGCTCCAGTCACGGTTCCCACATATTGACAAGTGGATGAACATTGAGTGGAACGATGACTGGGAGCAGTTCAAGCATGAGTTCATTAATGACTTTTACTACAGGAAGGTCTACTCAACTGAAGACCCAAGGCAAGCCTTCAAGAAAGCCTTGTGGGAGCTCAGATCTAGGGATCCTGGGATGTTCAGGAAATTCCAAAGAGCCATGGTAAAAGCTCAGCTCGATCCTAACACAGTTCCGGTCCCGCAGAAGGTCAGATATCGTCCTCAGATGATCAAAGGCACAAGTACTCCTAATAGAAATGCGATCATGACTGAGGCGAGACAAGTGTGCAAGGAACATGGAGTAAATACCGGAACTGAGTCAGCTGTAAAGAGAGAGATCTTTGACCGTATCTTCAGCAAGTACGGCCAAGAGTATTTTTGAGCTGATGTAGTTTTTTGAGCAACTGATGTATCTTTAACTATTTTGTACTTATCCTTGTAATCATCAGTTGTAATGAAAACTTCAAGTATATATACGATTCAACTTGACGCACAATATCTCATTGTCCAAGCTATGAATCGCAGTCCTTTTAAATACCATGTTATAACTGTGCTAACCCTTTGATGTTTTATCTTATAGACTGTCTAGAATTTCAGCTGAGATTTTAGGTCAGTTAGTAAGGTTTAGATCAGTAGCGGTTTCAAGTTGTAAGTGGTTTTGACATCATCAAAAAGGGGAAAATTGTTGGGAAATTTATTAGTATGAGTTTTGATGAATTCCAAAACCAACTGACCCCAACCGAGTAGATGTTGCCAGTTCCTAATGTTAGCAGTTAGGCTCGCTGTTTGAGCAATGTTAAGATTTTATCTTTACAGATCTTCAGCTGAAGACGGCAACATAGCAACACTCGGATACAACCCCGATGGAAGATCGGATGAGGAACATCAGTTACAAGACTCTGTCTGATGAGACAGTTATGCTAAAAAGGGGAATACTTTTTGACAACTGAGAGTTCAAGCCAACTGTTCAGTTGGAACATCAGCTATAGAATGCCATCCGATAAAGAGAATGTTTCAAGAAGGGGGAAGTTATAAAGAAGTCTCAACATGAAGTTCAAAGTCAGCTGAGAGTTCAACGGTTCAGTCAGAACATCAGCTGAAAACCACTCAGATGAAGATCAAGATTTTCAACCGACTAACCAAGGTTGACTATCAGAAAGGTTTGAATTTGAAATTCAAAAAGGAAGTCACGTGAAGGTTTGACCGTTCAGTCATTACCTTATTTGGCCCAACACAAGGTTGTCTCAGATGGAAAGCAGAAGAGCACAGATGCCATATCGGGAAAGTCTGCAGAGATGAGAGACAAGCCATCACTATCAAAGAACAGAGATCAACAGCTCCTCCAACGGCTAGTTGATTCTCTTCGCCTATAAATAGAGGCATTCATTCATTCGACAGAGATACGAGACAGAGAAAAACTTGAAGTACACTCACGAGAGAAACAAGAGCAAAGAAAATCTGCAAAATCACATTCTAAGAGCATCAACAACTGAGAGTTCCGAGAGGTAGAACATTAGTAGCTGAGGGTTCATAGAATTATTATCTGTCTTAGATCTTAGTTTGAGTGTTCATTCGTTCAAGCCATAGATCCAGCTCACATTCGTGTTCGAGCTGTAGTTGGAAAACCCACCCACGTACACACCCTAAAAAGTGTTTGTTAGGATCATACTCTTCCTGTAATTGAGTAGTTAGGTTGTCAAGTACCCGCAAACTTGACATAGGTTGTTAAGTACCCGTAAACTTAACTATAAAGGTTGATAAGTACCCGGAAACTTATTGCAACAGTTGCACAGCCCGCGTAAGCTGTGTGGAACTGTCCAGAAGAACTTGGACTGAGGTGTGTGGACTCACATCTCCCCGTGGACGTAGGAGTTCTCTCCGAACCACGTAAATCCTGTGTGTCTATGTTTATTTCTGTTCAGTTACTTATTGCATTTTCAACTGACCAAACTAACCGGCATACAAACTGCATCTTTACATATCAACTGTTTTGGTTTTTGACCAACCTTGCCCAAGAGCGTGAGTTATTTTACGAGTATAATTTCCACCATATTCCGCACGGCACCACTCTCACAGCTGAGTTCTCTTACTCAGTTGTGATTCCAGCTGAGACTTTCTTTACTCAGTTGAAGTTTTTCGGGGGGTTAAGTTTTCAAAGTTGAAAAATCCTAACTGGTGTATTCCCCCCCCCCCCCATACACCAGTAACTCATATCGGGACCATCATCCCGCGTAAGCTTTGTGGTTTTTGTCCAGAAGAACTTGGACTGAGTTGTGTGGACTCACAACTCCCCGTGGACGTAACAGTTCTCTTCGAACCACGTAAATCTTTGTGTGTTTGAGTTTATTATTCAGTTACTTATTGCATATTCAACTGACCAACTAACCAGCATACAAAACTGCATATTTGCATTTTAACTGACTTGGTTATTGACCGACCTTGCATTTAAGCGTGAGTTGATTTTATACGAGTTAGTTTTTATCCACCACATTCCGCACAGCACCACTCTTCCAATTGAGTTCTCGTACTCGGTTGTGAATCCAGCTGAGTCTTTTTACTCGGTTGAGATATTTTCGAGAGTTGTTTTAAAATTTCCTATCTGGTGTATTCCCCCCTCCCAATACACCAGAACTCGTATCGGGACCATCAGCACCAATGAACGAGTAATGAGTAATTAGGATCATTGATTCGAAACCCTGACCCAAACTTCTTTGTTATTTGATATTTCACTTGTTGAGTTACACGATATTGAGATACATCTCGACCATAATCCCTTTTGTTGAGAAATACTTGAAGAGCAGATCTACGCCAAGTCCCTTGAGATCGACCCCACTTGCCATTAACTACTACCTTGTTGGGCAAGAGGTATTTTATAAATTTATTTGTGCGAAGAGTGTAACGACGACCCTTTGTCAAGTGGCTGGAACGGAGTCGGAGTCCATGTTTTCCATTGCTTGAGAAAATGAACCATTATTCAACGCTTGTATGCGCCGAGAAGTCCCAGACCCCGATACCTTGTACATTATAATTTAGATATATGAGTTACAAATACACAAATAATTAAAATAAATTATATTTAAATACTTACATTTATATTTTGATCCTTCAATGTGAGAAGTCGACCTTGAAACAGCTCCATTCTAGAAAAATATTCATCTTTAAACTTCTTCGTATCGTCTTTAAACCGCTTTTGTATACTTGCAACATTGTCATTAGCTTTCTCTTCGGCAAGTCGCTCAAACTCTTTTCGAGAGGTGAAAACTACATTCTTATCTCTTTTTGAGGTAACAGTGGCACTACGAAGACATCCTGGTACTTCAATTCCAATAAATTTCTCAAAAATTGCATCATTAGCATCTACATTATTGATAAATTCCTCGGGTAATTTGCTCTTCAACTCTCTCAAACGAGCTTGATTAAAAAATATTTAATTAAAAATATATATGCTACTTTGTCACAGTGATTCAATAAAGTAAATTACCGATAGAGATAGTCATGCCTAGCACAATCATATCAACATACACCACCTTCAAATTTTCCTAAGGATCCTATAACATATTCATACTCTTATTTCCATCTAATTAATCATATCAATCATTTTCTCATATCATTTCAAATCATAAAAAATAAGAGATGAATTTAGCAATTTACTTACAATTTTTTCTTCAGTACTTTTGTCAATAGGCTTTCCAGTCTTGCTCTTTCTTGAATAGATAAACAAATCCACCTTTGATGGTTTCTTGCCAAATTCTTGACGAAACTATAAAAAGGGAAACAAAAGTTAAAACAACATTGACTCTAATTATTCTGTGTATAGGTAAATTTCAGAAATTATTGATTATGAATATTCCTCTGCTTTGGCACTTAAAACATCCTTTCTTCTCATTCTAGATGGCAATTTCACATGCTTTCGACTATTTCTATTTGCCTTACTGACTTTCTGTTATTCAATAAAGAAAATTGTATTATAGACTGACGTGTAATAAAATAAAAGCATCTACATTAAATAATACTAACATGATGTAGAAAAGAGCAAACATTACAAAGACATGCAAATTATATACCACTACAAATTGGTATTTTAAAAGCATGATGTAGAAAAGAGCAAACCTAGAATGTCGACATGGATCAAATAACTAATATAATAGGTAGATAGTCATAAGCAGGCACAACATGAGAAAGATAACAGATTCAAGTATAATTCAATTGCAGATAGTGAAATTCAATCATCAATAGAAGAAAATAGAATCTTTGCATTATTAGAGCTCCAATAATTTACTAACAAAGGCCATTGCTCAGCTTCCACCCTTTCTGGACATTTCGCTAGTAACGAACTCTTGTCATGCCTGTATGGTGTATAATACTTGGCTTTCAATCTGTTCTTCCAGTCCTTCCAAAGTTTTTCAATTTTCATCAAACAATTCTTTTTATAACTGTCTGGCAAGTTTGTGTTATCCTACAAGAGAGAAACATGAAGACATCATTGTGGTGAATGTACTAATTATTAGTATTGAAAATAATGAAATCTAAATACTCCCTCCGTCCAAATGTAGATGTCCCATTTGGTCTAGGCACGGAGTTTAATAAAACTGAAAAAGGTGTTTTGAGTGGTGTAAAAGTTAAGGAGTAGGGGTAGTAGTAATACAATAATTATTGTAGTTAATCTTTGTTGACTTTTTGTTTGATTTCTTTATTTTCTTTTTTGTTACACTTGAATTAATTCTTTTTTTTATGGACTTCAAATTTTATCGACTTGTTGGACTCGTTTTTTTTTTTTCGACTTAATTTTACTGCTTTTGCCTTACTTATTTTTTCAACTTATGCCTTAGTTTTAAAATTCGAATCTTGTTGCTTTGTTTTTTTTTCTTAATTCATTTCCCTTTTTTTACTGGTTTTTTTTTCTTAATCGACATAATTACAGAAAGTGAATTACAGCTGATAATGATAATGATAATGATAATGAACAACATGAAGTAATCGAGCAATGAACAACAGAAAATGAAATACAATGAACAAAGAAAATGAAATTCAATTAACATTGGAAAATGGGATTACATTGGAGGCAAAAAGTTTCACTTTTGGAGCCAAATCTAACCTAAGTACAGTTTTGGCATACTAAATTACAGTTGATGTGATAAAAAATAATGGAGGGAAATTTCAAATGCAACCTAACATCATTTTTCACCATAAATACAACTAGCTATCTTACCCTCATTTCTTCTCAGCTAACACCATTAATACAGCAAAAAAAATAGCAGGAATGGCAGAAACAGTGAAGAGGCCTCATTTAAGTAATGAGGCAAAAAATAGAGTTGCACAGTGGCTTTTACAACACAACAAGGATGGCAAACTGGACCATGGAGCAAAGAAGATGGCTGCAGAGATGTTCCACATCAATGTAAGGACCATATTTAGGGTTTGGAAGGCAGCTCTTCAACAGCAAGCTCTTGGTAAGCCTGTTCATCTTGTCAATCTGAAAAAGGGGTCAGTCAACAAGGAAAAAAAGGAACTTGATGTGGAGAAGGTGAAGAAACTGTCAGTCTTAGAAAGGAGCTCACTTAGGAAGCTGGTAGAAATCTTAGGTGTTAGTAAATCCTTGTTACACAATTGGATCAAAGAGAAGAAACTGAGGAAACACACAAATGCAATCAAGCCCTTTCTCAACCCTCAGAATATGATAAATAGACTCACTTGGAGCCTTACTCAACTCGGTCCAATCATAAAGCAGGGAAAGATTCTATTTCAGAAAATGTACAACACAATTCATGTTGATGAGAAATGATTTTACTTATTCAAAGTGGCAGGGAGGTATTAATAGTTACCAGATGAAATAGAACCACATAGGACTGCTCAATCCAAAAGATTCATAGAGAATATCATGTTTTTATGTGTTGTGTCAAGGCCCATAATAGACCACATAATTGACAGTTAATGTTGTTAAGCCTTCCTAAGTAGGTTTGAATTGAGGCCTACTGGTTGCTCAAACAACAGTGTAGCATGCATCAGTTCATCATCTGTTCATTTATCCATTCATATATCAAGTGTAGCATGCATCACTTCATTACCAGCATAAATCAAGTGTACCATGCATCATAGCATGCATCAGTTCATTATCAGTTTATCTATTCAGTTCAAGTGTAGTATCATATCAGAGCATATACACAGAAAATAGGCATCACCAGCCCACCCACATAGAACCACAGACTCAGCAAACATCAAATGTAGTATCATAATCAGCATATACACAAAAATCAATCCGAATAAGAAATCAGAGCAGATACACAGAAAATAAGCATCACCAGCCCACCCACATAGAGCCACAGACTCAGGAAACATCAAGTGTAGTATCATAATCAGCATGTACACATAAATCAATCTGAATCAGAAATCGCAGCATATACACAGAAAATAGGCATCACCAGCCCACCCACATAGAGCCACAGACTCAACAAACATCAAGTGTAGTATCATAATCAGCATGTACACAGAAATCAATCTGAATCAGAAATCGCAGTATATACACAGAAAATAGGCATCACCAGCCCACCCACATAGAGCCACAGACTCATCAAACATCAAGTGTAGTATCATAATCAATCAATCTGAATCAGAAATAAGAGAAATAAGAACACAATCACCTAGTGTTTAGGGTTAGGATTCATCTTGTCAAACCCCTAGCCATGTATTTGGCCTTCCACTCGCCGTAGATCAGGTAGATGTCATCAAGATCATCGAATTCCATCTTTGGGCTCTCTGGCACCACCGTATCATCGAGGGAAGCAGAGAGAGGGTCATGGTGGAAGCAATCCAGAGAGGTCGAGTCCGATCCAGAGCTGGAGAGAGGCCACCGTTGCTCATCTGGGAAGAGCCCACCGGTGGCCCGCCAACGGTCGTACTCCGACTCCGTCACCAAGTTCTGCCCATTCTGAGAGAATGAAAAGGCGTGAGTCGCTGGATCCGGTGCAATCGGAGCAGGAGGCGGCGAAATCGCCGCAATCAGAGCACGAGGCGGCGAAATCAGAGCACGAGGCGGCGTTCTCGGAGCAGGCGACGGGGATTTCTTTTGAGACATCTCCGATGAGAGGTGTCAGATTTAGGGTTCCACGCAAGGGAGAGGCGAAGAGAATGAGAGAGATGAGATTTAGAGTTCCACAGAAGGGAGAGGCGAAGAGGAGGAGAGATCAAGAGCTAGGGTTCCACAGAATAGAGAGTCGAAGAGAACGAGAGAGAAGACAAAAGCAGAAGTGAATGAGAATTAATGTTCCACAGAAGTAATTGGATTGGGTCTATTTTGTTTTTGGGTTGGCTGTAAGTAGATTGGGCTGGGTAGGTGTTATAATTAGTGGGTTTAATTAGTAAATAATTAGGGAGTTAATTAAGTTGAGTTAAAAATAAATTGTGGGTCCACAATGACAAAGGGTAGTAATTATAGGAAAGAGGAAAGGTTTTTTTTTGTCCAAAAAGTGAAGTAGGACATTTACATTTGGACAAGCAAAAAGGGTAAGTAGGACACTTATATTTGGACGGAGGGAGTATAAAATACCTTCACTTCCTTCCATGCGACATCCTTTTGTGCAGATGGCATTGCCCTCCAATCTGTAAATGTAAGGGGCAACTTGTTTCCATCTTTTGCCAGGATTCCCAAATGAGATGAAAATATACGAGCATTGGGTCCAATCACTTGATTGTCTGCATCTTGTTCTAGTAACATTACATTACCAGTACCCCAAGCAAATCCAATCTTGGCATGTCCTCTTCTAATGATAACATTACATAACATTACGAAAGTCACTTCATCCTCAGAGGGAAGGTGATAAGATTTTTCTGCAACCTGCTTGTTTCACATTAAGTTAAAAAGATAAAGATGTGTTCTTACAGATCCTAAAAAATGTGAAAGTGTCAGATGGATACGCATCAAACATATTAAAATGTGTTAACTTAGCAGAGCGGAACATATTTGGTCTTAAGAGTCATGATTGTCACATTCTAATGCAACAATTGCTACCAGTCGCTCTAAGAAGATTGGTTCCTACACATGTTTGCAAAGCTATAATTGGTTTATGCGATGTTTTCAAGCAATTGTATTCAAAAGTGCATAGTGTAGCTGATTTTGAAGGTTTGGAGGAACGAGTTGCACTAGTTCTTTGTGAATTAGAGAAAATTTTCCCTCCTTCATTTTTGATGTTATGGAGCATATATTTACCCATTCATTTGCCAGAAGAGGCTAAACTTGTTGGGCCTGTTCAATTTCGTTCAATGTATCCTATTGAGAGGTATTGCGTAATATTTAATATTTAATTTATATATATATATATATATATATATATATATAAAGAGTTTATTTTGTGGTTTACATGTAATTAATAAATATTTTTTTCTATTAGGTATTTGTGCACATTGAAAAACTATGTTCGCACTCAAGTCACCCAGAAGGATCTATTGCCGAGGAGTATCTCGCCGAGGAATGCATGACATTTTGTTCAATGTATTTAAGCGATGTTGAGTCCAAGTTGAATAGACCAAATAGAAATGATGAAGGAGGTCATAATTCACATGCTCAAGGAGGTCGTCCTTTGGGAAACGAAAAAAATTTTATGTTGGACGACATTGAATGGGGTCAAGCACATAGATATGTGCTTAATAATGTGTCAATTGTTGATGATTTTAAAAAGATTTGAATACGTATCTTATGATTTGAGTATTAGTTTTGTAAATTTTGTTTTGTTTAATGAATAAAATTATAATATTGCAGGAAACATTTGCGTGAGTCGCAAAACAAGAATAGAAGCATGTCAAGTTACGATAGACAAAGACTTCATGCTAAAACATTTTCAGATTGGTTCAAACATCATGTAAGTTTTTTTATTATGAATAACAATATTATAGTATAATATTTTTCTAGTATATATATCTATATATATATATATATATATATATATATATATATATATATGTGTGTGCATAGTTACATTTAATATATTTTTTATATATAGGTAAGCAAAATGGAAAATACAAGTAGTAGTAGTAGTAATGCTGTAGAAGAAGCCATTCTATATTTAGCCAAACGTCCAAGTAAATGGGCTAGATGCTACACTGTGTATATTATAAATGGATTATGCTTTCATACTAAGACAAGGGAAATAAGAAGAAAAATCTAGAATAGTGGAGTGTGCTTGACTGCTACTCCGAACAGTTTCTCAAGTAGTAAGGATAAAAATTCTATATTGGGGGATGTGCCATATTATGGTGTCTTGAATGACATAATAGAAGTGAGATACAGCAATGCTTTGAAATTTGTTTTATTCAAGTGTGATTGGGTTGACCACAATACAGGAATGAAACGTGATGAGTTTAATTTTACTTTGGTGAATTTTACTCACTTGTTGTACAGAGGAAACCAGAAAAATGATGAACCCTTCATTCTAGCCTCTCAAGCACAACAAGCTTGGTATATTCAAGATCCACTTGATACAGATTGGCATATAGCTTTGAAAATGACTCCTCGAGCTATATTCAATGTTGATCCAGAAGTTAATGAATTTGAAAAAATTGAGGATCATGGTCAATTTTTTGCTCAATACCAAGATGAAACGGGTATGACTAATCAAAATGAATCATGGACTAGAGCAGATGTTGATAGGGTGACAATTTCAGGAACAGATTATCCTAGTGGTGAACCTAATGTTGATGATTCCGATGAAGACGATTCAGATTTTGAGGACACGAATGATGAAGCAGAAGATCTTACAAGTGATAAGTCTGATTCTGGTGATGATGATGATGATTTTTTTGAAGACATAATACCATCAAACGAAAATGAAAATGATTAAGACAATTGGTATGTAGAAATTTCTTTACTTTATTTATTGTTATATCACTACAACTTTTATGATTTAATGTTTTAATTTCTAACACTTGTTAGTTAAATTGGAATTAAATTCGGTACTAAAGTATTTGTTGAATACAAGTTGTATCCGTTGATCGTTTAGGAGTTGAAGAAGTAGCTTTGAATGATGCTTGATGTTGCTGCACGCTTTGTTTTAATTTATATTATTATTTTGAGACTATTATGCAGATTGAACATTTAAGAATTATATAGTTATTTTTTTTTAAATTGTAATAGTATATTTACAGAGATTTTGCTTTGCAAGTTATCGTTTTACGGTCGTTATTTATACTAGTTGTTTTATTGGGGTACTATGTATTGATTTATTTTGATGAGTTGATACTAATTTATTTAAATTATTTAAATAGGCAGAAATATGTGTCGATAATTGAATTCATGATGTTTTTTTTTAATTATCTTAGAGCCGAATATATATAGATCAATCTTTCTATTGAAAATTGCATGGTGCATAATTGCAGAAAATTAATTATATGACATTGATAAATTATGACATTTCATTGATGTGTCGAAATAAATTGTTGCAATTAAATGACATAGTAAATAAGTCGCATTTAAACTGTGACACAATATATAAGTGATGCAAATATGCAACACTAAATACAACACTATTCTATAAATGCTGTATAATCATGACATTAAATTGATGTGTCACAAATAAATGATCGCAATTAAATGACATTGAAAAAAATGCCGCACTTGTGTCAAATAATTATGACACATTACTTAAGTGACGTAAATATATGACATTAAATGCAACACCATTATATATATGTTGTATAATTATGACATTTTATTGAGGTGTCACAAATAAATTGTCACATTTAAAAGGACAGAGAAAAATGTGTCGCACTTGTGTCAAATAATTACGACACATTACTTAAGTGACGTAAATATATGACACTAAATGCAACACCATTATATATATATTGTATAATTATGACATTTTATTGAGATGTCGCAAATAAATTATAGCAATTAAATGACATAGAAAAAGGTGTCACATTTGTGTCACAAAACTGTGATGCATTATTTAAGCGACGTAAATATAGGACACTACATGCAACACTATTATATATGTGTTGTATAATTATTGCATTTTATTGAGGTGTCGCAAGAAAACCGTTACAATTGAATGACATCAAAGCAAGTGACACATGTGTCACAAAAATGTGACACAATATTAATATGACGCACAACTGATGCAAATATACAACACAAAGAGTATAAGTGTTGCAATTTTATGACATTTGCATGTAATGATGTGTGCCTATATGTCGTATTTGCCCAATTTTCTTGTAGTGTAGGTGTCTCTCACCGTTACTTGTGAGATCAGTATTCCCATTAATCTCTAAATTTAATTAGTCTGTGATTCTTGATTATGCCAAAATTTTGGGGCACATCTGATACCACCCAAAGTAGGAAATTGTTAATGCTATATTCGTTAATTGGGGGCTCAGTTTTGTTTTATACACCAAAATTAACAGTATGTGGTTCTCTTACGTTCTGAATTGCACCATGATTTTGGCAGTCCATTAGTGAAATATTAGCAAATATTTACACCCTCTATTTCGATTATTTCGTTAATGTTAATTTATTGTTTGACATAGAGATTAAAGGTAAAAGTAAAAAGATAAAAAGTAGGTCAATCCTATCACTTTAAAAAAATGAAAGATTAATTATTTTCTATTAAAAAGGTAAATAAATTAAAGACAACTTAAGTAAGTGTTCCCATCGTCGAATAATATGTACGAAAAAAGTTGATAATTTTTTTTATTCCTAATTAGTTATTGCATAGAAATTTTTTAAAATTAACAATTTCCATTGATGAGAAGGATTAGAAAATTTCAAACCATTTTATTCTATAATTATGAAATACTATGGCACTTACTGAAGGATAAGACAAAATTTAAAAAATGACACTTATTTAAAAAGAGGAACAATTAATGTTTTTCGATTATATTTTCGATATATTAATCATAACTTCACGTATAAACTGTATTCTTGAGAACATATTGAAAAGAGATTATCGATAATAGATTGCCTAGTGCGTAATATACTACTACTATATAAGACGCCTTATTACATAAAATTTTAATTTGTTCGTTGTGCTCTTGTACATTTTACTTTACGGTTTATTAACAATTTAATATGATATATGATGGTACCGGCCTCTTCTTGGGCCTGATCCGAGGCCCAATCTAATTGGGCCTGTACGTTGAGTTCGGCCCAAGGACCTCGGCCCAGACGAGTTATTAATTGCCTTGAAGACCAAGTAATGAAGTCTTATCCTAGAGGAGAAGGAATTCTATTATGAAGGAAATTCGGATATGTACGAAGAGTCCTAGTAGGATTAGGGCTCGATTCAAGGCTTATATATAGATGCTAGATTAGAGGTGTAAAGACGTAAAAATACTCATTGTACTCTCAAGTATAATAAAAAGCTCTCTATATTCTCTCCCGTGGACGTAGATCACATCGATCGAACCACGTAAATCCTTGTGTCGTCGCATTATTGTTATTTTCTGCTATCTCTACAAACCCTAGATCTATCATTGGCGCCGTCTGTGGGAACACGATCGACGGTTCTTTGGTAGCAGAACTATGACGGTAACGCGATCACAAAACGTGCGGGAAGACCAAAGCCAACGTAGGAACCCCGACGAAGCAGAAAGTCGCCCCACGAACAGGGGCAATCGCCAGAAAGACAGCTCGCTCCCAAAGGAGGGGCACGGCAATAACCCTATAGAAGAGGACCCTTTCAAAGGGATGCCCGCGCTGGAGGACATCCCTCAGAAGGGTCCACAGAAATCAGGATCGAAAGGAGAGGATTTTCTCGACGACTTCGACCTCGCCACTGCATACGCCGCGACTGAATTCGCAAGAGCGAATAGGGAGAGTTTCAAGCGCTTCCTCACAACAGCTAGGATGCCCCCAATATCCGAAGCTAGGGAGAGTTCCACACGGAAGTCTATACCCAAAACTCCACATCATTCCAAAACGCAGGAGCCCGAGCCGAGGAGAAAGCACGACACTCGGCGAAGCCCACTCCGCCGCCGGAGCTCCAGCCCGCATCGGAGTCCTAAGCAACACCATCTCCCAAGGCGACATCGTAGTCCAGGCAGGGGCCGAAGTCCGAGCTACTCCAGAAGTTATAGCCCCAAGGTAAACCGACACCGACGGGAGGGAAGATCAGCCCGACTCGTCAGCCCGTTCACCGACGAGCTGCTTGATGCCAAGCTTCCCGCGACGTACAAGTTGCCCAACATACCACCCTACAATGGGTTGGAGGACCCCCTCAACTTCTTGACGCAGTTCAAGTACAGCATGCACAACCAGGGTCTCACAGAAGAGCACATGTGCAAGCTGTTCCCAGAGATGCTGGTCGACTACGCCCGAGCTTGGTTCGACGGCTTGCCGACCGGCAGCGTAAGATCCTGGGCCTACCTCGAAGGAATCTTCAAACAAAGATTCCTTATGAAAGTCCAAGCTCGCCGAGACACGGCCTACCTCCTGTCCGTAAAGCAAAAGGACAGAGAGACCATAAGGGAGTACGCCTCCCGATTTATGCAAGAAAGCTTGAAGGTCGATAAAATCGACGATGTTTTCCTCATCTCGGCTTTCCGAAACGGGGTCGCTCCTGGGTCCCTGAACCAGGAGCTCGCTAAGCAAAAACCGAAGACGGCCCAGGAGATGTGGAGAATCGTGTACCAGTTCGCGGACGGCCAAGATGCGGACCGGTTGAAGCTGGAGGAAACAGAGAAGAAGAGGCCTGAAGGTGATCGGGGCCGGAATGATCGTGATCGGAGAAGTGCCCATGAACGCCTTCAGCGGGGTCCTATCCAATTCCGGCTCGGACCTGGGCCCATCCAGTCCTGGCTTGGTCCACGGCCGGGGTCGGAGCCCCCTCAGCGACCTCCCTTTGTGAAAACAAATGCGGAGATCTTCGCACTTCATGAGGACTGGTTCACAAGACCACGCCCTATGTCGGGGTCGAAACCTCGGGATAAAAACAAACACTGCTCCTTCCACGACGACCACGGGCACTACACAGAAGACTGCTGCGACCTCGCAGTGGAAATAGAGAGGTTAGCCCAAGAAGGAGCTCTGAAGAAGTACGAGGTTGGGGGAAAGAAGAACAGAAGGGGGAAGCGAAAGGGCGGACATGGCCGCTGCGCTCCCGATAATAAGCAAGCTAAAACCAGTCATGATGAGGAAGATGACGACCCTCAGAGCGGCGTGCCACAGTACGACAGGGTGGTGTCAACCATCTCCGGGCTAACCCCGGGCACAACAAAAACTAAGCTAAGGTCTAAAGCTCGCAGACCACCAATTCCATCGGAAGAGGAATAGACGAAAAAGAGGTTCAAAAAAGGCAAAACAGTCACCTTTTCCGAGGACGATCCTGTACCTACAGCAACGCCCCATAATGACGCCCTGGTAATACAGGTCGGAGTGGCCAATAAGATTGTCCACCGCGTATTTGTTGATAGTGGGGCCAGCGTCAGTATCATCTTCCAACATTGCTTGGATAGGATGAGACTCGACCCAGCTCGGGTAAACTCAGCGCCCCTGCCCCTCAAAAGTTTCACGCAGCATGAAACGCGACCTGAAGGGATCATCGCGCTTGATGTCGCCATTGGCAGCCCGCCAACCAGCGTCCACAAGCTAATCCACTTCTACGTGGTCAAAGCGAACCCCCGTACAACATCATATTGGGTCGGGATTGGCTGAATGCGGTCCGAGCCATTATCTCGCCATATCACTTGTTGCTGAAGATCCCGACCTCGGGTGGAATCCTAACTATCCGAGGCGACCAGGAAAAGGCCAAAGAATGCATGCAAGTTGCCCTTCGAGGTCAACCGCAAGCATAGCAATCAAAGTATCCCGAGGAGTTGGAAGAGGCAACAACGATTTCTGACGCCTCGGCGGAATAAGTCCCCTTATCCGAAGAAGACCCTACCAAATTTGTCAAGGTCGGCTTTACAGGGGGGCCCCAAACCCGCCTGCAGATAATCCAGCTCCTTAGGGAATATCAAGACGTCTTTGCTTGGTCGCCAACGGACATGACGGGGGTGTCCTCGGACATCATTACGCATAAGCTCAACATCGACCCGAGCTCCACCCCAGTAAAGCAGAAGAGAAGAACATTTGCTGCCGAGCGGAACCAGGTCATCTATGATGAGGTGCAGCAATAGCTGAAAGCAGGGCTACTATTCGAGGTCAAATACCCAATTTGGCTATCTAATCCGGTGGTAGTCAAGAAAGAAGGAGGAGAGTGGAGGATGTGTGTGGATTATACCGACCTCAATAAAGCTTGCCCAAAGGACTGCTACCCCCTCCCCAACATCGACGAGAAGATTGAATCCTTAGTGGGATACGAGGTATTCAGCTTTCTTGACCTTTACAAGGGGTACTATCAAGTCCTGATGGATGAGGAAGATGCGATCATGACAGCTTTCGCCACGAACTTTGGGGTTTTCGCGTTCAAATACATGCCCTTCGGGTTGAAGAACGCCGGAGCGACTTACCAACGAATGGTCGACTTCCTCTTCCGAGATCACATTGGCGAAATCGTAGAAGTCTATGTAGACGACATTGTCGTCAAAAGCAAGGAAAAAGCTTCAGCGGTGGTTGATCTACGAACGACACTCGACGTGCTAAGGCAGGCCAACCTCAAGCTGAACCCCAAGAAGTGCACTTTCAACGTGCGATCTGGGAAATTCCTAGGGTGTTGGATCTCGCCGGAGGGACTCAAAGCCAACCCGTTGAAAATTAAAGCCGTCCAGGAAATGAAGGTACCCCGAACTATTCGCGACGTACATAAGTTGACAGGCTGCATAACCGTGGTAAGTCGTTTCCTCTCGAAAGCTGCTTAGAAACAACTTCCGTTCTTCAAAATCCTCAAGAAGGCACCGGAGTTTGGATGGGGACCAGAGCACGAACTAGCCTTCGACGAGCTAAAGCGCCACCTTGGAGACTTACCAACTTTGTCGGTCCCCAAAAAGGAAGAATCCCTATCCCTATACCTCGCAGCGTCGGAGGAAGCAATAAGCGCAGTGTTGGTCCGAGATGAAGGAGATCGGCAGCTACCGGTGTACTTCGTCAGCAGAGTCCTGAAAGATCCAGAGACAAGATATCAGCCCCTCGAGAAGTTCGCTCTAGCCCTGGTAAATGCAGCTCGGCGCCTAAAACCTTATTTCCAAGCTCACCCAATACAAGTTTTGACCGACCTACCACTCCGGCAAGTCCTTACTAAACCGGAAGCTTCAGGAAGGATCGCAAAATGGGCAATCGAGCTCGGAGAGCATTCCATATCATTCGTCCCTCGCCGAGCTATAAAAGGCCAAGCTTTAGCAGACTTCCTCGTAAAAGCTCAGTACAACGTCGTGAATAAACCAAAAGAATTCGAGGCCAAGGCAAAACTCCAAGAAATACCAGAGAAGACTCCCCCAGACTGCTGGGAGATGTACGTGGATGGAGCCTCGGGGAAGAAAGGGAGCGGAGCTGGCATACTCCTGATCAGCCCGGAAAAAAAGGAGTTAACATACTCGCTGCGATTCGAGTTCCCCACTACGAACAACGAAGTGGAATATGAGGCCCTCATTGCCGGACTGCGTCTTGCCCAAACACTCCAGGTACGAGCTATCCAAACTTATTGTGATTCCCAAGTAGTGGTCAACCACGTGCTAGGAAAGTATGAAGCAAGGAGTGAGAAGCTGAAGAAATACCTGGAGAAAGTCAAGCTCCTAGAACAATCCTTCCAGCTCTTCAGGATAGTTCGCATTCCTCGGAGCCAAAATACCCGAGCTGACGAACTAAGTAAGCTGGTGAACTCAACCGGTTCAACTCTAATAGAAGAAGTTCAGAATCGAAGTATAGAAGAGACGGAAGTCAACGCAATTGAGGAAGACGACCCGAACTGGATGACCCCCTTGAAGAAATATTTAGAGAGCGGGGAGATTCCTGAGGACAAAACGGAAGCCAGAAAAATCCTGGCTAAATCCATGCAGTACGTCCTCGAAGGAGGAATCCTTTATCGAAAGTCATACCTACAGCCTCTCCTAAAGTGTGTAGGACCAAGGGAAGCGGACTACGCACTGAAAGAAGTGCACTCCGGGTCATGCGGAAGCCACATCGGAGCTCGGATGCTAGCACAGAAAATCATGCGGTGGGGGTACTATTGGCCAACAATGGTAAAAGACGCGGAAGAATTCGTGAAAAAATGCCTGAAATGCCAGCTGCACGCCAAGGTGACGAGAGTACCCCAGACCGACCTCTCCACTATACAGAGCCCATGGCCATTTGTGGAGTGGGGAATTGACATCGTGGGGCCGTTCTACCCGGCCCCAAAGTAAAAACGATTCTTAATAGTCGTCGTTGACTACTTTACCAAGTGGGTCGAAGCTGAACCTTCCACAAAAGTCACAAGTGAGAAAGCCATCGACTTCGTTTGGAAGAATATCGTGTGCCGGTTTGGAGTTCCAAGAGTCCTCATCTCGGACAACGGGACGCAATTCACGAGCAGAGCATTCCAAGAATTTTGCGAAGGACTCAATATCCAGCAAAATTTCACCTCGGTCAACCGACCTCAAACTAATGGCCAGACCGAAGTCACCAACAGAACAATAGTGAACGGACTCAAGGCCCGCTTAGAGAAGGACAAAACGGAATAGATCTACAACCTCCAAAACGTCCTGTGGTCATACAGGACTACACTCAGAACTCCAACGGGAGAAACCCCGTACCGTTTAGTATACGAAACAGAAGCGGTCATACCAGTAGAGGTCGGGGCACTAAGCCCCCGCACTATCAACTTCTCAGCGGAAGCCAATGAAGAGCAGCGCCGAACCGACCTGGATTTACTCGAGGAGAAGCGGGAACTAGCCAGCATAAAAGAAGCTCGGTATAAACAACAGATGACCCGATATTATAATCAAAGGGTCAAACCCCAGCAGTTCCAGGTCGGTGATCTTGTGCTTAGAAACAATGAAGTAAGCCATTCGGAGAAGCTCGGCAAACTTGAAGCCACATGGGAAGGGCCCTACAGAGTGCACGAAGTCCTCGGCAAAGGGGCCTACAAAATCGCCTACCTTTCGGGCGAACTGATACCCAGAACGTGGCACATCGCCCACCTAAAGAGGTTCTTCGTATAAGCAGCGGAGTCTTGCATTTAGAGTCTTAAGTTTTTTATTTTCTTTTCTTTTTTTAAGTAATAATGTTTTGTTTTTTTTCGAGCTCGTCAAAATTTGCTTCGTTTTTCCTTTAATAAAGTTTCTTTTTGTTTTGCATATTCTCGTGTCTTTTAATTTGCTTATACGAAGTATCCAAAGACAAATCCCCTCATAAGGACGAACTAAGGTTCACTTCCGAGGTCAATAATGATCCGACAGGGGGTAATTATATTCTAAGAAATGCGCATAAGAAACCCTTTTTGAGGTCCGAGCTCGCCTCTCTCAAAAGGAAAGATCCGACGAGGTCCGAGTTAAACTCCCTCCAAAGGATAAAATATTCTCAACCGGGGTCAGAACCAAGTTCCCCCGAGAGACTCATAACACGAGGTCTGAACCAAGGTTCCCTTGTCATGCAAAGAGGTCCGAGTTAGACTCCCTCCAAAAAAAAAAAAAAAAAAACGAGAAAGGCAAGAATACAAGGAAGAAACCTTCACGAAAAACAGGAAATCGTAATAAACAATATATATTACTTTGTAAATTACAACATTACATGTACATTAATTACAGGAATAAAAAGCTACTCTACGAAGGGGGATTTGGCCTACTGAAGTTGAGCCATCGGTCTTCGAAGGAAGTATATCCCAGAAGGTCGTCAATGGATATGCGACCTCGTCTCCGACCTCGATTCCTTCCAGAGGAAACACCACGACCTCGCGACGTCGCTGAACTCCGTCCTACGGACCGGCCACCGCGGCCCAATCCGGCCTGACGTCCACGAGGAGCAACTCTAGCCACGCGAGCAGACATAGTCCGGGAAGACGACTGAGCAGACTCACCCGCACTGTTAGACAGGAAGACACGCAGTTTCGGCCGGCGGGATAGCACGCATTTATACAAGCTCGCGCTTTCCTTGAGCATCTCATAAGTCCCTTGAAGCTCAAACGACTCGGGACCGCATGCTCTTTTCAATTCAATATACTGTTCCAGCAGCTCCCTCGTCTTCAGTTCCGCCTCGGAGATGGTCATACCACCGTTGCGGCGGATGATGTCCTCGTATTCGGCATGCTCCTCAACGATCTTCTCGTGGTCCTCTAGCACGCGCCCAGCCCTACCCCGGGCTACTTCCAACTCTTCCTCCGCGTGAAGCAACTTGGCCTGAAGTAAATCCGCGTGCTCTCGACAAGCGACCTGCTTGACCTCAGCCTCCGTGCAGAGCGACTCGAACTTAACCTGCCATTCCTCCAGCTCGGATTCTTTGGACCTCAACAGCGCACACTTTTCACCAAAAAGTGCCTCAGCTCGGCGACATTTATCCATCCACAACCGAGCTAGAGACCGTTGTTCAGATAAATCTTGAGATAGGAGACTTATTTGCTTATGAAGAGAAGCTATACCAAGGTTATCAGAAATCTACACAGAAAAAAGTGAAAAGTTCGTTTATTCAACACAAAATTCAAGTACATAGTTACAAATACAAAAAAAAAAAAAAAAATTTCTAAGGAGCGTCCACCTCCTTGTCCTGACGAGATGGCTGCCCGGAGGGGGGGCCCTGAGAAGAGCCATCAGTGCCTGCGTCCTTCGGATCCTCTTCGTCAACCGAAGCCTCGCGCTCCTCTTCCTCCTTGTCCTCTCCTCCATCGACGGAAAGAGCGTCGAAGGCTGCGTCAAGGGCAGGATCCCGATCTGCTGAACAAGAAGCAATCTGCTCGGCAGACAAGAGCACGGACGAGCTGGCAAGGGCGTCCAAAATGGGCAGCTGGCCGAGGTGACGCCGGATCACTCTGGCGTACTCGGCGAAGAGGGCCTCGTCCTCCAGGCGCTCGTAGCCATACTTGGAGACGTCCAGATCGGGGAAATCACTGGCGGCGGCCTCCAAAGCGCTCAGGGCGTGGCTTCCGTTGATAAGCCCAGCCAAGTCATTGGCCAGGCTGGAGAAGCTATCCGACAAGAGCAACCTCTTCGTATAAGCCCGCAAGGCCTCGCCTTGACAGGCCGCCAGTTTGGCCTCCCTCTCCTTGGCCGCACTCAGCTCGGCCTCAAACCTCCTGCGAGCTTCCTCGGCATTCAGCTCGGTGTCAAATCTCTTCCGAGCTTCCTCGGCCAGCTCGGACTTGGCGGCCTTTACCTCCTCCCGGGACTCGGCCAACAATTCCTCAGCCTTCTTCAGCCTAGCCGCGGTCGACATCAGCTTTTCCGAGTACCGACTCTTTTCGTCCTCGTACTTCGCTGACATCTCCCCGACGCTACTCTTCAGTCAGGCCGTGAACATGTCGATGCCCTGCAAGAAGGAATACAGTCAGCTACACGCAAGCAAGAAAAACAGAAAAATAGCTAACAAATCTCTACCTCGGGAAAGGGCAAATTCTCCAGTTGAGCTGGAGCAGATGGGCTCACATCATTGCCCGAAATGTCAACGATATCCACGTTGACCCTGGACCTTTTGCGGGATGGGCTGGCGGAGGGGGAGAGAACCCCCGTTGCTGCGGGCACAACCACCTCGGGTTGCCGACCCAAGTCGGAGGCTCTTCCGAGCTGGCTCTGGTCAGAAGCAGATCGTCCTGACGACCTGGGCCTCTTCCCCCCGCGAGCTGCGGCCTTAGCATCAGGTCCCTGTTTCCCGAACTTCACTGCAAGGACAAAACAAGTAACGGGGTTAGACAACGTTTCAACAATCAAACCAATCCTAACAGCACTAGCGGGGCCTCACCCGTTGCAGGATCCACCATATTTTGGGGCTCGAACGGGCTCAACCCCGCTTCAGCTAGCGAGTCTTTGTGGTAGCTCTCCTCGAACGGCCCACAGCTCGCTATCGCCCTAGCGACACTCCCCAAGCCCTCGTCCACCTCGCTTGTCACCCAGGCGCGAGGCTTGCCCAACCTCCAGACCGTCTCAACTAGGCTATCATGTCGACAGAAAAAGAATTTCCTATGCCACTTCTCCACCTTGTTCAGGGTTCTCCCCTTAAACTCAGTGCGAGCAGTGGCATAGTACCAACCCGCGGATGCTTTGAAGGCAAAGAGCTCGTGGATGAGCTCGGCGGATAGCGGGTAATTGTGCCGAATAGCTACTACGCCTAGGTCGGCAAACTGTCTAAAGGCGTTCGGGGTTATCTGCCCTAAAGCTAATCCGAGCTTCCTTTGAAGGTCGGCGAAGGGCACCGGAAGAGGTAGACGGAGACCGGAATGCAGACTGTCCTCGTAAATTGTGCAAAACCCCATAGGGGGCGAGCACGCCCTATCCTCTGGACGGGGCTCTATGAGGTCAGCGTCTAGGGGAAAATTGTAAGATTTGGCGAGAAATTTTATCCTAGACTCATCTAGGATGGAAGAATACTCAGCTACTTTCCCCTCCACGGGGCGGGGTACAGGTAAAGCCGCGACGGTCGGGGTAGGAGATCCTAACGAAAAAATTCTAAAATTGACCATCCCGCCGGTGGAATCGGCCGGAGGACACTCGCTATCGCTACTAGAAGGAGAAACGGAATAATGGGAAGCCATACTTACTTGTTAATTAAGGTAGTCGGCTGGACATAATTCACAGATGGAAGTAAGAACAGATGTGCAACCGGCGGCGCGGCGGTATGGTTCGACTGAAAAATCTCTGGACGGGAAATTGGGGCAAGAGCAGGTTTCTGGAAGTTAATCTTTGCTGCAATGGTGAATTCGAATGAAAGTTATGGGGAGTCTCGTAGGGCTAATTGAATCCCGCCGCTGAACGTGTCACACGTGGCACGTAGCAGCTTTTTCGGAATGTGAACCGCCCCTCAAAAGTATTTTCAAAAAAGCCCCCAAACTTTCCTTCCAAACCCAATTGCATCGGAACCCGGATCCGCCTGACTACATCGTGGCCCAGATCTGCGTGCGTACTCAAATAAACTCGCTTTTCGGATTTAGCCATCCCCAGCTCGAGCTCGGGTGATAGAACCACTTCCAGATCGGGGCAGAGCTGATGTGTACAATTGTTCAGGTCGGAATTTCGACTTCTTTCCTCTTTTTGGGGGGGGGGGGGATGTGATGGTACCGGCCTCTTCTTGGGCCTGATCCGAGGCCCAACCTAATTGGGCCTGTACGTTGAGCTCGGCCCAAGGACCTCGGCCCAGACAAGTTATTAATTGCCTTGAAGACCAAGTAATGAAGTCTTATCCTAGAGGAGAAGGAATTCTATTATGAAGGAAATTCGGATATGTACGAAGAGTCCTAGTAGGATTAGGGCTCGATTCAAGGCTTATATATAGATGCTAGATTAGAGGTGTAAAGACGTAAAAATACTCATTGTACTCTCAAGTATAATAAAAAGCTCTCTATATTCTCTCCCGTGGACGTAGATCACATCGATCGAACCACGTAAATCCTTGTGTCGTCGCATTATTGTTATTTTCTGCTATCTCTACAAACCCTAGATCTATCAATATAGCATTATATTAATGTTAATTAATTAAGTATTTAGCATATATTTGGAGTTTGAAATCGAGAATGTTGGTAAGTGGCAATGTTGTGTTGACCGTCTTAGCAAGTAGATGTGTCACGTGTTCAAAATTAAGCTCTACCAAATATTAATATATTCAGCATAAAATTGATCAGATTAGTTCTTAATTCCTACATCATCCGCAATCAAGTTAGTCAATTCTTTTATTAATTAATAAACTTTGACATAAATTTAGAGACAAATTGAATGGATTATATAATATATATATATATATATATATATATATATATATATATATAGGGATGGGATCTATTTAGAATAGCCCTTAAAATGAGAAATAAGAATAAATCTGGACCACACGTCTCAAAAAAAGTGCAGGCGCGTGTAGCTCACGCACCATTTTTTTTTTTGGCCGATTTTTCTTAAAACACGGTGCATCTAGATACACCGTGTGGTGCATCTAGATACACTGTGTGGTGCATCTGGTTACACATTGTGGTGCATGTCCGATTTTTTTTTTCAGTTTTTTTTTTTTGGGGGGGGGGGGGGCGATTTTTCTTAAAATACGGTGCATTTAGATGCACCGTGTGGTCCATCTAGATACACTGTGTGGTGCATCTGGTTACACATTGTGGTGCATGTCCGATTTTTTTTTCAGTTTTTTTTTCAGTTTTTTTTTTAACATTATTTTTCTCGGCTCCGCCTTAAAGCATAGTGCATTTCCTTACACCTAGTGGTGCATCTGATTACACTGTCCCGTGCATTTCAGTACACATAGTGGTGCATCTCATGAACCACAATTTGGTAAATGCATCACACTTTACAATGAGATGCACCACAACGTGAAACTAGATGCACCATACGTTGACATGAGATGCACACAGCTTTATGGAAAAATCAAACCTTAAAAAAAAATAAAACTAAAAAAAAAAAAAAGCCCTGGAAAGTTTTCATCCGGATGTACTGCCCTTCTTAGCGAGATGCAACAGATGAGTGGCTGAGATTGATTCTCATTTCTTAAGATAAGGGCCATTCTTATATGATCCTAATTCTATATATATATATAAGACCCATTAAATAAAAAAGGAAAAAGAAAAGGAAGATTATCATCACACACTAACTAATTCAATTTACAAAAAGATTAAAAGAAAAAATGAGTTAAATAATATATACACCAATATGAGCACGAAGCAGTCAAGAAAATAAATGACAGAGAAAAAAACCCTCTTCTCAGAAACTTGAAATACAAACTACTAAATCATAAACCTTGCAACCACTTTCTTCAACACGCCGACCATCTCGTTCACCGGATTCCGAGTCTGCGCCACCGTGCCGTCGTTTCCAGCGAGCACCCGGTACTTATCCCTCCGCGTAAAGTTGGTGCACTCGAAACCCAACGTCGTCGCCAATATCCTCTGCACGTAATTCGCCACGTCATGAGGGCTTTTTCCGGCCGAGCAAGTCGCCTCCGCCGGCAGCTGGTTGAGGAAAGTCACCTCGTAGACCGGCCGCGGGTTCATGAAGAAGAAAATCGGGTCCATCGCTTTCCACCCACGCGCCGTCGTCGCGTGGAAGAACCCTACCCGGTAGTTCATCGCCACCGGCACGATCCGGTCGGTCAGCTCGGCGAAGAGCGCGCTGAACCGGAGCAGGAACGGCTCCCGGCACGTCGTCCCTTCGGGGCAGGCCACGAGATCGCCTCTCTCTAGCTCGCTTTTGATTTTCCGAGCATCGACGTCGCGGATTCTGGTGAGTCGCACGGTGGGGATGGGGGAGAGGATCTCGGATAGTCGGGAGAGAGAGTACGTCACCGCCGGGATCCTGCGGTGGAGGACGGCGGAGAGCACCACCGGGTCCATCAGAGTTCTGTGCGTGCAGACAAAGAGGACGCCGGAGTTGGTGGCGGAGGCCGGCGGCGGAGGGGTGCCTTTCACCACCACCCTACCGCCGAAGACGGGGGCCGCCCCAGGTATCGCCCGCATCGGTAGCATTAGGCCGACCGAGATCCGGATAGCGGCTAGGACGATCCCTAGAGGGATCCATAGGAGGATTATTAGGGCTACGGAGGGCGTCGGGCGCTTCGCCAGACGGCCGTCGTGGAAGATCACTGGGAGCGGCTGCAGGGTGCGGCCATCGTCGTCGGATGATTTGCCGACATCAGAAAATGGCGGATAATGTGTTTCCTGTCCAATGAGCCATAGATTTTATGAAAAGTTCAAAAATAAAATACGGGATTAAAATTAACACGTGTAGGTGTAGGTGTAGGTGTAGGACGTACCCGACACAAATGTATGAAATAGGGAGCAGAGCCACAACTACGCCTCCCAATTCCCAAACTAGGTCTTTCATCCCTAAACAACTTAGCAACATCCTTACCAATGGAGCCAAAACCATTTTCAAGAAAACCGGTCGCAAATCCGAACCGGTTAACGGAAAGTTGAGTACCGACGATGTCGTCGGCCCTCAAATGATCCTTGACGAACCTCTCCACCATGATCTTCGGCATCCTGGTCACCACAACTCGCCTATCAGAAGAAGCGAAAATCCTCCACGTCTTCATTTCCGTATCATCGAAGAAAAACTTAGGCAAAACAGCCCTAGTCACCGCTTCAATCTCCGTAAAACGAACTCCGGCCGTCGCTACAAAAACGGTAAGCTTAAGCGCCTCGTCGGCCCTCCCGCACACCTCCAGCAGACGAATCAACGGCCATAACAGGAGCAACAATGAGAAACGAATAAGGCCGGAAGCCTCGAATGCTACCAACATGAAGTAAGAGAAGACATTGGGGTCCTTCACAAGGGTGCCCTCGAGCTCACAAACAACAGACCTCATTCAGACAATTATATGTCTTGATGTGTCGTCTTAGTAAATTTTAAGGCTTTGATGGAGATTATGATTGCTAGAAGGAGATGAAGGCAATTGTTTAATTAATATATATATATATCTATGTTCGCAGCCAACCGTTGTGCATTTGGTTTGATTTATATCCAAGTGTTTAGTGTGTATTCGTTAATTAGGTGGATTAACATATCTACATGTAATAGGATTGTACGCCACGTTAGTTAATTAATATGTGAGGTGATTTGATTACTTAACCCCAACAACTAATAATTAATTGGGCGCAATTTAGTAGAACTAAAACCTCTAAATTATAATTAATTTGTTTTAATTAGGATCCACGTTTCCATCAAAATCTACCTACACTGTGGAATAAGGGTCATGCACTTTGCGAATAATCTCTAATATGTTTTGTGTTTGTTTCTAGTTCGGAAGCATTTGGTGTTTCGTAATCTTGTTTCGTATATATATTATGCTGATTTGCTCTCTCTCTCTCTCCCTCTCTCTCTCTCTCTCTCTCTCTCTCTCTCTCTCTCTCTCTCTTCTTTTTTTGAGATTTTTATAAAGCTAATTAATTAGTCTCTCACTATCTCTCTCATCCTTTAAGAGCCTGTGCTTTGCTTTTGGATTTATTTTTAATTTTTGCTGCCTACTAATTTCCAAGGTCGAAATTATTTGTTAGCTAGTTAGATTTTCATGTGCAGAGCGCGGCTGCAGATAGCCCAGCTTTTGTATTTCAATTTGTTACTTCTTCTATAAATGTATGTAGGTCCCATCTCTCTCTCTCCCTCATTAAATTTCATTTTCCAAGTTTTGCTTAAGAGCAATTCAATTTCATCAATACTTATGAAAGAAAGAAAATAAGAAAAGAAGCCATTTTAATTCTGTAGTCGTTGGTAGTCCCATCATTTGATCAAAGATGTGCACGTTGTTACACGAACTAATTGAATTAGGACAGATATATGTTAAAGAAAGCATAGCTTCACCCGTGAACATCTTGATGAATCGATCCGTCATATTCATGCATTGAATATTGGAACATGTATGTATTGATGCAAACTAATAATCAATTTACACAAGAAGAGAATGAGTCTCGTTTGGAAAGATATCGGACATTAAAATTAAACTTTAATAATTATCATGAATACAGTTTGATTGATTTTTCAACTTGGCAATAACATTGAATTCAATGAGTAGATGAGACATGTAATCAATTACAGTATTTATAGATATGGTTTTGCTTGTGAAACTAAAATGTTGATATCGTGAAACTTGCTCGTGCGGCGGTTCAAAGTAGGTCGGAAATTTACAGTAATCGCATAGCAATTATTTGTAGGCACGTAAGTTTTCATTAATTAGTTAGAAACGAACAAGAAATTCCCAACCACTAATCTTTGGACCAAAAAGTGACAATACATATGAAAAACCTCGCCTTAGTAAAGCTTTCAACTAAATTAAGTTTGAATTTATGGGTCAAAGATGAATTACTTTTTAATATGACACTGCTAATTTTTCTTGAGTTTGTATTTTCCCATTTAAGAAAGGGATAAATAAAACTATTCTCCTCATGCGCAGAATGATAACATAATCAAAATTTACCAAAACACAAACATAAATCTACTTTCGAATATATTAATAAATCTATTGAATATTAAATATCAATCAAAGTATATCTTATTGCATAGTATTAGAATTAGAAAATGCATGAGTATCACAACAGTAAAATGAATTTATTTCGAATTCATGCACCCACTTCTTCTGTTAACAGTTCACACATGTACATTTATTGCTTAGCTTTTAGCTTCCCGATAATTTGCTCCACAATTGTTGCCGACTTCAAAATTAACCGTCGCATGTCTTTTAAATTATATTAAATGATTAAGAACACACTCCGAGCTGAATTTTCAAAATTTTGCTTTTAAATTTGATTTTCAATCTTCCTACAATGTATTTATAATCCTTATTTTTAAAAGGCATATAACAGTTCTCCTATTTTGCAAATTATTTTATAAAATGCGTGTGCCAACTCAATTTGTGAGATACGAATGATTTAGGAAGGTGTAAATTTGGAGAAATATTTAGGTGAGTGTAAATATTTTTGTGGGTCCATCTAATTTGAGAGATTTGATGGATACATTTTTATCTCACTTTTAATTATTTTAGCTAAATTTTGAGTTAAAATTGATTTTTAATAGATCCGCTGAGAGTGTTGTAACATAGCATGAGCTTCATCGTCATTAACCGTTGTATGTCTTAAAAAAGTAATACCATTACTAGGGATGGCAACGGGGCGGGTTTGGGGCGGGAATTGCTTTCCCGTCCCCATACTCGTCTCAAAACTTCACCCATACTCGTCGGATACCCACCAATTTAATTATTTTGCAAGATTTTCTTAATAAATCAGTAACCAATAAGTGAATCAGTGATAAAACATCTTAGTTCTTAAACTCTAAAATTGAAATTCCAAAAACGAGAAACAAGAATCAGCAAATATCAATCAATGAGGGCAAACATTAATTCTAGAACTTCCATAACAACATATATTCAACATGCAATCTCAAATTCTCAATTCTTACAATAATTTATAGCTTGCTCTTTATTTATCTCTCACAAACAAAATAACCAAATCAATATAGCTATTAGTTATTACTTCAACATATACAAGAAACATGTAGAAATATAAAAGACGCACATGTTAAGAAAGCTAAGACAGTAGGTAGGAGGATTTCTAACTAAATTTAGAAGTTGAGAGAGACGAGCGAATGGCATTATGGAATAATGGAAGCAGGACGATGAAGTTGTAGAGTCTCTGGACGAAGAAGTTGAAGATTCACTCGCAAAGACTCTTCGCATTAATTCTATTTGAAAGGCGAATTCTCCCGAAATTAAGACCGGTCTCTAACTAGAGACCGGCGCGTGGGGCACACGCGCGCGTGCACCCTATGCGGCCCTATTTTTTTCAAATTTTTTTCTTCTCCTTTTTTTTGCCTCTTTATTTTTTTGTTTGTCTCTTCTTATTTGGTCAAGATTCGAGCGAGAGGAACCGAAGGCCTCGAAGCGAGCCGTAAAAACTAAATTGTTGTCCGGCAATTATCCTTATATTAGTAATCGGAGCGAAGGCGGAGCTGTAAAATTGGAGCCGAAGGCGGAGCCGTAAAATCGAAGCCGAAGGCGGATAAAAAAAATCTAAAAAAAAACGAGTCAAGGGTTTGATCTGGATTTGATCGGGTCAACCCGGTCTCTAGTAAGAGACCTGTCTCACAGGAGACCACCTCTATTTGAAAAGTTAATAAATGCATTAAGAATAATTATTCAATTGTATGAGGTATAATCTGGGCGGGTTCGGGGCAAGTATCTATGCCCTTGGACCCGACTCGAACCTGACTCGGGTATATTGTTTCGTACCCGTCTCCGAACCCGCCCCGAAGTCTCATCCCCATACCCGGCTTATTAGGGATGGGCACCCGCAGATAATCGGGTCCACAGTATTATTGTCATCCATGACCATTACCTAGGATCAGGGTTTCCAAAATGGTTAGGCTGGGTCTGAATCCACGGGGCCAAAGACAGAAATATAAATTGGCTCCAAAATTGATGAAAATATGCAAATCAAGCACATAAATTAATTTAACGATAAGTCGTCACAAAATAAATAACGTGATAAAATAAACAAATACTCCCTCCGTCCCTGATATATCTTTCTAGGAGGGAGTGTTACGAGGATTAAGAAAAATATTGATGAGTTGATTGTGAGTGAATAAAAGATGGTTGATTTTGTATTGAGTGGAGAAAGGGTCTCACATTGAAGGAGTGATATATTAATTAATTGAGAGATAGTGGTGAGTGATATATTAATTAATTGAGATAATGGTGGACCATATGTGGTATTTTAGGTAAATAAGTTGATAAAGTAAGGGTAGAGAATAATAATTTGTTGTGGTATGATGTCCAAAAATAGCTATGAAGATATATGGAGGACACCCCAAAAAGAAAAGATAGGAAGATATATCAGGGACGGAGAGAGTACTACAATAAAATCTATCATTATATTACTAAAAGGAAAACGATTCTTACTTTGAAAAAATCCTACGTGGCACCCCTTATATTTCTCCATTCATATTTATCTAAATTCTCAAATTTTTGAATCTTTAAATGTAAAATAATAGATTTTAAATATCTATACTAAAATCTTGTGTCCCACATCGGTTTTTCAATAAAACTTCACCTATTGAAAAGCCTATAAATACTTAGAATCAAGAGGTAATAGTGCAAAATAGCCATTTTTCTAGGAAAAAATGTTAAAATAGCCATCACATTTTAAAAGTGGTAGAATAGCCATTTAGTTTATGAAATGACATAAATACCCTTAATGAGTATACAAGAAAGTTAACTTTAATTTGAATCATACAAGAACACTAACTTCATGTATGAATTTCGAGCATACAAGAACATATCATACAAGAATAGTTTCATACACGAACATACAAGAACATACAATTTTCCGGCACGGCGGAGCGATTTCCGGCACGGCGGCGATTTCGAGCATACAAGAACAGTTTCATACACGAACAAATCTATCATACAAGAACAAAATCGTTCTTGTATGATATGTTCTTGTATGCTCGAACAAATCTATCATACAAGAACAAATCTATCATACACGAACAAATCTATCATATAAGAACAAAATCGTTCTTGTTTGATATGTTTTTGTATGCTCAAACAAATCTATCATACAAGAACAAATCTATCATACACGAACAAATCTATCATACAAGAACAAAATCGTTCTTGTATGAAATTGTTGGCCTGAAAATTTTGGCCGAAAAATTTCGTCTGAATTTTTTGGCCGGAAAATCTTTGACCGGAAAATTTTGGCCGGAAAACTTCGCCGGAATTTTTTGACCGGAAAAACATACACGAATGCATATCTCATACAAGAGTAGAGAGTATAAAAGGGTATAAATCCTTCTTGTATACCTATAAGGATATAAAAGGGTATAAATTCTTCATAGGGGTATAAAAGTCCCAAAATAAAACAAATGGCTATTTGGACACTTTTTTGGTCAAAGTGACAAAATTTATCTTTTGTTTTGAGGAATGGCTATTTTGACTTTTTCCTCTAGAATCAATGTGTATTTTCTCATCTTTTGTTCCACCAGTTTTATTTGGCCAATTTATTTATAAATTGATCGAATAAATAACTATATTTTATAGTTGAATTTAATTTAATTTGGTCAATTTATTAATTGGCCGAATAGATAATTATTTTTTGTAGGAGTTTTATTTGGCCAATTTATTTATTAATCGGCCGAATAAATAACTGCTATATTTTTATAGTTTGATTTAATTTAATTTGGTCAATTTATTAATTGGCTGAATAGATAATTATTATTATTAGAGAACCAATTTATTAGTTGACAGAATAAATGGTTTCAAAATAGTTTGGATAATTTATTGGTTAACTGAATTCAATTTGGAAATAGTCTAATACTTTTTTATTTAATTTGATAAAAAATAAGTAATTTCTAATTTGTTAATTAATTAGGTAGACGGGCCAATTCCCAACTGACGGGTACCTCAACTCGGGATCCCACGTGACATATTTTCATTCTTTATTCTTATTAATTTTAAATTTTTTATTTTATTCATTTTTTTCATATATTTTCTAAAATTTAGAATCTTCATAAATTGTGTATTTATAAATCAAAATCGTGGTTAACGGGTCAATTCTGATCCAGAACCGTGGCAGTAGACGAGCCAATTCCCAACCGACACTCGAGAAATTTTTCATCACCTATTGAAAAGCCTATAAATGCCTAGAATCAATATGTATTTTCTCATCATTTGCTCTACCAGTTTTATTTGGCCAATTTATTTATAAATTAGCTGAATAAATAATTTTATTTTATAGTTTAATTTAATTTAATTTGGTCAATTTATTAATTGGCTAAATAGATAATTATTTTTTGTAGGAGTTTTATTTGGCCAATTTATTTATTAATCGGCCGAATAAATAACTGCTATATTTTTATAATTTTATTTAATTTAATTTGGTCAATTTATTAATTGGCCGAATAGATAATTATTATTATTAGAGAACTAATTTATTAGTTGACAGAATAAATAGTTCCAAAATAGTTTGGATAATTTATTGATTAACCGAATTAAATTTGGAAATAGTCTAATATTTTTTTTATTTAATTTGATAAAAAATAAGTAATTTCTAATTTGTCAATTAATTAGGTAGACGGGCCACTCCCCAACTGACGGGTACCTCAGCTCGGGATCACACGTGACACATTTTCGTTCTTTATTTTTATTAATTTTAAAATTTTCATTTTATTCATTTTTTTCATAAATGATCGGTCCGGAAGAGAGTACTTGTTGCATTCTATGATGCTTCGACAGTAAGATCTTCTTCATCCGTGTCCTCCAGGATGTATAATTTACTACCGAGAACATGACAACGATCTTGTCCTTGACGTCCATCTGCACACAACAACAGAACAATTATGCAAGCAAATATGCACTAGCGTGAAAAAGATCTGTTCAGTTGACCACTGAAGAAACTTTCTCGAATTCACACCTTGTGAAACAGAGTCAGTAGTCTTTTGAACCACTGCTCTGATACCACTTGATGGTCCCGATACGAGTTACTGTGGTATGGGGGGGAGAAATACACCAGTTAGGATTTTAAAACTAAACTCCTGAAAAATACTTCAACCGAGTAAAAAGACTCAGTTGGAATCTCACAGCTAAGTATGCAACCTCAGCTGGAAGAGTGGTGCTGTGCGGAATGTGGTGGAAATTAAACTCGTAAAACAACTCACGCTTTTATGAATGGTTGGTCAAAAACCAAAACAGTTGAGAATGCACAAATGCGGTTTGTATGCTGGTTAGTCAGACAGTTGAGAATGCAAGAAATAGCTGAATAAAGAAAAACACAAGCACACAGAGAATTAACGTGGTTTGGAGATAACACTCCTACGTCCACGGGGAGTTGTGAGTCCACACAACTCTGTCCAAGTTCTTCTGGACAAACCACTCAGCTTACGCGGGCTGAGCAACCGTTAAGGATAAGTTTGGGGGTACTTATCAACCTTACAGTTTAGTTTCCGGGTACTAAACAACCTATCTACTCAGTTGCGGGAAGAGTAGGATCCTAAACCTTTTCAGGTGAAAGAAAATGGGGTTCCAACTAAAAGCTCGAACGTGAAGTGAGCTATGATCTAACTCTCTACGAACTCTCACTAAGTGATGTTCTCAAGGTTCGATCTAAAGACACAAAAACTAACTAACTCTAGAACTCTCAACAAGTGATGTTCTAAGAGATTAAATTCAGTTCAGCTCGTGAAGAATATTGCTTTTCTTTCGCTCTGTGGTTTCTTCTCGCGTGTGTGTCTTGTATCTTTTTCGAATGAATGAAGGCCTCTATTTATAGGCGTAGAGTATCAACTAGCCGTTGGAGGAGTTGTTGATCTCTGTTCTTTGAAAGCGATGGCTTGTCTCTCATCTCTGCAGACTTTCCCGATATGGCATCTGTGCTCATCTGCTTTCCATCTGAGATAGCCTTGTGTTGGGCCAAATGGGGTAATGACTGAACGGTCAAACCCTCACTTGACTTCCTTTTTGAAATTCAAATCTTAACAATAGACTTCCAACAAGAAGCGGTCGGTTAAGACTTTCGATCTTCAACTAACTTGTTCTTCAGCCGATGTTCTTATCTGACAACTAACAGTTGAACTCTCAGCTGACTTCATTTTCAAAGCTGTTGATCTTCTCGGTTGAGTTCTACAACTGATGTTCTGAAACTGAACACTCAGTTGTCTTCCTTGTATCTGATCAGTTGGGTTCGAACGCTCAGATGGCTTTCTTTCATCTGATGTTCTTTTCCCTTTTACTGCTTCTCATCTGATGAGATGAACGCTCAGTTGTCTTTCTTCACAATTGATGTTCTGAAGACTTCCCCCTCTTTGCATCTGAAGAAATGAACTCTCAGTTGTCTTTCTTCACAACTGATGTTCTGTCTGAGTGATGCCTTGTTGCCATCTTCAGCTGGAGACCTGTAACGATAAAATCTTGACAATGCTCAAACAGCGAGCCTACCTAACAACATTTAGGCTCTGGCAACATCTACTAGGTTGGGGTCAGTTGGTTTTAGAATTCATCAAAACTATTATTAATAAATTTCCCAACAAGTTATTTATATAATTAAATATTAATTTCAGGTAAAAGAAAACAAATGTCATCATTAATTTTTTTGTGAATATATTTGGAAGATGATTATTTATATAATTTAAAATTAGTGTTGTAGTCAATAGGCCGGTTCCAGGTCGGAACCGTCGGGGTAGACGGGATGATTGTGAAGCGGTGGTTTAACTTATTTTTTTTTTCTTAATCTTGTGTTGAATTCATAACATGGGGTATTTAAGATCACTTTCATCTTATAGACAATCTTAACATCTATAGTATTATTCGCTATCTATATATCTCTTCTCTCTCTCTCACTACCCGCTCCTTCTCTTGCCTCTTTTCTTTATAAAAAGCTAAAAGATTCAGCTTAAGAGTTGCTTTCCTTTGAGAGAGAAATATATTTTTGCCCACATCGGTTTTGTAGAAAAATAGAGCTTTAACAATTATCGAAAGTAATGAGAATATATTAGTTAACTTTTAACAAACATAACTATATGGGTTTGAGACATAAACATGTGGTAAAATTACTTTTTAATTGAATTTAAGATGTGTTCAAGGGATATAAATTCTAAGCGAGTTTAGTAGATTGAATAATCGAATTAGTTTACGCTATAATAATTAATAAATAGTATATTTTTTTAATCTATCACTTATTAATACTATTTAATAATTTTATTAATTTTTCTAATTTTCCGTCGATTTTCGACGGGTTATACGCTAGTTATATTATTATAAGAAAAACAATTATAATTTTGCATTATGTGGCATCCCCCAAATCCCTCTATTTATATTTATCTAAATTCTCAAATTTATATATATAAAATAATATATTTTAATATTTCAACCAATTTATTAATTGGCTGAATAAATAGTTTTACGTATTTCCTAAATAGTTTATTAATTAAGAATAATTTATTTAAATCAAATAAATAGTTTGAACATTTAAAATTAAAACATTCACTGATAAAACATTATTTAAAAAAATCAAACAAACTTCAATCCAAAAAAAAAAAAAACAACTAAACTTTGCAAGTTAACATAGAAAAATGAGTTTATTAATGTTTATAGTCTCCCTCTAGATATAAACAATAAGAGGAAATGCACCCATATGTCATTAGCTGAAATGTAATATCAAAAAGGGTCATTAGTTCAAATTTTATTAAATCTTGTCATATGTTTACTTTTTGGACATTTATACCCTTATATTTTATACCTTATTCCATCCTACTACACTCTCTCTCCTACTTTTTAACTTTATTTTTCTCTATCTTTTTTCTCTCTCTTCAACTCTTTCCCTCACCTCACGTCTGTCTTCCCTCTCGTTTTTTTTTTCAGTTTCTTCTTCTTCAAGCTTAATTTATCTAGTGATTTCTCCATTGTTGTTCCCTCTCCGTCGTCGCCGTCGCCATCGCCATCAACGTCACCGTCGTCGTTGCCGCTAAGATGTCGTCGTTGATTAACTCTATCGTCGATGTTTTGTTCCGCGGCGGTGGACATTGTTCGCCGTCGCCGTGTCTTCTGATTTTGTGGTGGCGATTAGCTTCGTCATCGTCGGAGATTTATGTGTTTTTGCTGTGATTTTTGCAGCAATTTTATGGTGTTGTGTTGATAATTTTTTGTATTTTGTTTTTTTTTTTATTCAGCAATTTTTGTTGCGATTTTGCTGTGGTTGTTGCTTTAATTTTTGTTTAGAAAGTGTTATGGTGTATCAATTGTAATTTTCCGGTGAAATTTGGTTGTGGCGTCAAAGCTATGAAGGTAAATTTCCGGCGACTGTATTTTCTGGTTCAGGTTGGTACGTTTTCTCTGAATTGCGTATTGGTGCGTACCAAGTGTACCTCATGTAACTTGGTACGCATGTACGCTTTTGATCAATGCGTACTTGGTTAGGAACTTCGTACCAAACGTAACAGACCGAACTGGTAAAACTTGGTACGAAATTAGAAAATCGTACCAAGTTTTCCAAATATAAGTATAAGCTCTTGGAAAACTTGGTACGATTTCCTAATTTCGTACCAAACGTAACAGATCGAACTGGTAAAACTTGGTACGAAATTAGAAAATCGTACCAAGTTTTCCAAATATAAGTATAAGCTCTTGGAAAACTTGGTACGATTTTCTAATTTCGTACCAAACGTAACATTTTTAGGTTTAAGAAGGAATCCCCACTGTCATATATGCTTGAATAGTATTCTACTGCGACGTGGCGTGAGATTTATGCTGATGATGTCTATTCCGGATAAAGATTCGCGGTGTGTGCCACCACATGTTGCTTCAAGGATTGTTCTTACACCTAAGGAACCTAAGCGTACAAAGAGGATTCCAGCTGGATCCCATACCACACGCAGTCGGGGATATTTATGGTGTCATGAGAAAGGTCATTATATGAGTACATGTTCTCTAAGACGCCGCTTGATTAATCCGAAAGAAGAATGGAGTAGCAACCAACCAAGCATCAAAACGAGAACCCGCAAAACGAAGAAATGTGGAATTTGTGGCGTTGCGGGTCATACTTGTCAAACATGTCAAGATCCACATAGATTTGGTTGATAATTGGGGATTTATTTAATTCTATTAGCTGTGTAGTGTTTGTCATGGTTTTTGTTTGAAATTTTTGACGTTTTAATCAATATTGTGTCAAATATTATTGTAAATCTTTGTACTTTTTGAAGTAAATTTTGGTACATTTGAGCATTGGTTGACCTTAGATGAAGCTCCACTGTAAGTTAATCTTTTCAGCTTATAATATCAAAGTTTACAGTGTTGAATTGGTAAACTCGTTACGATTTTATCAATGCGTACCAGGTGTACCAGTGTAGAATTAGTAAACTCGGTACGATTTTGTAAAAACGTACCAGGTGTACCATATTGCAAGTGGTAAGCTCGGTACGATTTTCGCAATACGTACCAAGTGTACCATTCTTAATTGGTAATCCTAGTACGATTTTGACAATGCGTACCAGGTTTAATTAATGTAATATTAATTGAAAACAGGAGGAATATCGGAGCCTTTTGTGGTGTTGAGAATGTAAAGAAATTACATTTGCGTACTGTGCGTACCAGAATTCAAATACATAGTTATCTTATGAATAATACCAATATATTTGTTGATATTAATGTTTATACCAAAATATACTTATGTTTATGGATTTACAAAATATTATCCATCATGCACAAAATATTAACACGAATTCACTTTTCATTCATTTGCCTTCATTTGCCTCTTGTATTTCCATCTGTGTTGCAATGAGAAACAAAAATAATTCAATAACAAATACATATTCACTGTTTAGTCATAATCTGCTTGGTAAAACTGGTAAACTTTGACAAATACGTACTAAAACTCTAAGTACGCTTGGTACGTTTTTACTAATGCGTACCTAATGTACTTGTCAAGTAGGTACGCATTTGCAAATACGTACTTGAAAATAATGAAATACTGGTACACTCGGTACATTTTTCACAATGCGTACCAAGTGTACCAGTAAAGTAGGTACGCTTTTGTGAAAACGTACCTATATTTTAATGAAATACTGGTACACTCGGTACGTTTTTTAAAATGCGTACCAAGTGTACCAGTAAAGTAGGTACGCTTTTGTAAATACGTACCTATATTTAAATGAAATACTGGTACACTCGTTACGTTTTTCACAATGCGTACCGAGTGTAATAGAAACACACTAGTTTTCTTGGTACGTATTTGCGAAAATCGTACCAATTTTAAGCATGCAATGCCATATTCAAATGAACCGAATGCAAAAATACATTATGCATAAATAATTTCAGAAATTCAACAAGAAGCTATCCACGATTCCAGAAATTACAGATCTGGAATTACCGGTACGTATTTCACAAAATGTACCGGTGTACCAGTACAATTTTCTGCCAAATCTGCAAATTGTACCCTAATTTCCATTCTACTCAACAAATTGGGTATACAATCGACATTCAAAACATAGTAAACCCGCGAAATCGAAGAAATCAAGTGATAATCAAACATAGTACTTGTATTTTACTTGACAACTCTGTACGTATTTACAAAAACGTAACAAGTTTATTAGGTATGCAGTACACATTTACAAATACGTACTGCGTACTGAGTAAACTTGGTACGCATTAATAAATGCGTACTGCGTACCCAGTAAACTTGGTACGCATTAATAAATGCGTACTGCGTACAAAGTACACTTGGTACGTACTGGTAAATACGAATTGCGTACCAGGTAAACTTGGTACGCACCAGTACGCAATTACGAAAATGTACCAACCCTGAACCAGAAAATTCCGTCGCCAAAAATTTACAGCAACATCAGATCTACACAAATACATCGAAATCGCTCGGAATTCAACCCAAATACACTAGAAATCATCATAAACTCAACGAAAAACCTATAAATGAGTAAAAACAAGGCTAAAAAAAATCATGAATTGAAAAAAAATTCAAATAAACTCATTACCCCAATTTTAGATCTATGACTTTCCGGCGAGATCTATGAATTTCCGGCGACAATAGTTGGTGTAGTGGTTCTGGATGATGCAGACGGCGGCGGAAATGAGTGGGGATGAACGAAGAACGGAGGACCTAGTTTTGTGGCGGCTTTCGTCGGTTGCGTCGTGGCGGTGCTCTGCTTCGTCGCGGCTTTGATGCTTGCTCACGGCGGTTTTGCTCGGTGCGGCGGCTTTGCTCGACGCCGTGGAGAGAGGTGACGGCGGAGTGAGAGGAAGAGAAAGACGAATCGCCGTGCTGGAGAAGAAAATGGAGAGAGAGAAAAGCGGGAGCGAGAATGAGAGGGAAGAGAGAGAAAAACAGTAATAAATATACACCCACTACCCTATAAGGGTATTTCAGTCAAATTGAGTACAATTTTACCCAATATTTGTCAAAAGTGAACTTTTGACAAAATTTGATATTACCATGTAGGGTAATGACATATCACCATTTGCCTCAAACAATAATGTTGTACCCCAACTTAAATTACAATAAAAGAGACCAAGTTTGAGTTGATGAGACCAAAATACCCTTACTTCAATAAACCCACTAATTTTTTTCTCTCTCTTCTCTTTCTTCTCTTCCCTTTTCTCTGCAGATTTCTCTTTCTCCTTCTCTTTCTCTCTCTTCGAATTCTCTCAACATAACAACAACTCATCTCCGGCGTTGCTCCACTCCTTTCCTTCTTCGCCGCCACCCCGCTCCTCTCATTCTCTGCCGCCGCCTCGTCCAAGTCGTCTTCTCCGTCCAAGCTTTCCCTCTCATGTTTTATTTCTCTCTCTTATTCTTTTTCTCTCTCATAAACCCACAACTCTCTCTCTTTTCTTCTCTCTCGTTTTTTTATTCTCAGTTTTTGCAGAACCATGTTCTATCTTTCTTGTTGGGAAATTTATTAGTAAAGTTTTGATGAATTCCAAAACCGACTGACCCCAACCGAGTAGATATTGCCAGAACCTAATGTTAGAATTTAGGCTCGCTGTTTGAGCAAAGTTAAGATTTTATCTTTACAGGTCTCCAGCTGAAGATGGCAACAAGGCATTACTCAGACAGAACATCAGTTATGTTGAAAGACAACTGAGAGTTCTTTTGTTCAGATGGAATAAGAGGGAAGTCTTCAGAACATCAGTTGTGAAGGAAACTAACTGAGGGTTCATCAGATGAGAAGCAGTAGAGAGGAAGAGAACATCAGATGAAAAGAAAGTCATCTGAAGGTTCAAACTCAACTGATTAAATACAAGGAAGACAACTGAGTGTTCAGTTTCAGAACCTCAGTTGTAGAACTCGAACAAAAAGATCAACTGCTTGAAGTTCAAAGTCAGCTGAGAGTTCAACAGATCAGAACATCAGCTGAAGACCACTCAGATGAAGATCAAGATTTTCAACCGACTAACCAAGGTTGACTGTCAGAAAGGTTAAGATTTGAATTTCAAAAGGAAGTCACATGAGGGTTTGACCGTTCAGTCATTACCCCATCTGGCCCAACACAAGGCGGTCTCAGATGGAAAGCTGAAGAGCACAGATGCCATATCGGGAAAGTCTGCAGAGATAAGAGACAAGCTTTCGCTTTCAACGATCAGAGATCAACAGCTCTTCCAACGGCTAGTTGATACTCTCCGCCTATAAATAGAGGCATTCTCTCATTCGAGAAGATATAGATTGAACACACAGAAGCAAGACAGAGAAGTGCAATCACAAGAGAATCAAGCAAAAAGAAAAATCTGCAAAAATCCTATTCTAAGAACATCAGCAGCCGAGAGTTCAAGAGTGATAGAACATTAGTAGCTGAGGGTTCATAGAGTGAAAATCTGTCTTAGATCTTAGTTTGAGTGTTTATTCGTTCAAACCTTAGATCCAGCTCTCATTCGTGATCGAGATGTAGTTGGAAATCTCACCCACACCCTAAAAAGTGTTTGCTAGGACCTTACTCTTCCTGTAATTGAGTAGTTAGGTTGTCAAGTACCCGCAAACTTGACATAGGTTGTTAAGTACCCGCAAATTTAACTGTAAGGTTGATAAGTACCCGTAAACTTATTGCAACGGTTGCACAGCCCGGGTAAGCTGTGTGGATCTGTCCAGAAGAACTTGGACTGAGGTGTGAGGATTCACATCTCTCCGTGGACGTAGGAGGGTTATCTCCGAACCACGTTAAATTCCGTGTGTCTGTGTTTATTTTTATTTAGTTGCTTATTGCATTCTTATCTGATCAATCTAACCGACATACAAATTGCATATCTGCGCATTCTCAACTGTTTTGGTTCTTGACCAACCCTGCACTAAAAGCGTGAGTTGTTTATAACGAGTTTAATTTTCCACCACATTCCGCACAGCCTCACTCTTCCAGCTGAGGTTGCTTACTCAGCTGTGAGATTCCAACTGAGTCCGTTTTACTTAGTTGAAGTAATTTTAAGGGTTATTTTTTAAAATCCCATCTGGTGTATTCCCCCCCCATACACCAGTAACTCGTTTCGGGACCATCATTTCTCCTTTCTCCAAATCATTTTTTTTCCAGTTTCTTCGTGAATTCTTCCAAGTTTTGTTGTTGTTTTTTTCTTGTGGATTTCGATTTGAAGTTTTTCGTTTTTTTTTTTCTCCAAAGCTTGTTCTCGGAAGTTTTTCTTCCATTTAAACGATGATGGAGGTATTATAGTTTGTTTTCATTGATTTTCTTTGGTTTGAAGAAGAATTTTGATTAGATCTGAGGTTGGAGATCTGAAACTTGTTGTTCATGGCGTTTGAAAGATATACAGATGACATGATTTTTGTTGAACTCGTACACTCGTAGCATATGTGTACAATGTTACGATATTCGTAAAATCGTACTTTTGTGTCTACGATTTTGTTAAACTCGTACTCGAGACTGACCAATTCATGCATGTTTTGGCACTTTTGGGGAATATTGTTACATATTGGTACGATTTGACACGATATTACGATTTGGTTGTGTTTCTGGAATTCCATGTTTCTACGATGTTACGATATTCTGAATATCGTACTTCTGTGGCTACAATTTAGTTTAACTCGTACTCGAGAATGACCAATTCATGCATGTTTTGGGAATATCATAACAACATACCCACATGCAATCACCCTCACGTACGATATTACAAATTTCGTAACAAACTACACACGTGCATTCTTATTTCGTGCCAACACTAAAGCTTGATTCCTAATCTCGTAACAAATTTCGTAACAAACTACAAATAATTCGTATTTCGTGGCATCAATTGTTCACCCCCACGTACAAGATTAACAATATTGTATCTACAGAAGTACTATTTTTCACACATGATATCCTCAAATCTCAAACAAATCTCAATTATACATGCAATCATAACAAATCCAACACGTGTTTGCATCGCATGTTACGATATATATTTGCATCGCACGTTTTTGCGTGGCTACAATTATTTTATAAGTGATTATGTATGATATGATATATATATATATATATATATATATATATATATATATATATATCGTAACATGATGGCACCATTTTCTTTTAAGAGATTAGCACGTTTTTGCATCGCATGTTACGATATATAGGAATTTCATAGCTATAGCGTGGCTACAATTATTTCATAAGTAATTATGTATTTTATGATTCATTATTTAACAAGGTAGCACTATTATTGTTAAGAATATTATCAAGTCGTAGCAATATCTGGAGCACCGTGTGCTACGAAATAATAACTTCGTGCTACGATATATATTAAATTTGTAGAAATGTGGCTATAAATACACAGTTTTTGTAAATGCATGTACATAGGTTGATACGACATTTATAATCTCGTACACGAGATTATGAATTGTATGTGTGCATGTTGTTACGATATTTCTAAAATCATACTTGAATTGTTACGATTTTGCTTTAACTCGTACATGATTGTAGATTTAACAACTTTCTTTGTATCTAATTGTTTTGAAGGTTAGGTATTATGCTTTACACATAAATTAAAATAATTAGTATTGTCGTAGCATAAATTGGTCACTCTCATGTACGAGATTAACAACAACGTATCTAGAAAAGTATAATTTTTGCACATACTATCCTCAAATCTCAAACAAATTTCAATTATATATGCAATTACAAACAAATGATAATAAACTTGTAGAAATGTGGCTATAATTATCACTACTCTCGATACGAGATAACATGATATCGTACAAAAGATGTAACAAAGTTGCTACGATTTGATGCAAAGTCGTAGCAATCATACATACAAAATATCACGCTGCTTAGTTGGGGAGGAACCAGACACTTAGTCTGACACGTGGCGATGCAGATGACTCGTTTCATGTAACTTTTCATGTTTAATAACTTATTTTTTGTTATTTTGTTGTTCATTATATGATACGATTTATTGAAATCGTAACATAGCGCAAAGAAGTATATGACATGATTACAAATAAATAATTTTAAACTTGTAGTGGCTATAATTATCACTGGTCTCGATACGAGATAACATGATATCATACAAAAAATGTAACAAAGTTGCTACGATTTGATGCAAAGTCGTAGCAATCATACATACAAATAAGGTGTTTTAGATTGTACAAACATATCTCTAATACTAGTGTATGATTTGATATATTGTATTATATATTGTATGACATACATAATATCGTATTTGACGATCACGAAATATGGACATCTAGTGCTACGATTTTCATTTATTGTTACATAATCACTACGATAAATTGTACGATTTTGATATATCGTAGCTTGTATTGGTACGATATATTATACATCGTAACATCGTTAGATTTGTTCAAAATCTGATCGTATCATATTTCATGCAGACAAGACATTATTCTTTAATTGTTGCTATTCGGATAAACTATCTTGATTTATTGTTCAGTGTCATGTACGAGTTTAATAATGTCGTATAGACATGTATGATACTATTAATATCGTAACAACGTACACCTTGTAATAAGCAAAACACAAATTGTACTATATCACTTGAAAACCCTTGACATAAATTTTACTATATCCAGAGCTCATCTCTTCACTGTAGTCTTTGCTTCGGGCCCGAAAAAGATGAACACTTTGTGGATCTCTCCAATTAGACCCTCGTAGCTATAGCATTGGACTCTGTGGTGGGGTGGTTTAGTCAACGCTAGTCGGACAAGTGTCCACGCAACCTTAAAAATAATTAGATACAAAGGTGTCAAATATGTATTTATGTACGAGTTAAGAAAAATTGTAACAAACCAAGTACGATTTTAGGAATATCGTAATAATATACACACATGCCATCACAAAAATTCAAACAATACGTATTGTCGTGGCATCAATTTCTCACGCTTACGTACGAGATTAACAACATCATAACGGACCAAGTACGACAACATCGTAATATACAAAGTACGATATTGGGAATATCGTAACAACATACACACTTGCAATCACCCTCACGTATGATTTTATAAATCTCGTAACAAACTACACATATGCTTTCACAAAATCACAAACAATTCGAATTTCGTGCTATAAATTGGTCACTCTCACATACAAGATTAACAATATTGTAACAGACCAAGTACGATATTGTGAATATCGTAACAACATACACATATCCAATCACCCTAACTACACATGCATTTATAGATAATTCGTATTTCGTGGTATCAATTGTTCACCCTCACGTACGAGATTAACAATATCGTATCTACAGAAGTACTACTTTTCACACATTCCATCATTAAATCTCAAACATATCTCAATTACGTAGTCAATGCCGGTCGAACAGGTGTCCACGCAACCTTGAAAACATTGAGATACAAAAGTGTCAAATGTGTATTCATGTACGAGATTGACAAAATCGTCACATAGCAAGTACGACATTGGGAATATCGTAATAACATACCCACATGCATTTACCCTCATGTACGATTTTACAAATCTCGTAACAAATTACACACATGCATTCTTAACAAAATCATACGAGTTCCCCAAAATAGCTACAAAACATGCATGAATAGGTCAGCCTCGAGTATAAGTTTCACAAAATCGTAACCACAAAAGTACGATATTCCAAATATCGTAACATCATACGCACATGAAATCAAAAAATACAAATAAATCGTAATATCGTATCAATTTTAAGTAAGAACACATGCACAAATTTATCAAATCGTACCAAATATGTAACGATATTCATCAAAGAAGCTACAAAATATCTTTGAATTAGTTAGCCTTTAGTACGAGTTTAATAAAATCGTTGCCACAAAAGTATGATATTTCTAATATCGTAACATCGTAAACGCATGAAATTCAAAAAACACAAACATATCATAATATCGTATCAATTTTAAGCAAAAATTCATGCACGAATTTGTCAAATCGTACCAAATATGCAACGATATTCCCCAAAATATCTACCAATCAAGTACGAGTTTAACAAAATCGTAGCAACAAAAGTACGATATTCCGAATATCTTACCTCATCCATATGAACAACAAACGTTGCTACGACTGTACGACTTGAATCAAAGTCGTGGCATCTGTAAATAGTACAACTGCGAAAATTTTCGAATGAGAAATCACGGTGGATGATCGAGGCGGCGGAGAAGGAAAAGAGCGCGACGACGGAGAAGAAGAACAACGAGGCGGCGGCATAGATCTGATTTTTTAGAGAAAGAAAGCAAAAGGAGAGAGGTAGAGAGAGAAAGAGAGAGAGAAAGAGAAGAAAGGATGGTGGTGGTGGTAGTAGTGGTTGGATAGAGTGACAGAGCGGTGGCGGAGCGGCGGCAGCAAGAGAGAAAGGGTGGTGGTGGTGGTGGAAGTTGGAAGGGAAATCTGCAGAGAGAGAGAAAAAGGTGGTGGTGGTGGTAGTGGTTGGAGCAGTGGTGGAGCGGCGGCAGCGAGAGAGAAATGGTGGTGGTGGTGGGGGAAAAGAAAAATCTGCAGAGAGAGATAGAAAGAGATAGAGAGAGAAACTAAATTTGAAAATGATTTTGAAAGATGGTAGTAGGTAGAATTTTAAAAGTAAGTTCAAGAGTATTTTCGTCTCATCATGTCAAATTTGGCCTCTTTTATTGAAAATTAAGTTGGGGTACAAAATTATACTCCTTAACTATAAAGTGGCCTCTCTACTAGTTGACTCTAGAAAAATTATACCGCAACATTGAAGTAAGCAACATAAGTCCAATCCATAATTCAAACATTCAAAATAAAATCAAAGTAGAAATTTGTAGTCTAATAATTTTTTATTTAATTTGATAAAAAATAATTAATTTTAATTTGGCCAACTATATAGGTAGACAGACCAATTTTTCAACCGACGGGTAGTTCAACTCGGGATCCCACGTGGCACATCTTCATTCTTTATTTTTATTTATTTTAAAATTTTCATTTTATGCATAATTTACATGTATTTTTTAAAATTTAGAATCGTTATACATGAATTATTTTTTTACGTTATTCGTAGTTGAGTTTCCAACTTTCCAAAATTAATAATTGTAATTAGCGAGAACGGATAATATAATCAATTTTCTTATTAAATTTTGGGTTATATAAATTCTAAACGAGTTTCATAAATTACACATTTATAAATCAAAACTGCGGTCAACGGGCAAATTCCGACCCGTAATCTTGGCGGTAGATGGGCTAATTTCTAACTACGGGTACCTCAACTCAGAAAATTTTTCATTTGGTGCACTTTTTTCATGTATTTTTTAAATTCTAGAATAGTCATCTATGGATTAATATTACTATACGGTTAAGGACGAGAACGAATAGTACAATCAAATTTTTATTAAATTTTGGGTTAGTATAAATTATAAACGAGTTTAATAAATTACGCACTTATAAATTAAATCCGTGGTCAACAAGACGGTGGAACCCAGAACCGTGACGGTAGATGGGTCAATTCCCAACTGACGGGAATTGCTATACATATTTTTTTTTTAAAAAAGGAACATAGATGAATAACTTTTAAATTGGGTTTGAAACAAGTATAGGTACATAAATTTCAAACAAGTTTGAATAATTCTAAACACACCGTAAATAGTTTTTGTCCCACATGAGTTTTGAGAAGAAAGAAAACTTTGAAGTTATCTATAAAAATTGGTGTGAATTGAATATGGAATTTTAGTGGGTATTGCTTAAAACAAATTAAGAAAAAATTAACAAAAAATACATTGCTTATACTATTACATACTCCCTCCGTTCATCAAAACCTGTCCACTTTTGAACAGTAACCATGTTCACCAAAACATGTCCACTTTACTTTTTCGTACTACACTACCCTCTCTACTTTCCAAATATTACTACCCTTTGCCATTAAGGATCCCACCTCACATCAACTTTATTCCTACCTTTTTATCATCCCAACAACTTTATTCTTACTTTTTGGTCAATACCACCTCTTTTTTGTCAATACCACTATTTTTTTGTCATTATCTACTACCCCTACTTTCTAACTTTTACCCTACTAACTTTCACTTTATCAACTTTCTTAAACTCCGTGTCCAGAACAAAGTGGACAACTTTTGACGAACGGAGGGAGTATTAATTTTTAATTATATTAAATAATGATTTTCGTCGATTTTCGACGGGATATACGCTTGTCGAGTTTAAACATAAACTTAACAATCTGAAATTGATATTAATAGTACTTCCTCCGTCCCACCGAATACGGCATGTTTTTCATTTAGGGATGTCCAACTATACTTGGCCTGTTTCTTTTAAAAGAAACAATTAGTGTATATGATAGATCTAGGGTTCGCAGAGATAGCAGAAAATAATAATAATGCGACGACGCAAGGATTTACGTGGTTCGATCAATGTGATCTACGTCCACGGGAGAGAATATCTAGTCTTTATTGCTTGAGAGTACAATAAGTATTTTTACGTATTTACACCTCTAATCTAGCATCTATATATAGGCCTTGAATCGAGCCCTAATCCTACTAGGATTCTTCGTACATATCCGAATCTCCCTCATAATAGAATTCCCTCTTCTCTAGGATAAGACTTCATTACTTGGTCTTCAAGGCAATTGATAATTCGTCTGGGTCGAGGTCCTTGGGCCGAGCTCAACGTACAGGCCCAATTAGGTTGGGCCTCGGATCAGGCCCAAGAAGAGGCCGGTACTATCACATCCCCCCCAAAAAAGAGGAAAGAAGTCGAAATTCCGACCTGAACAATCGCACACATCAGCTTTGTCCCGGCCTGACTCAGCGGTTCCATCACCCGAGCTCGAGCTGGGGATGGCTAAATCCCAAAAGTTAGTTTATTTGAGTAGTCTCACGGATCCGGGTCACGATGTAGTCGGGTTGATCCGGGTCCCGCTGCAATTGGATTCGGATGGAGGGAAAGTTGGGGACTTTTTTGAAAATATTTGTGAGGGGCGGTTCACATTCCGAAAAAGCTGCCACGTGACACGTGTGACACGTTCAGCTGCGGGATTCAAGTAGTCACTACAGGACTCCCCATAACCCATCATTCTCATTCGCCATTACAGCAAAAGATTAACTTCTAGAAAATCTGCTCCTCCCCCAATTTCCACTCCAGAGATTTCAGTCGAGCCGTACGGCCATGCCGCCGGTTCCACATATGTTCTTTACTTTCATCTGTGAACTCTTGTCTGGCCGACTACCTTAATTAACAAGTAAGTATGGCTTTCCATTCTCGCGTCTCTCATTCTAGTAGTGATAGCGAATGCCCTCCGGCCGATTCCACCGGCGGAATGGTCAATTTTAGAATTTTTTCGTTAAGATCCCCCACCCCGACCGTTGCGGCATTATCTGTACCCCGATGTGTAGAGGGGAAGGTAGCTGAGTATTCTTCCATCCTAGACGAGTCTAGGATAAAATTTCTTACCAAATCTTATAATTTCCCCCTAGACGTTGACCTCATAGAGCCTCGTCCGGAGGATAGGGCGTGCTCGCCCCCTATGGGGTTTTGCACGATTTACGAGGACAACCTGCACTCCGGTCTTCGTCTACCTCTTCTGGCGCCTTTTGCCGAACTTCAAAGGAAGCTCGGATTAGCTTTGGGGCAGATAACCCCGAACGCCTTTAGACAGTTTGCCGACCTAGGTGTGGTTGCTATCCGGCACAATTACCCGTTATCTGCCGAGCTCATCCACGAGTTCTTTGCCTTCAAAGCATCCGCGGGCTGGTACTATGCCACTGCTCGCACTGAGTTTAAGGGGAGAACCCTGAATAAGGTGGAGAAGTGGCATAGGAAATTCTTTTTCTGTCGGCATGAGAGCTTAGTCGAGCTGGTCTGGAGGTTGGGCAAGCCTCGCGCTTGGGTGACAAACAAGGTGGACGAGGGCTTGGGGAGTGTCGCTAGGGCGATAGCGAGTTGTGGGCCGTTCGAGGAGAGCTACCACGAAGACTCGCTAGCTGAAGCGGGGTTAAGCCCGTTTGAGCCCCAAAATATGGTGGATCCTGCAACGGGTGAGGCCCCGCTAGTGCTGTTAGGATTGGTTTATTTGTTGATGCGTTGCCTAACCCTTTCTTGTTTTGCCTTTGCAGTGAAGTTCGGGAAGCAGGGACCTGATGCCAAGGCCGCAGCTCGCGGGGAAAGAGGCCAAGGTCGTCAGGACGATCTGCGTTGTCTGACCAGAGCCAGCTCGAAAGAGCCTCCGACTTGGGTCGGCGAACCGAGGTGGTTGTGCCCGCAACAACGGGCGCTCTCTCCCCTTCCGCCAGCCTATCCCGCAAAAAATCTAGGGTCAACGTGGAGATCATTGACATTTCGGACAGTGACGCGAGCCCGTCTGCGCCAGCTCAGTTGGGGAATTTGCCCTTTCCCGAGGTAGAGATTTGTTAGCTATTTTTCTTTACTTCTTGCTTGCGTGTAGCTAACCGTATTCCTTCTTGCAGGGCATTGATATGTTCACGGCCTGATTGAAGAGTTGCGTCGGGGAGATGTCAGCGAAGCACGAGGACGAAAAAAGTCGGTACTCGGAAAAGCTGATGTCGACCGCGGCCAGGCTGAAGAAGGCTGAGGAAGAGTTGGCCAAGTCCCGGGAGGAGGTAAAGGCCACCAAATCCGAGCTGGCCGAGGAAGCTCGGAAGAGATTTGACGCCGAGCTGAATGCCGAGGAAGCTCACAGGAGGTTTGAGGCCGAGCTGAGTGCGGCCAAGGAGAGGGAGGCCAAACTGGCGGCTTGTCAAGGCGAGGCCTTGCGGGCTTATACGAAGAGGCTGCTCTTGTCGGATAGCTTCTCCGGCCTGGCCAATGACTTGGCTGGGCTTATCAATGGAAGCCACGCCCTGAGTGCTTTGGAGGCCGCCGCCAGTGATTTCCCCGACCTGGACGTCTCCAAGTATGGCTACGAGCGCCTGGAGGACGAGGCCCTCTTCTCCGAGTACGCCAAAGTGATCCGGCGTCACCTCGGCCAGCTGCCCGTTTTGGACGCCCTTGCCAGCTCGTCCGTGCTCCTATCTGCCGAGCAGATTGCTGCCTGCCCGGCAGATCGGGACCCTGCCCTCGACGCAGCCTTCGACGCTCTTTCCGCCGAGGAAGGAGAGGACAAGGAGGAAGAGGAGCGCGAGGCTTCGGCTGACGAAGAGGATCCCAAGGATGCAGGCGCTGACGGCTTTTCTCAGGGCCCCCCCTTCGGGCAGCCCCCTCTTCAAGACAAGGAGGTGGACGCTCCTTAGATTTTTTTTTTTTTTTTGTAACTATGTACTTGGACCTTTTTTTGAATAAACGAACTTTGCACTTTCTTCTGTGTAGATTTCTGATAACCCTGGTATAGCTTCTCTTCATAAGCAAATAAGTCTTCTTTCTCAAGATTTATCTGAACAACGGTCTCTAGCTCGGTTGTGGATGGATAAATGTCGCCGAGCTGAGGCGCTTTTTGACGAAAAGCGTGCGCTGTTGAGGTTCAAGGAATCCGAGCTGGAGGAATGGCAGGTTAAGTTCGAGTCGCTCTGCGCGGAGGCTGAGGTCAAGCAGGTCGCTTGTCAAGAGCACGCAGATTTACTTCAGGCCAAGCTGCTTCATGCGGAGGAAGAGTTGGAAGTAGCCCGAGGTAGGGCTGGGCGCGTGCTGGAGGACCATGAGAAGATCGTCGAGGAGCATGCCGAGTACGAGGATATCATCCGCTGCAACAGTGGTATTACCATCTCCGAAGCGGAACTGAAGACGAAGGAGCTGCTGGAACAGTATCTCGAATTGAAAACAACATGCGGTCCCGAGTCTTTCGAGCTTCAAGGGGCTTTTGAGATGCTCAAGGAAAGCGCGGGCTTGTATAAATGCGTGCTATCCCGCCGGCCGAAACTCCGTGCATTCCTGTCCAACAGTGCGGATGGGTCTGCTCCGTCGTCTTCCCGGACTATGCCTGCTCGCGAGGCTAGAGCTGCTTCTCGGGGACGTCAGGCTGGACCGGGCCGAGGTAGCCGGTCCGCGGGGCGGAGTTCAGCGACGTTGCGAGGTCGTGGTTTTCCCTCTGGAAGGAATCGAGCCCGGGGACGAGGTCGAATATCCATCGACGACCTTCTGGGATCTACTTCCTTCGAAGAGCGATGGCTCAACTTCAGTAGGCCAAATCCCCCTCCGTAGAGTAGCTCGCTTCTCCCTGTAATTTATGTACATACAATGTTGTAATTAGTCAAATTTGAAGTAATATATATTGTCTATTATGAACTTCGTGTTTTTCGGGAAGGTTGCTTCCTTGTGTTCGTGCTCTCTTGTTTTTTTTTTTTTGGAGGGAGTCTAACTCGGACCTCTTCGTGTGACAAGGGAACCTTGGTTCAGACCTCGTGTTATGATTCTCACGGGGGAACTTGGTTCTGACCCCGGCTGAGAAAACTTTATCCTTTGGAGGGAGTTTAACTCGGACCTCGTCGGATTTTCTTTTTTTTGAGGGAGACGAGCTCGGACCTCAAAAAGGGTTTCTTTTGCGCATTTCTTAGAATATAATTACCCCATGTCGGATCATTATTGACCTCGAAAAGTAACTTTAGTTCGTTCTTATGAGGGGATTTGTTTTTGGATACTTCGTATAAACAAATTAAAAGACACGAGAATATGCAAAACGAAAAGAAACTTTATTAAAGGAAAAGCGAAACAAATGAAAATTTTGACGAGCTCGTATAAACAAAACATTATTATTTAAAAAGAAAAGAAAAAAAAGACGAAAAAAACTTAAGACTCTAAATGCAAGACTCTGCTGCTTATACGAAGAACCTCTTTAGGTGGGCGATGTGCCACCATCTGGGTATCAGCTCGCCCGAAAGGTAGTCGATTTTGTAGGCTCCTTTGCCGAGAACTTCGTGCACTCTGTAGGGCCCTTCCCATGTGGCTTCAAGTTTGCCGAGCTTCTCCGAATGGCTTACTTCATTGTTTCTAAGCACGAGATCACTGACCTGAAGCTGCTGGGGTTTGACCCTTTGATTATAATATCGGGTCATCTGCTGTTTATACTGAGCTTCTTTTATGCTGGCTAGTTCCCGCTTCTCCTCTAGTAAATCCAGGTCAGTTCGGCATTGCTATTCATTGGCTTCAGCTGAGACGTTGATAGTGCGGGGGCTTGGCGCCCCGATCTCTACGGGTATGACTGCTTCTGTTCCGTATACTAAACGGTACGGAGTTTCTCCCGTTGGAGTTCTGGGTGTAGTCCTGTATGACCACAGGACGTTTTGGAGGTTGTAGATCCATTCCGTTTTGTCCTTCTCTAAGCGGGCCTTGAGTCCGTTCACTATTGTTCTGTTTGTGACCTCGGTCTGGCCATTAGTTTGAGGTCGGTTGACCGAGGTGAAATTTTGCTGGATATTGAGTCCCTCACAAAATTCTTGGAATGCTCTGCTCGTGAATTGCGTCCCGTTGTCCAAGATGAGGACTCTTGGAACTCCAAATCGGCACACGATGTTTTTCCATACGAAGTCGATGGCTTTCTCACTTGTGACTTTTGTGGAAGGTTCCCCTTCGACCCACTTGGTAAACTAGTCGACGGCGACTATTAAAAACCGTTTTTGTTTTGGGGCCGGGTAGAACGGCCCCACGATGTTAATGCCCCACTCCACAAATGGCCACGGGCTCTGTATAGTGGAGAGGTCGGTCTGGGGTACCCTCGTCACCTTGGCATGCAGCTGGCATTTCAGGCATTTTTTCACGAATTCTTCCGCGTCTTTTACCATTGTTGGCCAATAGTACCCCCACCGCATGATTTTCTGTGCTAGCATCCGAGCTCCGATGTGGCTTCCGCACGACCCGGTGTGCACTTCGCTTAGTGCATAGTCCGCTTCCCTTGGTCCCACACACTTTAGGAGAGGCTGTAAGTATGACTTTCGATAAAGGATTCCTCCTTCGAGGACATACTGCGTGGATTTAGCTAGGATTTTTCTGGCTTCCGTTTTGTCCTCAGGAATTTTCCCGCTCTCCAAATATCTCTTTAGGGGGGGTCATCCAATTCGGGTCGTCTTCCTCGATTGTATTGACTTCCGCCTCTTCTATACTTCGATTCCGAACTTCTTCTATTAGAGTTGAGCCAGTTGAGTTCACCAGCTTACTTAGCTCGTCAGCTCGGGTATTTTGGCTTCGGGGAATGCGAACTATCCTGAAGAACTGAAAGGATTGTTCTAGGAGCTTGACTTTCTCTAGGTATTTCTTCGGCTTCTCACTCCTCCCTTCATACTTTCCTAGCACGTGGTTGACCACTACTTGGGAATCACAATAGGTTTGGATAGCTCGTACCTGGAGTGTTTGGGCAAGACGTAGTCCGGCAATGAGGGCTTCATATTCCACTTCGTTGTTCGTAGTGGGGAACTCGAATCGCAGCGAGTATGTTAACTCCTTTTTTTCCGGGCTGATCAGGAGTATGCCAGCTCCGCTCCCTTTCTTTCCCGAGGCTCCATCCACGTACATCTCCCAGCAGTCCGGGGGAGTCTTCTCTGGTATTTCTTGGAGTTCGGCTTTGGCCTCGGACTCTTTTGGCTTATTCACTACGTTGTATTGAGCTTCTGCGAGGAAGTCTGCTAAAGCTTGCCCTTTTATAGCTCGGCGGGGAACGAATGATATGGAATGCTCTCCGAGCTCGATTGCCCATTTTGCGATCCTTCCTGAAGCTTCCGGTTTAGTAAGGATTTGCCGGAGTGGTAGGTCGGTCAAAACTTGTATTGGGTGAGCTTGGAAATAAGGTTTTAGGCGCCGAGCTGCATTTACCAGGGCTAGAGCGAACTTCTCGAGGGGCTGATACCTCGTCTCTGGATCTTTCAGGACTCTGCTGACGAAGTACACAGGTAGCTGCCGATCTCCTTCATCTCGGACCAACACTGCGCTTATTGCTTCCTCCGACGATGCGAGGTATAGGGATAGGGATTCTTCCTTTTTGGGGACTGACAAAGTTGGTAAGTCTCCAAGGTGGCGCTTTAGCTCGTCGAAGGCTAGTTCGTGCTCTGGTCCCCATCCAAACTCCGGGGCCTTCTTGAGGATTTTGAAGAACGGAAGTTGTTTCTCGGCGGCTTTTGAGAGGAAACGGCTTAGCACGGTTATGCAGCCTGTCAATTTATGTACGTCGCGAATAGTTCGGGGTACCTTCATTTCCTGCACGGCTTTGATTTTCAACGGGTTGGCTTTGAGTCCTTCCGGCGAGATCCAGCACCCTAGGAATTTCCCAGATCGTACGTTGAAAGTGCACTTCTTGGGGTTCAGCTTGAGGTTCGCCTGCCTTAGCACGTCAAGTGTCGTTTGTAGATCGACCACCGCTGAAGCTTTTTCCTTGCTTTTGACGACAATGTCGTCTACATACACCTCGACGATCTCGCCAATATGATCTCGGAAGAGAAAGTCGACCATTCGTTGGTAAGTCGCTCTGGCGTTCTTCAACCCGAAGGGCATGTATTTGAATGCGAAGACCCCAAAGCTCGTGGCGAAAGCTGTCATGATCGCATCTTCCTCATCCATCAGGACTTGATAGTACCCCTTATAAAGGTCAAGAAAGCTGAATACCTCGTATCCCACTAAGGATTCGATCTTCTCGTCGATGTTGGGGAGGGGGTAGCAGTCCTTTGGGCAAGCTTTATTGAGGTCGGTATAATCCACACACATCCTCCATTCCCCTCCTTCTTTCTTGACTACCACCGGGTTAGATAGCCAAATTGGGTATTTGACCTCGAATAGTAGCCCTGCTTTCAGCCATTGTTGCACCTCATCATAGATGACCTGGTTCCGCTCGGCAGCAAACGTTCTTCTCTTCTGCTTTACTGGGGTGGAGCTCGGGTCGATGTTGAGCTTATGCGTAATGATGTTCGAGGACACCCCCGTCATGTCCGTTGGCGACCAAGCAAAGACGTCTTGATATTCCCTAAGGAGCTGGATTATCTGCAGGTGGGTTTGGGGTCCCCCTGCAAAGCCGACCTTGACAAATTTGGCAGGGTCTTCTTCGGATAATGGGACTTGTTCCGCCGAGGTGTCTGAAATCGTTGTCGCCTCTTCCAACTCCTCGGGATACTTTGATTGCTATGCTTGCGGTTGACCTCGAAGGGCAACTTGCATGCATTCTTTGGCCTTTTTCTGGTCGCCTCGGACAGTTAGGATTCCGCCCGAGGTCGGGATCTTCAGTAACAAGTGGTACGGCGAGATGATGGCTCGGACCGCATTCAGCCAATCCCGACCCAATATGATGTTGTACGGGGAGTTCGCTTTGACCACGTAGAAGTGGATTAGCTTGTTGACGCTGGTTGGCGGGCTGCCAATGGCGACATCAAGCGTGATGATCCCTTCAGGTCGCGTCTCATGCTGTGTGAAACTTTTGAGGGGCAGGGGCGCGGAGTTAACCCGAGCTGGGTCGAGTCCCATCCTATCCAAGCAATGTTGGAAGATGATACTGACGCTAGCCCCACTATCAACAAATACGCGGTGGACCATCTTATTGGCCACTCCGACTTGTATTACCAGGGCGTCATTATGGGGCGTTGCTGTAGGTACAGGATCATCCTCAGAGAAGGTGACAGTTTCGCTTTTCTTGAACCTCTTTTTTGTTTGTTCTTCTTCCGACGGAATTGGTGGTCTGCGAGCTTCTGACCTCAGCTTAGTTTTTGTCGTGCCCGGGGTCAGCCCGGAGATGGTTGACACCACCCCGTCGTACTGTGGCACGCCGCTCTGAGGGTCGTCATCCTCCTCATCATGATTGGTTTTAGCTCGCTTATTATCGGGAGCGCAGCGGCCCTGTCCGCCCTTTCGCTTCCCCTTCTGTTTTTCTTTCCCCCGGCCTCGTACTTCTTCAGAGCTCCTTCTTGGGCTAACCTCTCTATCTCTACTGCGAGGTCGAGGCAGTCTTCTGTGTAGTGCCCGTGGTCGTTGTGGAAGGAGCAGTGTTTGTTTTTATCTCGAGGTTTTGACCCCGACATAGGGCGTGGTCTGGTGAACCAGTCCTCATGAAGTGCGAAGATCTCCGCATTTGTTTTCACAAAAGGAGGTCGCTGAGGGTGCTCTGGCCCCGGCCGAGGTCCGAGCCGGAACTGGATAGGTCCAGGTCCGAGCCGGGATTGGATGGGTCCCCGCTGAAGGCGTTCGTGAGCACTTCTCCGATCGCGATCATTCCGGCCCCGATCACCTTCAGGCCTCTTCTTCTCGGTTTCCTCTCGCTTCAACCGGTCCGCATCTTGGCCGTCCGCGAACTGGTATACGATTCTCCACATCTCCTGGGCCGTCTCGGGCTTCTGTTTAGCGAGCTCCTGGTTCAGGGACCCAGGAGCGACCCCGTTTCGAAAAGCCGATGAGGAAAACATCGTCGATTTTATCGACTTTCAAGCTTTCTTGCATAAATCGGGAGGCGTATTCCCTTATGGTCTCTCTGTCTTTTTGCTTTACGGACAGGAGATAGGCCGTGTCTCGGCGAGCTTGGACTTTCATAAGGAATCTTTGCTTAAAGATTCCTTCGAGGTAGACCCAGGACTCTATACTGCCAGTCGGCAGGCCGTCGAACCAAGCTCGGGCGTAGTCGACCAGCATCTCAGGGAACAACTTGCACATGTGTTCTTCTGTGAGTCCCTGGTTGTGCATGATGTACTTGAACCGTGTCAAGAAATTGAGGGGGTCCTCCAACCCATTGTAGGGTGGTATGTTGGGCAATTTGTATGCCGCGGGAAGCTTGGCGTCAAGCACCTCGTCGGTGAACGGGCTGACGAGTCGGGCTGATCTTCCCTCACGTCGGTGTCGGTTTGCCTCGGGGCTATAACTTCTGGAATAGCTCGGACTTCGGTCCCTGCCCGGGCTACGATGTCGCCTTGGGAGACGGTGTTGCTTGGGACCCTGACGTGGGCTGGAGCTCCGGCGGCGGAGTGGGCTTCGCCGGGTGCCGTACTTTCACCTCAGCTCGGGCTCCTGCGTCTTGGAATGATGTGGAGTTTTTGGTATAGACTTCCGTGTGGAACTCTCCCTAGCTTCGGATATTGGGGGCATCCTAGCTGTTGTGAGGAAGCGCTTGAAGCTCTCCCTATTCGCTCTAGCGAATTCAGTCGCGGCATAGGTGGTAGCGAGGTCGAAGTCATCGAGAAAATCCTCTTCCTTCGACCCTGATTTCTGTGGACCCTTCTGAGGGATGTCTTCCAGCTCGGGCATCCCTTTGAACGGATCCTCTTCTATAGCGTTATTGTCGTGCCCCTCCTTTGGGACCGAACTGCCTTTCTGGCGATTGCCCCTGTTCGTGGGGCGACTTTCTGCTTCGTTGGGATTCCCGCGTTGGCTTTGGTCCTCCCGCACGTTTTGTGATCGCGTTACCATCATAGTTTTGCTACCAAAGAACCGTCGATCGAGTTCCCACAGACGGCGCCAATGATAGATCTAGGGTTCGCAGAGATAGCAGAAAATAATAATAATGCGACGACGCAAGGATTTACGTGGTTCGATCAATGTGATCTACGTCCACGGGAGAGAATATCTAGTCTTTATTGCTTGAGAGTACAATAAGTATTTTTACGTATTTACACCTCTAATCTAGCATCTATATATAGGCCTTGAATCGAGCCATAATCCTACTAGGATTCTTCGTACATATCCGAATCTCCCTCATAATAGAATTCCCTCTTCTCTAGGATAAGACTTCATTACTTGGTCTTCAAGGCAATTGATAATTCGTCTGGGCCGAGGTCCTTGGGCCGAGCTCAACGTACATGCCCAATTAGGTTGGGCCTCGGATCAGGCCCAAGAAGAGGCCGGTACTATCAGTATATTTAGCATTATAAAATATTGCATTCACACTATATGTGGCCCACCATTTCATCTAAACCCTACTAACTTATTCCCACTACACACTATCCACCAACCTATCTATAACTTTATTAGCATTATAATATTACATTCACACTATATTAAATACCCTCTTTATACCTAATACATTTTTTCTTAGTCTTCGTACCCATATGAACTAGGCCGTATTCGACGGGACAGAGGGAGTACTTTTTTTTTTTTGATAATCTTCTGTACGGTTTGAATTTTGTTAATATAGGCAGTTAAATCCCACTAACGTCCCATTCCAACGCCGTCAGGTCAACAGTTGTTTCTAACCGTTGAACGCACCACGCCACATCTCAGTCATCTCCTCCCACGCGCTTTTCCATTTCTACCCCTCTCCCACAGCGCTATTTCCATTCCTAACCCCCAGTAATATAAGCCCTAATTTCTTGTTTCACAAATCATCCCCATCCCCTCCCTTTCTCTCTATCGCTTTCTCACACATACACGTACTCATCCCAATTTTTCAAATTTTCTCAGATCTATAATCGGATTCATTCATTTATTGATTCTCTTGTATAATCTAGAAGAAACAACATAAATTTCATGTCTTCCAGATACTGGTGTCACAGATGCAGCTGCTTCGTTAGGGTTTGGAACCCGGATTCCATCGATTGCCCCGATTGTAACTCCGGATTCGTTGAAGAGGTTGAGACTCCGATCTCGTCTTCACTTTCCGACTCTAGACGACGCCGTTTCCCCGCCGCCGCGATGTACATGATGCGGGCGCCAGATCCGTGCCCTATTACCGGGTCGGGCTCCGTCTCGAGTCCCAGGCTGCGTAGGAGCCGTAGAAATGGCGGCGATCGGTCGCCGTTTAATCCTGTCATTCTTCTCCGTGGAGCCAACGACGGTGGAGGTGAAGGTGGTGGTGGAGGCGGAGCCGCAGCCGCCGCGGGAGGAGGAGCGTTTGAGTTGTATTACGACGACGGTGCGGGGTCGGGTCTGCGGCCGTTGCCGGCGACTATGTCTGAGTTTTTGCTCGGGTCGGGATTCGACAGGGTGCTGGATCAGCTCTCGGGGAATGGGATTGGGCGAATTGATAGCAATCCGCCTGCGTCGAAGGCCGCCGTGGAGTCTATGCCGACGATCGCCATAATCGACCGTCACATAGCTGTTGAATCTTATTGCGCGGTCTGTAAGGACGCGTTCGAGTTGGGGAACGAGGCGCGCCAGATGCCCTGCAATCATTTGTACCATCAAGATTGCATTTTGCCGTGGCTTTCGTTGAGGAACTCGTGCCCTGTGTGTAGGCACGAGTTGAAGACTGAGAATGACAATGGTGGCGGCAGTGGGGATGTGAATGAAGCGAATAGAGGAAGGAATGAGGTGGGAGCTGAGGACGAGACAGTCGGATTGACAATATGGAGATTGCCCGGAGGTGGTTTTGCGGTGGGGAGGTTTTCGGGAGGGGGTAGAGGCGGAGAGAGGGAGCTGCCGGTTGTGTACACGGAGATGGATGGCGGATTCAATAACAATGGGCTGCCGAGGAGGGTCTCTTGGGGTTCTAGAGGCAGCGTTTCGAGGAATAGGGGAGGATTGAGAAGACTGTTGACTAGTGTGTTCTCTTGCTTTGGGAGAGCTCGAACGTCAACGGCTTCTTCTAATTTGGATTCTAGAGTTAGTCGGAGGACGAGGGGTTCGCTATTGTCAGTTTTTAGATCAACACCTAGACGAGGTGGAGGTTTGAGTTTTGGTGTCAGCGAAGAAAATGAGAGAAGATGGTGATTCTTGATATGGGCTTGCTATTTGAGGACCTCTTATTGGGTGTAAATAGTTGGAAACGAAATGATACACGACAAGTATTCAGTTTATTGATTCTCCAGAGTAGAATGAATAATCACTGTAATGGAAAATTGCTGAGAGCAAGAGGTCTCAATTGGTTGGTTGGAACTTGGAATTGAATTGGGCTCTTGCGAATTGGGAATTAAAGGTAATGAAACTGATTGTTGTTATAATGGCCGCAGTTATTTGTCACATTTTTGCCTTTTATCTCAGAAATGTGTTTATATAGTTTCATGAATGATTTGTAAGTTTCTTGATTTATTTCCCTGGTGCTTATTGATTGTGAATATTTTTTGAAATGTTGAAGAGATTGTGCTTTGATTTTTTCTATTTGAAACTCGAGATTGGTTGATGAGCGATGAGTGTGGGGATTATTCTCTGTGTAGATTATTGGGATGAGAAACCCTGTGTGCCATATTATTACGCATCTGCTAGCACATATCAGCCTGTTTTGGCATGTATGTATCAGACAGAATTTAAGTTGATGTTCATGTTCTCACGAGTATTTCTTTTCGTTTGGGGGACAAGCAAATAAGGTTGTCTTAGCGGCTTATTTATAGCTCAGTATGTCTGGTTTGACCTTCAAAATGATTGTATAAAAATGTTGATCATGGCATGCATGTATATTTCGAGAACAAAAAACTGAAAACTGACCCAATTCTAAGGAGACGAGCGTCGAAATTATCAAGGAAGCTTAGATTTCAACTTAGGTGATTGTGCAACTTGCGTGTCCGAAATGAGTTTTTTAACTACAAATTTTGAAGGTCACATTTTTTTGAACTCGTCGTAAATGTATGGACGACATAAACCACAAGTAGTGATGGGTTGGATGGAACGGTGGATGTGATGTAATGGTTATTCCTACTTGTATTCTATTCATTTGCTTGGTACGATTTATGATCGAGAATCGGTATTCCATCTGGAATCATTTCTTTCTCTATGGGATTAGTCATTCTTTTCTCAACTCATTGTATTAGTCATTTTTAATACTTCTATTTTTATACTTTGACTATTTTGTCCTTGTATGTTTTACGATTTTATTAATTTTACCCCCAAAAAATAAGGAATTACTATTTCTATCAATTCTAATTTATACACGCGCATATACACATATTGCACATGCACATACACACACACTCCATCATACCAATCACCTTGCAAGTATCGGACCATCGCTATGTGTGACATCATATAATTAATTATCATACATCGTTTTGGCCTTGTTTATATTTTTTAACCTCCTAATATACAATTAATTGTCATACTTCATCTTGCAAAAGAATTACCAACTTTCAGTTCAGACCAAATATAGAATTCCTCAAACTAAATAAAAAATAGTTGAGAAAAAAAGAGGTATGATTATCGGTTCAAAGGTCACTTGATGCTCAATTTCAACAAATCCCAACTAGTATTCAATAAGCTGGAATATTTCAAAGACAGGTAACAACCCTTTTTTTCTTTCTTTAGTTCAATAAAATTGGTGTGTCTCTATCATTATTATTTTGTAAAATAAGATCAAAACAAACACTAAAATTTAAATAATAAGCACTCAACATCCTACTGATAAAACAAATATTGATTGGCGACGACTTGGCTTGAATTATGGAGTATTTCATATCTGGAAAATTTATTCTATTTTTTCCTATCCGATCAAATTTGATTTGGTTGTAGAATTAGTTTTTTTGAAAGGGTTGTAGAATTAGTTTTGATTTATCCAAAAACAACCAACATGACAGCTGGGTGCATGCTTCCTCTTTTCAAGTTCGTAATCAATTTACTCCTTAATTATAACTCTCACTACCTTATTATAACTTATAAGTAGACATGTAAGTATGATCTCGGAGTATGGTCAAACGTATCTCCACCAAACCAATGTCACTATCTGTGGATCCAAATTTTAATAAATTCTGACTAACTGAAACTAATTAATTTCGTTATTTTATTTTCTCTAAATCACATAATTATAAAATAAAAATATATACAGACTGTGAATATAAATGAATAAAGGGGGTTCAAGATGTAGAACAAGGTGCCATAAGAATGGTCATAAACCCACATTAATTATTTAGGTTCATACCACGTAAATCATAATTTGTTATTATTTTGAACAGCTATAATATTCTAAAAATTATCAGCTGGCTACTGATATTTGACATACTGTACAATGAAATAAAGGTACCTTTGCGCACCATGAAGGAAGACGAAATTAAAAAATTAGCCATTGATTGCTGCTGCAGCATCATCAAGATTCTCATGCGCAACATTTCTCAGAGTTAGAAAACAATTAAATGAGAACCTCAACCTTGCTAGCTTAATTAATTAAAGCTATGTATGTGAATCATGATGATGCTCCATCAGCAAAAACTGACTTCAAATCTTTTCTTGAAGTGGAACAACGGTTTCATGAGAGAGAGAGAGAGAGAGAGAGAGGCACGAAGACGAAGGGGTTATGGTTTATATCTATGGTTCGCGGTTGAAGGGATAAGCAGGGGAATGAATCCGAAATTTTAAGGAATACTTGGTGCCAAAAGATTATATGGAGAGGGGGAGAGAGAGAGAGAGAGAGAGAGAGAGAGAGAGAAAGAGAGAGAGAGACTGGCACCCACAACAACAGTTAAGCATCGCAATCCTAGTTACCAAACTATTGAAAATAAGAAAAACTTAAAACCTAGAAAAAGGAAGGATTTACAGAGGAATGATATATATAGAAATTAGGATTGGGAAAAATATATTGGCGTCTTGCACAAGTATTTTCGTAGCTAGATGGGCCAGAACTAGTATTTTGTATTTTCCCATTTTAACTCAATTTAGCCTTACCTTTCTCGTGCCTAATCGTTTTCAATTGTTATTCTATTTCTTGCCTTTATCATCATCATCACCACCTAATTCCCATTAGGCCAAATGCATTCATATGACATAGATTTATACTCGTTTACATCGAGATGACCACCTAATTAATATGGATATTAATTAAACAAAAGTAACACAATCTATTATTCTAGTACTGACATATATCCGCTAGATTTTTATTGACATAACCATTAGTAAGGGCCGACTCAGCCAAAGCACATCGACTTGACCTCCACATGACGGTGACTGACTCAAACGTAACTAACGGTTTCATTAATGCAAATCTAACACATGTTTTGAATCCCAAATTGTATTGGTTAAATTATTTCTTTGTAACATCGATAATATAATATGAGTCATTTCAATGTCAAAGTAAATTAATGGATATACGCTATATTACTCATTTGGATGTATCTGCTATTTTTTCTAGATGTGATTGGTTGATTTTTGTAATATACTCCTGTGATTGGTTGGGCATGAGTTTTAAAAATTATAGTGGAGTAATTGTAGTATGAGTGGAGAAAGAATTAATTAAGAAATTTTTTTATGAAACGGACGAAAAAAGAAATAAATAATATTTTTATGAGACGGAGGGAGTATCACAATTGGCTTGTGAACCAGTCATATCATTAGTTTTATTCAGATTGAAAATGACACCAAGTGGTTCTGAATTGTCTATCACTATAATCTTATTTGAGCTAACTTGCAAGACTTCGATCACATAGTCTTTTTTGGTTATAGCTCTGGCCATACGTATTCAAATTCCACATTCATATGAAAGATGAAAAAGTTTTGTCTCAAGGAATATTAGGAAGTAAAAAATATTAGGCTATGGACAATGAAATTAAAAGTACTCATCATATACATATCCTTATGACGAGCAAGGTCTTTTAATTACGAAGATTTACTCTGTTTTTTTATTCCCTAATTTCTTGGATTGTACTAATTGACCAGAATAACGTTTCGCAATTGAAGATTCATATTGGTAATTATCATCTAGATTGAGTGAGATTATGCTTTAATTTATGATGTAAAAGACTATTGAATCGTGGATACAATTGAATTAACTCCGGATCGACGGTTATGATTATGGTGAAAACGTATAAACCAATTATGAATGTTAAAGTATTATTTACAATTTGTAATTAGTTTGTGATTAGCTAGTTAGTTAGCTCGATAGGAGGAGGAGGAAAAGTCAATTTAGTCGGTTAGTTTGTTAGAGGGAAGCACCCAGAAGAGAAGCTTCCACTCTCGCTTCTCCTTTGTATATAAGCATGCTTGCATTGCTTTTTTCCTTAATTTACATTCAACAATGAATTACTTACAATACAACTTGCACAATGTATTTTTATTTACTTGTAAATTCTGACTTAAGAATAGTAGTAGAAGATTCAGCTTGAACATATATGAATTAAATTAAGTAGTGTATAACTCAAAGAATTACTGTACAATATCATTCAAATACCAAATGACAGCTTCTTCTTCATGTACGGATGTAATTATAATAGCTAGACAACAAAAATTTGGATATGGATGATTATTTTGTGCGCAGCCGCAGCGCATATAATCAATAAGAGATGTACTCATAAACATATATACCAAAAATGAGTCCCCTAAACTAAATTAGTGACTGCTATGCTATGGGCGGGGCGGCGGCATCTTCCGTCCAAAAGCAACGGAGAAGAAAAGCTCGATATCAGGGTGGCAGAAATACCCCTCTTTTGGGGCCAAAACGCGCTGCTGCTTCAAGAAAACTTCCGCCTTCTTCCGAGGCGCCGGAGGGGGACACGCCGCCGCTCTTGCCGTGGGGTCCTGCACGCCCACTCGTTTTCCACCTGCACCTCCATCACCACCACCACCAAATACTAATATATATGGAGTACAAATTAATGTGATAATTTGATTTAGGGGAGCTCAAGTTAAACTAATGGAAGTACGGAGATATACTTATAGAAAATGTGGAAATTGGAAACAACCTAAGACTGTTTGTCCGTTGTTTTGAATTTTTAAATTCCATCAAAGGCGTGTTGTGGAAGCTCAATGCTTGACTTTGTCTGGCTTGTCGTCGTGGCTAACCAATTCCGCAAACTTGCTTGACAATCTTTTATTTTGCTCATGTTAGTATATTAGTTTTTTGGTAAAGTCCTCCCTACACTCTCCATTTTGCATGTGAGTGAGTTATAAATTGATTATGTTGCTAGAAAAAATAAAATAAATATTTGCAGTTGATTTTATTACATTTAAATAGTATTATAGTATATAATTTTAAATTCGCCATCGAAAAATAATTAGATTAATAATTTTTCAATTGATGAACTTAAATTAATTATTTTTCGATGACGAATTTAAATTAGATACTATAATACTATTTAAATGTGATAAAATCAACTGCAAATATTTATTATATTTTTTATACCAACATAATTAATTTATAACTCACTCACATGCAATGCATGTGAGTGTAGGGTGGAGGCTTCCTTTCATAAGTTTTTATTAGTCTTATCATATATGTAAGGGAAAAGTACTGTATCCCCTCACAAAAACACACTCCTATTTCCAAACGTGTTGTGAGTGGAATAAATGTCTCGTGTATTGTATAGTTTTAAATTACGTAAGTGGAATAAAGATCTCATTTGGATTGAGTTAAAGATTAAATTAAAGTAAATTGGTTGAATGAAGGAATAAATTAATAGTATAAATTTGTTAAGTGGAGGATTAAATTAATATAAGCTGTTTGAGTGAAGGACTGAATTAAAGTAGATTGTGCGGGTCATTTTCTAAAAATGAAATATGCATCTTTTTCGTGTACAGACGAAAATGGAAAAATAAGACATCTTTTTCATGGACAGAGGAAGTAGTATATAGCCCTTAACGTTCACCCGCATATCACATTTACCTCACCAAGGAATGTTTATGGGCTGCCACCTTCCAGCACCCTAACATACCATAAGTTATGCAAATACTTCATTCTGTCAAACGGAATTCTAACGCCCTTAGCTGTTTTTTTTTTCCCCACTATTCTTTCTTTCAAGAGTTTTATCAAACATCTGTAATGCACTTGCATAAACAACAATAATAAAGAGAAGAGAGTAAGGGACAACCACGACACATTTCTTTTATAAGACTAAACGGTATAGGCTCTCTCTCTCTCTCACACACACAGACAGACACACATTACCTTAATTTTGAGTCCTCAAGTGGTAAATATTTTGATATACAAATCACACAATTTGCTACCAAACACATAGCAAATGAGTAAACATGTTTCCTTTCTCTTATCATCCTCAATTTGATCCACAAATGGCCATCATTTTGAATATAATAAGTCACATAATTTGCTGGTACCCAACAACTTTAACAGAATTCCAGAAAACAACAACATAAAACCATCAACATTAGTAGAATTCCAGAAAACAATTACAAAAAAAAAAAAAAAATCCGAGTCCACAAATGACCATCATTTTGTTATAAGTCACATAAATTGTTGCTATCCAACAACTATCACCCTTTGGAAGCTTGATATAGTATGACTGAGAAATGCGTTGTGGTTGTTCTCGGCTCTCTTATCTTTATTATTGTTGTTTATGCAAGTGTCTTGCAAATGTTTGATAAAACTCCTGAAAGAAAGAGTAGTAGAAAATAAAATAAAAAATAAAAACAGTTAACGGCATTAGAAAACCATGCATTGTGGTTGTTCTGGCTCTCTTTTCTTTATTATTTTTTTTTTGTAAAAGTGCATGTTTGATAAAACTCTTGAAAGAAAGAATAGTAGAAAATAAAATAAAAAATAAAAACAGCTAACGGCGTTAGAAAACCGTTTGATGGAAATGAGGTATTTGCATAACTTATGGTATATACGTTAGGGTGCCGGTAGCCCCTAAACATTCCCTGAGGAGGTAAATGTGATATAGGGGTGAACGTGATACAATTCTGCTTCAAAATCGTATCGGTCGGCACTCTTGCTTCAAGAAGTATCGAAAATTTTCTTTAAGCAAACGAAATATTATTCTCCACTAAACCAAAAATAAAACCCTATTGAGTATATATAGGGAGTTTACGACCAATAAACAACTAAATCAAATCAACTAGGAAAAAAGATAATAAAATAATGAAAGTGTCCTAAACCAACTAGGAAAGAAATAAGAAAATAAAGCAAATCAATCTTGTAGCTTGACAGAGGGTCTCCTAATCCGAGGAGATCTTCTCGACACAAACTCCTTAGAAAACTCAGTCACGCGCTTCTCATCTAACTCATCACCACCACGCATAGCCGACGTATCATCCCCTTCGCCTTGAAAAGACACCTTGTCCTCAAGTTGGAAATCTGGATATAACACAGCCATATCAGATACATATTCCGATGTAGATTCCTCAGGAGGCGAACCACTCCATTGGACCAGCACCATTTTTTCTGGATACCCTTGATGCTAAACTAATTTTTCTTTACAAACAGCCAAAGGAGTAAGAATAGGCTTGCCGTTAACATCATCAACTGGTAACGATGAGACAGGAACCTCAATTGAACCACGAAAAAGACGCAACAAGGAAACATGAAAAACAAGATGTATTTTAGACTCCGGAGGCAACTCAAGACGATATGCGACATCAACAATACGCTCGATCACAAAAAACGGGCCCTAATACTTTTTTGCTAGTTTATTAAAACTCCGACTAACCACAGATTGTTGTCGATAGGGCTATAACTTTACGAGCACTAAATCTCCAACTTGATACTCAACATTGTGATGCTTGTGATTCGCTTGCAACTCCATGCGATGTTGCGCTTGCAAAAGATTAGTTTTTAAGTCTCGTAAGAGCTCATCGCGTAAAAATAATTGCTCCTCCAATGATTGTACCCGTGCAGTTCCTCTCTGATATGCAAGAAAATTAAATGGTTGTTTTCCATAAAGCGCTTGATATGGAGACATTAACAACCTACTATGAAAACTAGTGTAATAACTATATTCAGCCCAACATAAATATTCTCCCCAAGATTTTGGTCGGTCAACAACAAATGCTCGCAAGTACTGAACCATTCCACGATTTACAACCTCTGTTTGACCATCCGTTGGATGATACGCACTACTGTGTAAGAGTGTAGTTCCACTTTAGGCGAACAATTCCTTTCAAAATTGGCTAAGGGAGACCGAATCTCTGTCAAAAATAATGGTTTTCGGAAAGCCATGGAGCTTAACCACAATTTCAACAAACACACTAGCAACCTTGGATGCGGTGTAGTGAGTTGGGAGCATTGCAAAGTGAGCATATTTTGTAAAACGATCCAATACTACAAAAATGACTGCATTACCTCGAAAATTTGGAAGTCCCGTCACAAAATCCATGGAAATATCCTCTCAAACATGCTGCGGAATAGGCAAGGGCTGAATTAATCCTATTGGGGGTTGTGTAGAGACTTTAACTTGCAGGCAAACAACACATTCAGATACAAAACGCTCAACATCCTTGCGGAGTCCCAGCCAAAAAAAATGCGTCAATATTCAAACTAAGGTCCACTTAATCCCACCGTGACCTGCCATAAGAGAGGAATGACATTCACTCAATATCCGTGGGCGAAGATAAGACTTAGAACTAAGGTAGAAACGATCCTTATACAAGAGCAAGCCCTCTTGCACCGCAAAGTCAGGACCTAAGTCATGATTTTGGAATTTCGCATGTAGTTGAACTAAGTCATCTAACTCCTTGTTCTCAACTCGCAATTCTTCCAGGAAGCTAGTAATAGGGAAAGAAACAAATTGTGCACACACTGCCGCAAGATCAGGTTCGTCATCTTCAAGACGCGACAAGGCATTGACCACCTTGTTGGCACTTCCCATTTTATACTCAATCGAAAAATCAAAACCCAACCATTTTCGCACATGATGTTGTTCAACTGGCGTAAGAATGGTTTGTTGCAACAACTCTTTTATGCTCTTTTGATCTGTTCGTATGATAAAACGATGTCCCAACAAATATTGTCACCATTTTTGCACCGCTTCTGTTATAGCATACAGCTCCTTATTATAGGTGGAAGAATTGGACATTTGTTCTCCTAATTTCTTACTGAAATATGCAAGAGGTCGTCCTTCTTGCATAAGAACAACTCCAACTCCAGTATCACAAGCATCATACTCAATAATAAAAGTTACCTCAAAGTCGGGTAAGCGCAAAACTGGTGCACTAGTCATTGCTTCCTTTAATTTCGTGAAAGCTTCGTCTGCAGCTTCATTCCAACTAAAAGATTCTTTACGCAAAAGGTCAGTTAAAGGTGCAACAATGCTCGCATAATTCTCCACAAAGCGCTGATAATAATCCGTCAGCTCCAGAAAACCTCTTAACTGTTTTACGATCGTAGGAACGGGACATTGAATCATGGCTGTGATCTTTTGAGGGTCAGGGTGGATCCCCTGAGAATCAAGAACATGGCCCAAATATTGTATGGATTGCTAACAAAACGTGCACTTAGACAATTTAACAAAGAAATTATTGTCAGCAAGACACTTCAGCACGTTTCTAAGATGATCCACATGGTCATCTTCTGTTGCACTATAAATCAATATATCATCAAAGAACACGACCACATATTTTTTACAAAAATGGAGCCAACGTAGAATTCATAATTGCTTGGAAAGTTGATGGCGCATTAGTGAGACCGAACGGCATGACTAAGAACTCATAGTGTCCATCATGATTTCGAAAAGCCGTTTTATGAATATCATCTGCAAGAATACGAATTTGATGATAGCCAGCAAGAAGATCAAGTTTAATAAAGTACCTCGCATTGCCAAGCTCATCAAAAAGTTCATCGATCGTAGGAATCGGAAATTTATCTTTGACAGTAATAGCATTCAAAGCTCTATAATCCACATAAAAACGATAAGACCCATCTTTCTTGCGAACCAATAATACTGGCGAGGAATGCGAGATTTGACTCGGTTGGATAATACCTTGAGATAACATCTCTTTAACTAATTTTTCAATTTCTCCTTTCTGAAAATGAGGATACCTGTAAGGTCGAACATTCACCGGCTTGCTATTCGGGAACAAGTGTATTTTGTGATCAAACAAACGGTGTGGAGGGAGACTTGTAGGCACTTGAAAAATTTGTTCAAATTCTTTCAGAACTTTAACAATGGCGTCTGGTAAGTCAATCAGAATATCCTCCGAATTACTAGGCAATAGGGGTCTGACTTTTGCGCCCAAGTGAGCTCATAAAGTTCTTGAATCTCATCACGTTGAACCATCCCTTGCAACTGACTAAAAGTAACTTTTCTGCTGATCAAATCATTATCACCTTTCAATGTCATCTTCTTATTGTTACACTTAAACTCCATAGTCATATGATTGTAATCATGAATGACTCGACCGAGTTCTTGAAGCCATGGCATTCCTAACACCACATCAGGTCCCTGTATAGGTAATATGAACAAATCCATCGCAAACATAGTGCCTTGCAATGTCAACATGACTTGAGGACAACAACCAGTGCAGGGCATTGACTCTCCGTTGCCAATGTAGACACGGAAACTAGGTACATCCTTAACCTCGAGCTTTAGTTTGGCGGCAATGGCAAGATGAATGAAGTTGTGCATACTAACATTATCCACCAATACATGAACTAAGTTTTTAGTTAATTGCCTCAACATGCGTAATGATCTTGAAGTACCTGTATCGGATAGCGAATGTAGGCACGATACATCCCCAAGAATTAAGTCCTCATCTTCATTACTTATCTCGAGCTCCACGTCATCAACATCTTCGCCCATTAATAGCAATGTGTTTCCTCCACAACAATGATTGATACTCCACTTCTCATCACAATTAAAACATTTCCCTTGTGCACATTTTTTTCTCATCTTTGCCGGAGTTAACCTTCGGATTGGAGTTTTTGTATGGTTAGTCCGTTGTGCTTGGCCAGTAGTTTGCGGTTGTCGCTCCATATTCTAAGTATTCGGCCTTGCACCCTGGACAAGGTGATCGCTCATTGCTCGGTTGTTCCATCTACCTGCCAATTTCAGGTCATTCTGGCAGTCATCATTGCGAGACTCAAATAGTCTGGCCAAATTTAAAGCCTCAACAAGATTTCCTAGTTTGGAAATTTTTAACTCTCGCTGCACATCCTTCCGCAATCCAGCAACAAATATTGAAAGTAGAACGAGCTCACTCATATCGTGCACCTTATTCATCAAATTTTCAAAACTCAGATTGATATTCAGCTATCGTTCTCTCATTCTGCATTTATTTTGCCAATTGGCCTGTATAGTCTTCAAATTCTGAAGGCCCAAAGCGCTCCTTAACCTGCAGAAGAAAATTCTCCCAAGTTGATAGTTTTTTATTCGTCTTCAACCATTGATACCATTCAGAAGCCTGTCCCTCCATATTGAATTCAGCGATACACAATCGTTGTGCATCGAGTGTTTCATGAAAATCAAAATATTATTGAATTCGAAAAACCCATCCTTGAACATCAGTGCCATCAAATCGTGGAAGTTCAAGTTTCATGACGTGTGATTTAAAAGGAAAACCTGGTTGGAATTGCTCATGACCTGGTCGTTCCCCCGGATTGTTACCAGTTCTCTTGGCTGCCAAACCCTTGACGATCAATTTGATTTCTTCTACAAAATCCGCTAGGCCTTTATAATTCTGATGTTGTGTAACTGTCTGTTTGTCAAAGTGATCTTGTATCTCTGCTAACACTGCTTCCCATTCGTTTGTTTCGCCCTCTATCTTCGGTTTTTCTATCATGGTTATGGTTTGGGAGCTACTCCCTGAGTGACGCCATCATGAGATTTCGCTACGAAATACTCTCAATAAAAGCAACAATGATACAATTTTGCTTCAAAATCGTATCAACCGACACTCTTGCTTCAAGAAGTATCGAAAATTTGCTTTAAGCAAAAGAAATATTATTCTCCACTAAACCATAAATAAAACCCTATTGAGTATATATAGGGAGTTTACGACAAATAAACAACTAAATCACATCAACTAGGAAAAAAGATAATAAAATAATGAAAGAGTCCTAAACCAAATAGGAAAGAAATAAGAAAATAGAGCAAATCAATCTTGTAGCTTGATAGAGGGTCTCCTAATTCGAGTAGATCTTCTCGGCACAAACTCCTTAGAAAACTCAGTCACGCGCTTCTCGTCTAACTCATCACCACCACGCATAGCCGACGTATCAGAATGTCAAGGGGCTATATGCTACTTTTTCATCTATGTAATTAAATATAATTTATTTATTTTAACATGAGGAAGAGAGAGCGGTAAAACTTAAACCTAAAACTAATTTATTCATAAACAAAATTTATTACCGCTTGAATGTTCATGAACAAAAAAATCAAATATATTTGACAAAGATAACTTGGTCGTACCCATACTTGATACTTATAAATGATCGGTCTTTTTTCAAATATTGCAATTCCAATAATATCCTTTTTTATCACAAAATTATCATCTATAGCCATATTGGTAAAATATTGTTTTAGTTGTACATTCAGTTAAAAATTGATAGCAAATTGAGGACGCTGTAACTATAATAAAATAAAGAGTAATGACATTCAGACACACTGTGATTAACCACACACGCTAAAAATGGTAATATAGGTTTTGAAAATAGATTTATACTCTAATTGGGAAGCATAAACCCTAGGAGGGAAATGCGATTATTTCCATTTTTACAGTTAAATTTTTTTACGCGTGTGGTTGGCTACAGTGTATCCGAATATCATTACTCTAAAATAAATTGCACTATTTTAAAAATTGTGTTAGAATTGTAAATTCAACTAAATGTATGCTATTTGATTAACTTAGTACATTTTTATGTACACATCTTTATTCTCCAAAATTGAATAAGTAGAACGATGGAAAGTACACTGGTAGATGTTTTGGTACAAGTTTATTGGTGTTGTGCAACAAACATCTTGGAAAATTAATTCAGATTATACAAATTATTGTATACTAAACATAATACTTTATGTTCAAATAATAATAATAATAATAATAATAATAATAATAATAATAATAATAATAACAATAATAATAACTCATGTAGTATAACACAATTAATTAAATTAACGACCTTCTTAAATTCGTTAAGAAGAGGGAAACATAAACGAAATAGGAAAAGTAAAAACCAAACATTAAATGGAACAATATGCTAGAATCTAGATTGCCTTTTAAAACAAAACAAAAAACAATATGCTAGATTGCTATCACCAAGTCTCTCGCGGTCGGATGACATTCGGTAGAATAAATTACTCAGTGAAACTCCTTTTTCCTAAAAAAATCCGAGAGGAAATTCAATCTTTACCTCGAAATTAGGTGTTTTGATCATACATAGATCAACTGAAACAAATACTAGGAGAGCATCACCGATACAAAGTTCGGATCCGCCGCGGCAGCAACCGTCTCCGCCGCCGCGCCCATGGCTTCACCCGTATCAGGTGATTTTTAGTTTTAAAGCCAGATGTTCGAATATCTAGCTACACAATGTGTCTGTACTCTCTAAGTGGGTTTGATTGGGGTTTTGGCTGCTTCTGAAGTATAACACTGTTGTTAATTTTCTTAGGGTTTTTATTGCCTTTGAATTTGCGAAATTATGTACACGACGTTGTTAAAATAGTTGATTGCACAAAATTGTAAACGATGGGTTGCATACTTGAAAATATCATTAAAGCTGAGGGGTTTAGTTGCTGGCAGTGCACTAATTGATTTTGTGGTTTCGGCAATTAAAGCCTTTAAGATAGATGAGGGCATGTTTAAGGTAGTTTTTTTGGGAGAGATGCTGATGGTAGTTCACACTATGATATGAATTATTCACATTTTTCATACTACAACGGCAGACATGTTAGACATATGTTAAACAGGAAAGCAAAACTTGATAGACGCCCGATGTGTATTGTGTTCACTACTAGGCATAAAGAGTTAGGGGCTCATTTAGCTGTGATATAACATAATTCGATAGACGATAGTTCTAGTATATTACGGCTTCTTGAAAAAATGGTTCACTTGATCTCGATCAAGAATAGGTTGGGGTTTGCTCATAGGCAGATTGTAACATGGTGGCTCAAATGTGCATTCATTCGGCTTTTATGAAGAAACAGAGTTGAACCTGAGACATTTTCACTTTATTGCAGTTCCTTTGTGTAAAAATTAGTATGTCTTTGATCATATAGGTTTGATCAATTGTTCCAATGGTGTTCCTATGCGCTATACAGACGAATGCTTTCAATCTGTTTACATTAAATATGATTTCAAGCTCGTGCTGTCTTCAGGGATGTCTTTTATAGTGCCTCTTTTGAATGAAGTGGAGCCACACATTTCGTCACTAATATCTTGCTTCCGTACAATCAATTCAGGTCTGGAATATATCAAACGTAACTTAGCCAAGTTTCTTTATTAGGGACGATTCAGTGCCTGAAACTTGTTTATTTATCCTGAGGAAAGACTTTTTGGTGTTCTTTTGAAAAATGACAGAGATCTTCAGCTTCACAGCATTCAGACAGTTATCACAAATGTTTGTTGCGATATTGTTTTTCCATGGTTCTGAATATCTCCTCGCACTTTTCTTTCACGGGAAAAACAGTGTAAATCTTGAATCTCTATTAATCAGCAAACACTATGTTGTGGCCATGGTTGGCTCCCTGGTGGAGTACTTAGTTGAGATTTATCTCTTCCCAGAGATGAAGGAATATTGGATAATAAGCAACATCGGTCTTGCCTTGGTAGTAGGTGGTGAAATCATGCGGAAGTTAGCTATAGTAACTGCAGGAAGGTCCTTCACTCATCTAATTAAGAGACGTCACGAGGAAGATCATTTATTGGTCACTCATGGAGTCTATAAGTACATCCGGCATCCAAGTTATTGTGGCTTCCTTATCTGGTCAGTTGGTACTCAAATAATGCTTTGTAATCCACTATGTACGCTTGGTTTTGCAGCAGTCGTTTGGCGTTTCTTCCAACAGAGAATACAATATGAGGAGTATTTCTTGAGGCAGTTTTTTGGTTCTCATTATGTGGAGTATGCTAGACGGACGGCTTCCGGGGTTCCATTCGTAAAGTGATGAACTAACCCTGTAATTGGTGTGGATCACTTCTACGTGCTCTGTATAATGTCAATTTCGAATATTAATCTCATGGTAGGGTAGGCTTTGTAGCTGCTATGTCCCAAGCACCATTTGTGAGAAGCTCAAACTTGCAGGTCCTTCCCACTTGCTAATTCCACAAGCTACTAGGCTTGTTTTCTTCCCCCTTATATAATCAATCGTGTTTTATGGTGTTTGAATATATTGGGTTACATTCAATGTTATCTGGTAAGTAGATGCTAAGTAATTAAATCTCGTGTTCCGATTATAGAGTTCTTAAGTTACCAGTCTAGGCTCTTTTTGTCGTGTGGTTGGGAATTTTGGAGAATTGCGAGTCTTTTAGTCATGTGCTTGAGAATTTTTGGAGCACTGTGAGTTTTGGTTTGGAAGAACTGACTTGGTTGAGTGTTTGTGAACGTTAGTTCTTGTTTGAATTATATGAGAGGTCCTTTTATACATGTTGCTGGAAGTAATATTTATGCAAGAAAGATTAGTATCTGTTTAAAAATTTAGAAGACGATTTTATTATGTATTCTGAGAAGAATTTGGATATTGAACTCGAAATTTCTAATAAAAGTGGTACAATCTTGTAGTTCTAAAATGTCCCAAATACAAGCTGTTAGTTTTATCTTTTTGCCAATTTTGGATCTGAAGGAAGTTCCGCATTTTCCTGTGCTATTTCTAGAAAAATAAGAAAACTTGTGTTTTAGCAGACAGTTTATACATGGAGGAGGTCTTCATGGTTTGGATCTCCCTAAAGAGAAGTTCAGATTTCCTTATTCTCAATTCGTGTTTCATTTTTAGTTCCTTTAATTGATTGAATGTCACATGTAATGACTAAGGCTTACTCCACCAAATAGAGTACATATAATTATCTTCGAATCGGCAAATATCAATAATCAAATGAATAAAATAAGATGAAGTATAATAGGGGGTAGGGGTCTGGGTTGCCTAAAGAGACATAAGGTTTGGACAGTAAAGGGTGAACACAAGATAACCGAGAGGGGTGATGTTTACAATCATCAGAATACTCACAATCTTCAAAACGAAAGTATAAAAAAAATGTTTTAAGAAATTTTGAAAACAGAGTATCAATATGACAAATAATTTCAAAAATGTGGCACAGAAATGATATGATTTGATAATGAAGTAGAAATGTTTTGCCATTTTCAGATCACCAGATAAAATTGGAAGAGACGAACTACAAATGAAAATGTTGAGATTTAATCAGTACATAAAAGTTGAGTTTATTTTACAAAGATGCTCAAAAGTAGTGATTAATTAGTATTATTATTTTTTTTTCTAAATCTCGTGCAAAGTTCAAACACTTTTTGCAATTAGCTTGAAATATTAGAACATATAATTTTTTTTTTTATTATTTCAACGTGTAAACTTTCAAACACAAGGTTACGTCAACATTCGATCCCTGGACTTCTCAAAAAAAAAAAAAAAATTCGATTCCTGAAATTATGTTTAGTGAGTCGAAGTTACAAAAAATTAAATATCTCCATTATTAACATTACAATATTTGAAACAATAAGTTGGGGTTTAAAAGAAAATTAGCTAAGCATAAAATTGAAATTACTCAAATAAAAACCACATACATATTTGAGTGTTTATTTTCACAGACAGACCGGTTGAAACCGGACCGCCGGTTCGCTCGCTCCGTTTGTCTGTGTGTCAGTTTGCTATCCCAGAAGACGATACACTGCTGAAGAAAGTAGAAGACGACTAAGGCGCTTTCTCTCTCTTCTCAGTAGAGAGAGAAGAAAGAGGTAACGAAAATGCCTTTCATATCGAAGATACAGAGGCAGTCGGATTACAGGAGGTTCCCTTCAAACCACCCGATTGTAATAGACAATGGCGGCTGCTATTTTCGCATTGGGTACGCCTAAAATTAAACCCTATTTCTGCTCCTATGTAGGAAAATTTTAACCTTTTTGTTTCTGCACGCATAATTTTAGTATTAAGAACTGTAACTCTTGTTGCAGATGGGCGGGAGAGAGCGATCCTCGAGTTATTTTCCGAAACATTATTCAGAGACCACGCCATAAGATTACTGGTAAATTCTCATATCTTCGCTTATAGTTCTGATTTTTGTTACTTTTTCGTCTTTTCCTCTTATGCCATTAGCGAAATTGTAATTGGTAGTTGTTCGCGCACTTTTTTGCTCCATTGTTTTGGGATGTGGGGGTCGAAATTAATTTTGGCCGGCCCTGCAACTATAAGCAGCTAAATATCTTAGCCTCTTTTGGTTATACGCGTTTGGTTTCTGAGCTTCCGATTCTGGATTCAACAGCTGAAATTTTGCAATTTATGTTTTTAGTTTATAACGTTCCCACATGAATATTTATAAGTTGCCTCGTTTTAAGGACGCATAACACTAGAATGTACTTACTAGTTACTAGGTATGGGAAAGCAAAACTTGATGGACATATCTAATCGTAATTGATTGGATAGAACGGTTCCAATTGGTGTAGTTTTGCCTTAGAGATGACAAGGCGGCAAGCGTTAAGATATCCCACCATGCGTGCACTCTTCGTGGAATGGTGAGGTTCTGTAGCAAATATCCTTTCTTCTGAACGAACGAAAAACTCTTTCCATTTTACAGAATATGGCACAGGACAGATATCGTATGCCTTTGGTAATTGTGTGAACTTAAGTTACTATAGTTAGCCATGGCTGAACAGAATTTCAACCCTTTTTAGACTTTGACTTTTGGCAGAGAGACCTTTGATGTTCTCATAACTTATCCCTTCCACCAGGTTGCCACTGTTTACTTGTTTCTTGTTAACACTCAACACTCACTCAAGAGTTGGGAGATAATTAACTCAAACTGGCTTTCTGCCTCAAAATGCATGTAACCCAAGTTTGTCTTGTTAAACTGATACCTCATGCACCATAAAGTTGGATGTTCATACCCTTCTACCAAAATTCTATCGAATGTGTTCTTTGTGCAGGTGAAACTATAACAGTTGTAGGGGACCACAATCCCGCATTACTGAAATATTTTGATTGCACAAGGTCAGGACCTCGCTCGGCTTTTGACAGCAACGTTGTTTATCAGTTTGAAATAATGGAATATGTAAGGCTGATTTACCTATTTACTTGCAATTTTTTTTTTTTATTTACTCCTGCCACCCCCCCCCCCCCCCCAACCAAGACCAAACGGAAACAACTTAGAAGCGTATTTATTCCTTACTTGTTCACATTAGTGAATGTGGGTTGGATGTATATGCCATGAGAATCTAAATAAACGAAAGATACACCTAGTCAGGCATGTCTGTGTTGCATAGTTTCCTTGATCTTGAGGCTGCATAGTCATTGTATCCTCATAAAGCCATTACCATTTAACTGGAGATATTCAATATTATATTAGCATCCTGATTTAACAAATTAATAATACAATCAAAGTATTTATGTTAACGAATTTGTCCTTAAAGTTATTGAATTTGGACCTATATTTTGCAAGCTAAGATTAAGAGAAACAAGTTCACATGTTTTTATTTGGAAACAGATCATTGAGTTTCATTCATCCATGTCATGTCTAGAGATGACAGTTATCTTTGTGTATCATTGGTGAAATTTCTTTACGCTGGCATTTCCTCGTCTTCACATGTATGCATTATAGTTAGACATTGCTTATGTAAGAGTCTCTTTTGAGGTTCCTTTTGTTTTATGATGCGAAGTTCTTCTATTTACAAAAATTCAATTATGCTGATAGAATTTGGCACAAGATTTTAAGATATCAGGTTTTTCTTTTCTTACTTCCATTTGGATGTGAAAGTAGATTCTCAACTTTTAATGCATGCAAGTGCTTTATTTAATTGTCTATATACTGTTTGATGCTGATCTAGATTCTTGACTTCGGCTTGGATCGATTGGGTGCAGATCAATCACAGGTATGTTTGTATATTCATTTATATCTTCGGCCTTTCACTTAATGTATTGTTAATTGCAAGGGGCATTCTGATATTAGAAACTGTGGGAGGAAGGGGGATGGTGTTGGAAGACTTTCGAGGCTTATCTTTGATTGGATGGACATATATTAATTGTTTCAAATCTAGAAACTTATGTTAGTACAGTCCTCTAGTACAACAAACGGAAAATTTAAGAACTATCAATCAATTGGTGGATGAACAGATCAACCATCCAGTCTTGATTACAGAATGCTTGTGCAATCCAGTACAATCCCGGAGTAAAATGGCAGAACTTCTTTTTGAGACTTATGGAGTTCCGTCCGTAGGTAAAGTTGCTGCTCTTGAGAAGATGTCTCTCTGTATTCGTGATTTTACTTCTAAGAGTTGCATATATAAATGTATACTTGCTTGTCTCAAATAACAAAAGAAAATGCTCCTTCTGACCATATTGTTCCAGTTTCTTAGTAAATTATTTATTTTTCCTGAACTTCATGTTCTTGTAAATCACTGCTGGATTACCCCCTCACAGGTTCTATGTTATTGCAGCGTTTGGTGTTGATGCAGCATTTAGCTATAAGTACAATCAACAGCGTGGCATTTGTAATGATGATGGACTAGCTATCTGCTCTGGATTTAATACAAGTCATGTTATCCCGGTATGTTACCATAATCAACCAACTTAATACTTGTAGTATTTTCTAATTCAATTAGTGAAAGTTTTGCTTAGGGTACTTTGTGGTCCAACTTCTAAGTTTGAGACCTGCCAATAATTGACTACTTTTACTAAATTGTTCGATCAATTACAGTTTTTGAATGGAGAACCTGTTTTTGAAGCATCCTGCCGCACTAATGTTGGTGGATATCACGTCACTGACTATCTAAAGCAACTTCTTTCGCTCAAATATCCTCATCATATGTAAGCAGGCTTAAGTCTATTTTTTTTGGACAAAGAGAAAATATTTTGTCTGATGAAGTTTGTGTTATTAAAATCGTAAACAAGGTCTCATCTTACATGGGAGAAAGTTGAAGACCTGAAGATGGAACATTGTTATGTTGCTGAGGACTATGCATCTGAAGTTCGCTTGTTTGAGGTAACTACTTTTTCAGCAGTTAGGCTATGCAATATGCTTTTCCTTTCCTCCTCTTATTCATGAACATTCACCAAACACATGTAAATAATCATTTACTTTGGTTTTAGAAAGGGGACAAGAAAGCCGAAGAAAAGACCAGGTCTTGGCAGCTTCCTTGGTCTCCCTTACCAGTAGAGGAGGCTCCATCTGAGGAAGAACTTGCTAGAAAGGCAGCTTTGAAAGAGAAGCAAGGTCAAAGATTAAGAGAGATGGCTGAAGCTAAGCGGTTTAATAGAATAAATGATCTTGAAAATGAAATAAGAGACTTGGAAATGCTGCTTCAAAGACTCAGGAATGCAACGGAGCATGATATTCCATCAATCCTTGCAAAGACTGTGTATACTTCACAACAGGAAGTGGAATCTGCAATGTCGAAGGCCACACAATCTTTACGCAAAGCAAAGGGTGAACCTGTTGAAAGTGTGGAGAAACCAGATCCTTCCTCTGCTGACAAATATAATCTCGTTCATATACCTGATGAGCATCTTACGCCAGATCAGGTTTAATGTGTTCTGTTATTGCTAAATGAGTTCGGTTCTTAGGATTGCATCAATTTTGTCAACCTCTCTCTCTCCCCATTTTTTGTTTTTCTTCCTGAGAAGGTCAAATCTGTAAGTTCTGTTCTGGTTCGTCTGTCTCACCTCTGGAATTCCTGTCTGTTGACAGATCAAGCAAAAGAGGAAACAATTATTTATCAAATCTACATCTGAGGCACGACAACAGAAGAAACAGAAACAACTCGAGGAGGAACTGGAAAGAGAGAGACTAAAGAAACTAGAGGAAGAAAGACGCCTGTATGTTACTGAATTTATAATACTAGTTGACTAAAGTTGCTTGAGGTTTTAATTCTATTATCAAATGTAGTTTTGATTGTTCCAAGATGATTCTGAATTTTTCGTTGATCTTATTTTGTGCTGCTATTGGCTCTGTTTCTGAATTCTTCTTTATTTAATATAGAGAAAATCCAGAGCAATATTTGGAAGAGTTGCGAGCAAAGCACAGAGATCTTTCTGAGAAAGTGGAGCAGAGAAAGAGATTTAAAACAAATGGAGGCGGACACACCAATGGAAATCAAAATGGATCAGGAGGTGTTGGTCGTGGCGAGAGGCTAAATTCCTCCCAGAGAGAGAGGATGCGCCTCTTGACCACAGCAGCCTTCGACCGGGGCAAAGGAGAGGATACTTTTGGTGCAAGAGATGAAGATTGGCAGCTCTACAAGCTAATGAGTCGGGATAATGACGATGACGATGATGATAAGCCAGATGCAGACGAAGCAGAGTTAGCTCGCATCTCTTCTAGGCTACAGGTGAGTGAATCTTTATCTCCCACCATTTGAGATCAGTTCCCTCCTAGTCCGGTAAATACATATCTCACACATGAGTTATTTCCCTGCTGTACAGGAAATTGATCCGACCTTTTTCAAAGCCGAGGCCGGTACCTCTTCCTTGGAGGCTCCTCGTTTTCGCCCTCTAACGAAGGAAGATTTCCAGATTACATTTGGAGTAGAAAGATTCCGATGCCCAGAAATCCTGCTCAATCCGAATTTGGTCGGCATTGATCAGGCAGGGCTGGATGAGATGGTAGGCATCTCATTGAGGAGGTTGGCGTCGAAAGTGAGAGGTGTGGAAGAAAGAATAACGGAGTCAATCCTGCTGACGGGCGGAAGCTGTCTGTTCCCGGGCATGAAAGAGCGGTTGGAGGCCGGAATTAGGATGATCCGACCGTGCGGAGCGCCTATAAAGATAGTGAGATCATCAGATTTTATTGTTGATGCATGGCGTGGAGCTTCGGCTTATGCTGGTGCTATGCAATTTCCGCAGCAAACTTTTACTAAGATGGATTACTATGAAAAGGGTGAAGATTGGCTGCGAAGTTATCGACCTAAATACAACATTTGATAATACACCATTTAGCAATGATTTCTTGACACTAATATTGCGACTTATTTTAGAGATAAATCCCCCCCCCCCCCCCCCACCCATTTTTCTTGCCTCTGAGTTGATCAATAGCTAATGAGGTTCTTGCGTTTTTTCCATTATAGCTTAGAGAGTATAACCAATAGTTTTAACTGCCATTGAATTTGTGATATTAGTTAATATATACTTCGTTCAATATGGTCTATTTTGTTTTTTGGGTCGTCCTACCCACTATGACATGCTTCCTTTTATGGAAAGAATTAGAGCTTCTTTTATACTTAAAAAAACACTTTTTTTCCTTAAAAAGTACTTTATTGACTAAAAACACTTTATTTGTGCTTTTTTTTTATACTTAATATCTTTGTCTTAACCTCCGTGTCGAAATGAATTAGATCATATTAAACAGGATGAAGAGAGTAATTGAATGAGATTAGTAGAAGGAATAATTAGTTTTTCTGTGTCTAGACCCTTTTGGTCCATACATAATCGTATTTCATGTTAAGGGTTTTAATTGTTTTTATTATAAAAAATATATGAAAAATTCTATTCGGTCATAGTGTGACAGACACATTAAAAAAAATGAAAGTTAACTGCAAAAATGAAAATAATCACAGAATTTATGATTCCCTAATTAGGGCAATTCCTATATTATCTTTTTTATCTTGTATGTCTGACCAGTGTGTTCTTCCAAAACATAAATAATCACTAACTTCAACCGTACACATGGCAGAGAATCTGTAATAATTGCAAGATGCCAAATGAAGAAGACAAAAATAACATGGAAACTTAGAGATGCTTAATAGCTTTCCACGACATCATAAGTTACTTTTAGCTACCTTTGATGTTAACAAAGTAGTTTGATCATTTCTTAAAAAGGAAAATATACTATATTGTCCCAACAATTTTTTTCATAAATGGCTCAACGTTTAAAAAGTATTCTGATACCCAATGTTTAGACATTGTCACAAAAATGTACCAAATTGCAATTTCCGGGATCGGAGAATCGACCTATAAAGCCGGAGAGGTCGACGTGGACTTGTCCACTTCTTCGATTTCCAACATCGACTGCTCAGGCAAGTGCAAACATCATTTTGGCCAGCCAAATTCGATTTAATGAATATAGGAAATGCATGAGTAGAACTATAGACTTGAGGCAATACAGCTCAAGATTCAAGCACCAAAAACATCATATAAAAGTTAGAATCTTGCAAGAAGAAAATTGAAACCGGATTGATTCATATACGACACAGAAATACTGGAAAAAACAAACGATATATGGGTTCATGGGTCTTAGGTTACACAGAAAACTCATAAATCTGATGTGAGGATTTGTTACTAAGGACTTATATCTTTACTGGTTTTACAGTGAGCCAAGTTACATATACTGTGTAGCGTGACTGCAGAGGAAACCGGGTGAAATAAAACGCCGTCGTTTGCATTAACACAAGAGCCAAGTATACTACAATTATGCACACTTCACTATAAACCTATGCCAAGATCCTTTTTCTCAGTCATTATTCTAAACATGATTGTCAACATTAAGAAAGGTCACATTACCTACCAATCCTTCAAGCATACGTTATACAGGATTAGCCGTTGCTTTGCCACTTTGTAGTTTTCCAGCCAAGAACTGCACCATGGATTATGAGCTCGCGTTAGAACAACATAAAAATGCACTATCCACATACAAGCATTAATAATTTTTCAAATAATACCTCTATAAAATGTTGGAACTTATATAGTAGTATAGGCTATTGATTAGTAAGTGCATCATAGGATGCAGAAAACATATAAATTTATACCTTGCTACAAACAAGTTGATGCTCGACGTCTGATGTAGAAGCCTGCACGAATAACCACCACTTATGTTACCTTCCACTGCACAGTAATGCATTGATTTCAATATGCAGGCCTCCAAGAAGAGAGCGCATATATGATACGCCCTTTCCACCCTTGCAACAACCACTGGCCATCTTCATCGATCACAAAATCCTTGTGGTAGGACAACTTAACTCTGTTTCTCGCCATTTTCATGATCTCCTTGTCCAGAGGAAGCTGCACAAACCCAGCTCTCATGTTCCGAACCTGCCATTGCTTGTACGTCTCCGGTCTCTCAATCCTTTCAGCTGCTTCACGAGCAATTACGTTCACAGCCTCTTGTCCAAACACCGTTCTCTCAAGAAGCATTCTCTCATGAATCTCTCGGGGAATAATGGTGTCAAGCATATCAAAAAGTGATGAATAATGGAACATTGCCTCCCTGAATCTTGTAATGAAGAAAGGGGCGTTATACGAACCATTCACAACCCCCATGACAAAAACAGCAGGATTCATCTTTCTGATAAGGTTTAGAACAATATTTCTCGGACTATTCACTATCACTGTCTCATCCAGAAGATTTCTGAATCTATAAAGACAGTTCACCACAAGCAACTCATCTTTCTCTATCATAAGATCTTCGAGTTTAATTGTTTCCCACTTCTGAGCAATAGCATGGAACTCAAACGGAACTCCAAAAGTCTCGGCATAACTAGCCAAACGCCTCCCAGTCTCTTCAACCCTTGCTGATGGTCGGAAACCTGGACATGGAAGATCGATTCCAGTGATACGAAGCTTTGGAGGGCCACCAGGCCTAGTAGATAGACGTTGTAGAAAGCAAGGCCATTGGAAACCATAGAGAATGCCAAAATCGATAATGTGGAGCCTCGTGGCCGTCTCAGAAACATTCATGAAGGTTTTGTTAGCAAAGAAAGTAGATATCTTCCTAAACGGGCACGTAGCAATTAATATATGGTAGGCTCTCAAGATGTCAGCAGCAGAGGTAGGTAACGTAGGAACGGAGGAATATGGATTCCCAGATCCAGCCATACGCGCCTCAAGACCATCAGCAAAGTAAAAGGCAAGTCTTTGCATCCCATCCCCAGTCGGAGAAGCATGTTGTCGGATCTGCTTCAGAAAATCAAGCGCTGTCCTCCGGTCATCAGCTGCAACAGCTTGTGCACAAAGGCTCAATATGGTTCTCAAATCGACAACGCTCCTTCTTCCACCCTTTTTCTTACCACGGGCTTTTCCGACGTTAGATCCCTCTGAATGCTCCTCCTGTGGAGTGCTTTTAGTTACTTCACTCAATTCTTTACGCAGAGCAGTTTCATTTTTTCCTCCACTGCACAGAAGAGCCTTATCAAACATGTCAGGACTCACAACCGTGTCAGAATAAACAGCCGACTGCTTGCTGCTCCTTTCCTCTTGTAACCCCAAGCTCTCATGATGAGGATTCTTCTTCCCCCTAGGTACATCAAAGGACTCCTCATCAGATTTATTTTCCAACTTTACCTCCTCCCCCCTTTCCGTTGATTCGTCATTTTTCATACTGATAATTAAATTACTGCCACTTGGAAGAAATTTACTTGCTTCTTCAACCCCCTTCTTAAACTGCATAGCTGAATCTTTATCGCTGAACACATCAGCGACTTTAAGAGTACTAACTGGCGAATCAACAGGCCCAATGGTTAAGGTACCGTTGCTACTTGATGAACTGTATGATGACTGAGAAGTTGATTGTGAAACATTAACAGTAATATGATGTCCGTTAAATCCATTGAAGTTTGGATCATAAAACCAATCAGGTGCAAAGGACTCTACATCACTATGACAATAAGAACTATTTGATTCTTCAAGAAGCTTTTCATCGGGGCTTTCGACACCCTGATCCAAATTCGGCACCAGCTGATTATCGCTCGAAGCTGGATGCTGCCCTCCAAGAACATCATAAAATGACTTTTCTGCAGCTTGAAGAGCTGCAGATTCTTGAAACATGCAGGTTTTATCTTCCACGTCCTCTTCCATGAGGATATGGTTTATGAACTTTAGTACATCATCACTGAAATCGAAATCCTCGGGAGATTCGCCTTCCGGTGACTCACCTCCGGTGTTAAAACTGAATTGGCTAGAAATATGCCTAGAATTATCAATGATATTCCCATTTAAGAACCTATCACTAATTCTCAAATCATTGATCACAATAGGATTAGGGTTAGGAAATACATGAAGAGCTTCATTGTTTGATCTCATTCTGGGAATTGGTCCACTAATACTGCTGAAGTTGTTATCCATGAAAATAAACTCAAACCCTAGAATCCTCCAATATCAAATCATATTCTCCATGAACATATTTTACATCAAAACCACTCTCTTCTTTCCACTGCCTGTGACCAAAAAAGTCAAGAAATTTTCAAGACTTCAAAATTTGGAACATCATAACACAAAGGACAATAAAAATGAAGTCTTGAATTCAACTACATCAAAATAGAAATGAAATTTACAGATTAAACTACATCAAAGTAAAAATGGAATCTTGAGCTCGGGTGGTATATATACTAAAGAAAATATAGCGAATACAAGCTAATGCTAGATATTACATACACCAAATATAAACAAATAAAACTCTCAAAAAGCTGTCATAACAAACATTAATATGAAATCTTGAACCTTAAAAGGTCCAACTTTACAAGAAAAGAGAAGTAGGAATATTTAACGCATATGATCTCTCGAAGGTGTTAGAAATAACGATGCTGAAGAAGTAACTACAAATAAGTCAAGAATAATACCTTCAATAACCAGAGAAAGAGAGAGAGAGGGAGAGAGGCAGTGGTGGTCTATGAGAGAGAATAAGTTGAAGTTGAGAAAATGGGTCTGCCCCTTTTTGACATATTCTGAGCATTAGTTAAAAAAAGTGGAAAGGTCGCTGAGGATAAACCACTGAGCTCTGAGGGTGACGGATTTGATTATTCCACAATTAAAATCAGTATTAGTTTCTCCTCTACTGTTAATCTTTAGTTTCCGGTATTAGTTTCCCTCCACTTCCAACTAATCTTTTTCTCCAACATAAAAAGAGAGTTATTTTTTTCTTAAAACCGAAATTTATGTTCTCCAACGCTTCTGACAATTTAATTTACTGGCAAAATTTATATTAACTTCATCCTACTTTAGTTAATCTTATAAAAATATATATACTTTCCACTATTTTGATATTCAATTTTTCAAAATTTTGCACAAATTGTTCATCAGTTCAAATTTTAGATATCTGAAAATTAATTTTGTTAATAAATTGTGTTTCTTATAATTATTACTCGTTCCCTTCACCTATTTGCTTTTCTTACTAAGAAAAATGATCCAAAAGGGACAGCATCTTAATCTAGAACACTTTTTTAAAATTTTATGGAAAAGTGACAGTACTTTCTCATTCCTTATTGCAAAGATTAGGCGGCATACTGCATACATAACCTTAAACATGAAAATAATAATATAATTATTACACTTTCTTTAAATAATTGTACTACCATTTTGAATTTTATTAGTAGTATAAAAGAATGGGCATGGCATAGGCATAGAGAACCGGAGGCTGACACGTTTCCCTTTCAAATGTTCCTTCAGTCCTTTTGAGACGGACGATAATACCCTTGGGTGGGTGGTGGTATTTCACTATGGTCATTTAGTTTCTAGAATCAACAATTATGTCTTTTTTTTTTTCTTTCTTTTGATGTCGTGGAACAATTATGTATTTTTTTATTTTTTTTATGTCGTGACAATTCGGAGCAGCTATTTTTGGCGTATACTGGGTAAGTCCTTGTCGCTTATGCAGTAGCCTGCAAACCATTCAGGGCAGGTAAATCATACTTTTCAAGTACAAGTGTGACAGACTCTACTTATAGAGGCGTTTCATGAAGTTCGAACATGAGACTTTTCAGTCTCAGACGCTCACTTTTTATTACTAGACCATCTCTAATGGGACAACAATTATATCTTTTTTTTAATATCTTGGGAACCCGCAGCTGCTACCTTCGGTGCGCACTGGGTAAACCTCTGTCCCTTGTGCAATAGCCTGCAAACCACACAGGGCAGATAAACCACACTTTCCAAGTACAAGTGTGACAGGCTCGACCTATAAATACACTTCATAAAGTTCGAAGCTGAAACCTCTCAATTTTAAGCACTCATTTTTACCACTAGCTCATCTACAAAGGGACAACAATTATGTCTTTTAGTTAACACAGACGATTGATAGAGGACAAATTTCTCTCCCCTTCTCTCTCTTTTGCCTGTAAACTTTCTATGAGGTGAACAGCACAATACTCGCAACTTTTTTTTTTTTTAAGGAAAATACTCACAACTAATTTTATTCATTCTATATCAGACATTAATCAAGACTCATGGACATAAAATAGTATCAAACATAATAATAGCATAAGGTTTTAACCTCCCACTCTAAATGTAATTTACTTATTTTGTATGGCATACCACTTAGGGCATCTCCAACCATTTCTCCATAGTGGAGCAAAATTTTGTTCTATATTGAGCAAATTTAGCATCTCATCTCATCTACAACCATTGCTCTATTTCCTGCTTTATTTTAAATAACTTATGCTTTTAATTCTTTAATTTTCAACACTATATAAAATTTATTTCAATTATTGATAAAATATATTTTATCCGTCCACGTAAAAGTGTCCTATTTATCCATTTATATTTGTACACAAAGAAATGCCTTACTTCACTTTATCCAATTACATCGAGGTTAATTCATAACAACTTCTACTCATTTTACTTTTTCCACTTATAATAAGTGAGATCCTTATTCCCCTCACAACAACTTTAATTTCATTTCACCTTTTCCACTAACAATAAGTGGAACTCTAACTCCACTCAAAATAACTTTATCATCTTTCTTAAAATATGTGTCGACACCCAAATGGAACACTCTTTCATAGACGGGGGAGTACAAATCAATAATATAATGTACACAATAATACTATAAAGAAGAATAAAATTACAAGTCTTGATAACTTTATAATTAAAAATGTCCAAGCCTCGTTCAGACCTCTCATTTGAAATCAATGAGTAGGAAAAGATATATTTGTTGGATTCTAGTAACTTTTGTAATTTCAATTTTTCATATTTTTAATTATTTTACTAAGTAATGTTGTTGGAAAGTATATTTTATATGTCAAATATTTATAATATAATTTTAATATTCTATACAATCTAATATGTAAAGTATAAATCGCAATGCACAAATATACATGTAACATCCCGGATTTTTCAAATAGAATATTAAATAAGTTAACACTCCTAAATATATTAAAAATATTTTCACAGCAAAAAAAGTCTTTTATCTTTTTATGAAAATAGACATATCATGTTTATAGTTGTTGTGTAGAGTATTTTATTTCGAGTCTATAGACGCTAAGTTTGCTCAAAAAAGATTTCGCATAAAAAAGTTATGCACGTTTAAAGATTTTAAAACGTAAGTTGCTGCACAGCTGCTTTTGCCTCGCAGCTGCTTCCGCTTTGCAGCAGCTTACTGCGCAGCAGCTTTCGCCTCGCAGCAGCTTAGTGCTCAGCAGCTTCTGCTTTGCAGCAGCTTCCGCCTCGCAGCAGCTTATTGCTCAGCTGCTTCCGCATCGCAGTAGCTTATTGCACAGTTGCTTGCTTCTTCCTATAAATAGGCGCTTAAGATTTTCATTTTCATCGTTCAGTTTTCTATTCCCTCTCATTTATCTTACAACATAAGCTCGTCGTATCTGCTTGTGTGATCATGATGTCTTGATGTTACGGTCAGCATTGGTATTTTCAATCAGGTGGGTAATCTTTTCGAAAACTATGTTTGAGTTATTAAACTCTAGAATAGCATAACAATTCAGTTATCCATAAAATATTTTCATGTGCGTTTCATGTGATATACTCTAGTTAATCGATCGAGATACTTAGTGAGTACACAGGTACTAGCTGAGTATTGTACGCACCACGTTGCAATGCAATGGATTGATCTCCATCTGTATTGTAGCTAGCGGTCTTGAGCTAAGGTTCCTGGCCTATGTTAATGTTGACTGTGTTACTCCACGGACTCTGTCCTGGATACAAGTCAAATAGACTATGGTAACCATAGCTATGGAGCCTAGTCCGAGTATAAAGATCGAACGTCACATCATGCATAAAAAAAAAAATATGTTTTGTATGGTCAGGGGTGGATTTATGTTTTAAAACCCTCTGATGCATACCATGTTAAATGGATAATCTGCTAAGATTTCAAAGTATTTTTCTAAAATGGCACATGCCCACTGAGTACACTAGTACTCAGCCCCAAATATTTTCAAATATTTTCAGGTCGAGAGGCAGTGATGGGACGCGAGGCTGAGGAAGAGGTTATTGTTGTAGCCAATGTATGCTTCCGCTATGCGATTTAATTGTGCAACTCTGAATATGTCTCAATGTATTATTTATTACTTTTATGGAGAGTGCCTTGTGATCAGCTTCTCTTGGACGCTCGAATTCCCACTCCCTCATGATATCATAATTTGGTGAAGTGGATGGTCGACTCCTTTTGTTATGCTAGACACGGGTTTACCCCATATTTTATTTTAATGGGTGTAGCGCGGTTTTGTCGCCTCACTTCATTAAATATATGAATAATTGTTATGTATGCAAAAAGTATGCCCCTTTCTTTCCCGCTTCTTTATTCCCCTCTGTCGCGTCTCGGTTTATGGGAACCGGGATGTGACAATACACAAATTGAACATGGCAAAATCTAAAATACCCATACCCATATTTAAACATCAAAAATACACATACTCTATTTTTTTCCTTATAAAATGATGTCTTGTCATGCACTTTATATCAAATCACTTACACATGTGTAAGAGATTTGATATAAAGTGTATCACAATTATAATTGTGCGCGTAATGATAAGGTGATTGTGTTATAATTTGGTCCTTAATTATCAATCATTACGCTATAATAATATTTTTAACTATTTTTTATTTATAATTTACGTATTAAGTAGTGTTTAGTATTCACTCGAAAAATAATGAATTTTCATAAATGTAACCATAAAGAAGATCCTGCTCGCTTATTAAGTGTTCCCGCTCGACACGTGTCAAATTCCACTCGAGCGGGATCAAAATATCCCGCTCGAGTTGGATTTGACACGTGTCGAGCGGGATCACTTCATATGCGAGTGGGATATGTCAGCAAAGTTGGTCAATGTAGTGATTGATGGCTGACTGGTGCATGACATGAATTTCTCACTTGTGCAGACATGAGATATAACTAAAGTTGAATTCACTGCATGTAAATATACAATTTTGACATGAGTTCTCCATAAATTCAGGCCATCTGTCTAGTTAGGCTCTATTTATTTCACCTTTCAGCACTCTGGTTCACACACCCTCAAGAACAACCAAAATCACTTTTGTAAATTTCATCACATTTGGGGAGTGGGCAACAATCATTGACAACAACATCAGTTGAGGTATTTTGTTCAACCTTATAATTTTAATCTCGTATCTGCATAATTTTTATTGTACGTAATAAATTATAGTAGGAGACTATATAGTATTTGAAACATGTAAATTTATTTTAATGGAGATATTTTTCTATATTAGAACTAAGAAAACTTTTACAAATTCATGCACACAATTTCCTGCTCTATTAAAGATAGTTTCCGCTCGCTTAGTGTTTACCCGCTCGAGCGGATAGTTTCTGCCGAGAAAGATTTTGTATTTAGCAAGTTAATATTACTTTATACTATAAATTGGTATTTCCCGCTCATGAAGTAGCATTTCCCGCTCGACACGTGCCATCTCGCTCGAGCGGGAAATTGATGACGTATGCGAGCGGGATTTTATCATTACGAACTGCGTGCTATTAATTGTTGTATTTGTGTAATTTTTTGTAGATGGATCATTATTTCACTATCAAATATGGAGGAACATGGTCCGGTTGTACGTACTCGGATGGGTATGAATTTGTTACACTTGAAAGAAATCTCGTCGACCTGAGGTACATCATCGATTGTCAAATGAGCGTAAATTCCTTCAGCACATAGTATGAGTTGCATTATCTGTCGATGAATCCGAGAGGACGCACTGTAAAGTGCACATTGATCACCGAGGATGAATTCTATCAATTGTGCGCGACGCAGCCAGAAGCAACTATATACGTGACTCAACAAAACGTACACGAATACACTCCTGCTTTTGGTGGCGACTATTATGAAGAAATGGATCGTATCCAAAGACAAATGCTTTCCTCCACCTTTACTAATGATGCATACCCCGCTGGGGGTAATTAAGGATCGACATCCACTCATTATTTTAGATCCACATCGACTTAATACCCCGCTGGGAGTAATTACGGATCGACATCCACACATTATTTCGGATCTATGTCGACTCAAGTTCTAGATAGAGCAAATTTTTCTGATGATGATGAAGAACCAAATGGTGCTGAATATGAGAAAGAGGCAAATGCTTCTGACAATGACGAAGAACCAAATGGCGATGACGATGATGAAGAGACAAATTGTTCTTACAATGCTGAAGACGCAAATGATTTTGACAATGATGAAGATTATATGCTGGAAACCGACAATGAAGCTTCAGATGAGCAGACAGAGGAGATCATGATAGAATCGGCTATGTTGGAGCGTGAAGCATGGATTCGCGGTGATGAAGATGCTGAATCCGCTGATCTAGCAAGTTGGTTAGTTCATGTTATTTCAGTGAATGCAACGAATTCAATCGTTGTACGTGAAATCGGCCCACTAGAAGATGGTGATTTATGCATTGGTTATATTTTTTATAGTAAAAAGGACATGGATATTACAGCCGGCTTGTGGCACATTGAAATTAGAGCAGAATACAAATGTGACGACTCTGATAAACAACGTCTGAAATGGACATGCAAGCGTATGAAAATTTGTCCATTCGAGCTGCGAGCATCATCAACTGGCAGATCCAGTGCTTTCAGAATTACGAAATTTATACGCGATCACGCATGCACACGCCATTTGGGACGTGTTCCTCCTAGAAAAGTTTACATAAATGTGATTGCAGCCTACGTTGCTCGGAAAATACGGAGGGAGTGTAAAATAATAAAGCCAAAAGCTATTATGGAAGAGGCGCACCGCGAAATTGGTGTGCGTATTCTTTATAATTTGGCCCTGCGAGCATGACATGCAGCGATAAAAAACATATACGGGGGATATGTTGATTCCTTCCGGATATTTTCGGCCTATCTTCACATGCTTATGGAATGGAATTCAGGTACAATTACTGATTTGCAAGTTGGGATTGATGGAAAGTTCGAACACTTGTTTGTAGCTTTTGACGCATGTAGGCTTGCTTATCCATTCAATATAAGGCCTGTGATTGCATTGATGGCACTCATCTGAAGGGCAGGAATAGAGGTATCTTGTTTGTCATTGTCACTAAGGATGCCAAGGAGTATATATTTTCTCTGGCGATAGGCGTTGGCCCTATCGAAAATGATATCTCTTGGAAGTGGTTTCTCAGCCGATTTAAAATAGCATATGGGGAATTGAATAATACATTAATTGTATGTGATACTCATCCCTCAATTGATAATGCAGTCAGGGAAGTTTTTTCGAATGCAGTTCATGCATTATGCTACTATCACTTGTTTCATAAGATCACACGGTACGGAAGAACGGTAACAACCTGTTTTAAAAGAGCTGCATTTGCATATCGTAGACCAGTTTTTGATCGGGCAATGACCATCATCCGCCGAGAGAGCGAACATATTTACCAAAAGTTGATCAGTGTCGGACCGGAGAAGTGGTCTCGAGTTCACTGTCCATTGTCGCATTATAGTCAGCTGACATCAAATGCCGCCGAGAATTGGAATGGGCGGTTGGACTGGGCACGACGGCTTCCAATATGCTCAATGCTTGATGCAATCAGACATGTCATCGAGAAGTAGTTCGAAGAGAGACGTGAGGAAGCTCACGGCGATGACCAAGTTTTGACCGGTGAGGCGTCTGCAAATTTACGGCAAAAATGAATAACGCTTTGAGGTGCAATGCGACTCGTGCAATGGGATTCATTTTCAATGTCAGTGATACTAAAAGATCTTACCAAATTGACCTCAACACGAAGACATGCACTTGTGAATTTCAAGCTGATGGATTGCCTTGTTCTCATGTCATTGCTGCAATATAGTAAGTTACACTTGTAACGTTCTTCACTTTCCTTTATTTCAAAATACTAATATTTTCATACTTTTTCAATTGTATAAATTGCAAGAAAAATGGTGAGCAGATATACGATTATGTTCAGTGGTACTACACACGAGAAGCTTGGAGCGAAGTATATCAATATCCTATAAATCCTGTTCCTCACAAAGAAAATTAGACTATTCCAATAGAAGTGGATCACGTATTGGTGTTGCCTCCAAAGATCACGCCTCTACTGGGTCGCCTGAGACTAAGCAGGCGTAGAGCTCCCATAGAAAGCCGAACACATAGAAAATGTAGTGTGTGTCATGAATATGGACATAGTCGTAGAATGCATGATCGACATTTAGGATGAAAAAACATGATTTTCATCATCATCCAGCTCTAGCAATCGATGTAATAAAGATACCGCTCGAAGTAATGAAGATCCCGCCCGTATTAATGAAGATCATGTCCCCTACACAAACAAAATAAATATCTGTTGGAAAATTTATTAAAGTTTTGATTGATTCCAAAACCAACTGACCCCAACCGAGTAGATATTGCCAGTTCCTAATGTTAGTAGTTAGGCTCGCTGTTTGAGCAATGTTAAGATTTTATCTTACAGGTCTCCAGCTGAAGAAGACAACAAGGCTTCACTCGGATAGAACATCAGGTGTAAGAATAACACCTGAGCGTTCAAGATTCAAAATCAACTAAGTATTCAAAGGGAGAAGTTGCAAGAGAACATCAGTTGTAAGGAAGACAACTGAGCGTTAGAAGCCAACTGATCAGAGTCAGATACAAGAAAGACAACTGAGCGTTCAAAATGGAACATCAGTTGTAGGACTCAATCAGTTAGATCAACAGCATGAAGTTCAAAGTCAGCTGAGAGTTCAACTGTTCTTACTCAGACAGAAGCATTCAGATAGAACATCAGCTAAAGACCAATCAGATGAAGATCAAACGACTCAACCGGCTATCAAATGTTGGAGGTCAAAGGTTAAGATTTGAATTTCAAATAAGGAAGTCACGTGAAGGTTTGACTCTCTGTCATTACCTCATTTGGCCCAACACAAGGCTGTCTCAGATGAAAAGCAGAAGCACGCAGTTGCCAAATCCAGAAAGTCTGCAGAGATGAGAGACAAGCCATCGCTTTCAAAGAACAGAGATCAACAGCTCCTCCAACGGCTAGTTGATTCTCTCTGCCTATAAATAGAGGCCTTCATTCATTCACCAAGAAAAATGGGTGAGAACGAGACAGACAAGAGCAAAGAGATAGACGAGCGAACATCACCAGCTGAGAGTTCATATCGCATAAGAACTAAATTGCATTCAAACTCTAAGAACATCATTAGTTGAGAGTTCTAGAGTGTTAGATTCTGTCTTTGTTTGTTTTCGATCCAACCTTGAGAACTTCACTAGTTGAGAGTTCGTAGAGTGTTAGATCATAGCTCACTTCTTGTTCGAGCTATTAGTTGGAACCCCACCCCTTTCACATATCCTCTCAAAAGGATTGTTAGGACCCTACTCTTCCCGGAATTGAGTAGATAGGTTGATTAGTACCCGTAAACTAATCTTTAAGGTTGATAAATACCCGTAAACTTATCTCAACGGTTGCAAAGCCCGCGTATGCTTTGTGGTTTGTCCAGAAGAACTTGGACTGAGTTGTGTGGACTCACAACTCCCCGTGGACGTAGGAGTTATCTCTGAACCACGTAAATCCTTGTGTGTTTGTGTTTATTTTTCAGTTATTTATTGCATATTCAACTGGCCAACTAACCAGTATACAAACTGCATCTTTTCATATCAATTGTCTTGGTTATTGACCGACCTTGCATAAGCGTGAGTTGAGTTTATACGAGTTAGTTTTTATCCACCACATTCTGCACAGCACCACTCTTCAACCGAGTTCTCGTACTCGGTTGTGAATCCAACTTAATCTCTTTTTACTCGGTTGTAGAATTTTTCAAGAGTTGTTTTAAAAAGTTTTATCTGGTGTATTCCCTCCCCCCTCCCCCCATACACCAGAACTCGTATCGGGACCATCAAGTGGTATCAGAGCAGTGGTTCAAAAGACTGCTGACTCTGTTTCACAAGGTGTGAATTCGAGGTGTTTTCTTCAGTGGTCAACTGAACAGATCTCTTTATCACGCTAGTGCATATCTGCTTGCATTTTTTCTTCTGTTGATTGTGTGCAGATGGATGTTAAAGACACGATCGTGTTCATGTTCTCGGTTGTGAACTATACATTCTGGAGAACTCGGATGAAGAAGATTCTACTGTCAAAGCATCATCGAATGCAACAAGTACTCACATCCGGACCGATCATCATCAGAGAGAGAGTCACTCGCACTCCTACAAATCCCAATGATGGGGATGCAACTGTGGAGTTAGTTAAGAAAAAGCCAGAAGACTTCACTCCAGAGGAAGCCAAAGTGAGCCAGTTGGATATCTGGGCTCAGAGCACGATCATGTCCACAGTTGGATAAGACTATCTTCCTTGGATAGAAGAGTGCGACACCGCCAAAGAGATGTGGGATATCTTGGCATCTCTGAGTAAAGGAAGGGACGAAACAAAGGAGAACAAATTCTCCCATGCCTGTCAAGACTTTGACAACTTCTGCCTAAGAACTGATGAAACCATTGATCAGTTAAAGCTCTGGTTCATGGACATCATCAGAAGGATCCAGTCCATCCGAAGAGGAAAATATACTTTGAGAGAAATTAACCTCAAAGTATTACAAGCTCTACCAGCTGAGTGGGATACCTTCACCAATATCCATGAGAGCCGAGCTGACCTTGGTGAGATGGGAACTGAAAGATTGTTCTCAATTCTGAAGGGAAATGAGTACAAGGTGAACCGATGAAGGTCAACTCAGTCCTCGGTTCAGACGAGTCGACATGAGGATGTTGGTTCAGCCACAAAGTCAGTAGCGCTCCGAGCTGACTATTCAAAGCCGCGAACATCAAGGCCAACACGATCTGCGGACACAGCTACAAAGGAGCCAAGTAGAGAAGAGTTGCAACAGAATATAGCCGCCCTGTCAAAGAAGCTAGCTGACATGGATACTCGGTTCGGAAAATACAAGAGATTCTACAAATCCAACTGAACTCGAGATAACTCAAAGCCTGTGAACAACGGTTGCTTTGAATGCGGCAAAGAGGGACATTTCAAAGCAGATTGTCCAGACCTCTCGAAGAAAGAGAGAGAAGCGTTGAGGGCCAAACAAACTGGAAAGAACAAGACCATGGTTGCAGAAGAAGCAACAAGAACATGGACATCTTCACCGACACTGAAGATGAGGATGAGCTGACTTCCACCAACAACGCTATTGGTCAGGATCAATGCCTCATGGCACTTGGAACCGACCAGGATGATACTGAGGTACACTCTAGTCCTGCTAATTTAAATTCTTCCAATATTTCTAACATGCAGGAAACAGTAGAGAAAGAGTTGGAACCCTCCTGGAGTGACTTTCAAGAACTCAGTGAGGAACTGCATCAGCAATCGGTTGAGTTTAAGAGTCTTCAAGAACAGTTCGCCAAACATGAAGAATCCTTAACCGAAAAGGACGATCTGATTAAGAGTCAAACTAAAGAGATAGATAATCTCAAAAGTCAACTGAATGCGGTCAGCCAAACTAATGCTCCAACCGACAAGGAGTTGATGAAGCAGATCAAGGAGCAGCAAGATCAGTTGAACAAGCAAGAGGCTCAGATCGACCAGCGGATAAAGAAGTCAGACGGACAGACCGAGCACATAGCTGTTCTTCTCAAAGAGTTGCAAATTGAGAAGGACAATTTGATAAAGCTATACCAGTCATCCAAGATAATCGAGAATCTCATCAGTTACAGCCGACAGATGGATGACGTGTTAGGACTCGGTTATGATGTGATCAAGGATACTAGAATTCCTCCCGCAACCTTCATCAAGGCGGTGGATGTCACGGTTGCCAAACCTGACACAGTTGAGTCTGCAACTTCGCAAATCAATCCAACCTCCAACTCTCAGGAAGCTCAACCGACCAAGGAAACCACAACTGAGAAAGGAAAAGAAGCAGTGGATGGAGAACATAACATTCCATTGGTTGGGACATCAACCGAGGGGGAATGTTCCAAGTCTCAGAAGAGGAATCAGAGGCGTTGAAGATACAATCGCAAACGAACTCAGAACCGACCTCTGAACCGACCTCAGAGCCAACATCAGAAAGAATGGAACCGACCGCAGAACCGACAAGAATCCAATCATCTGAATCAACAGTGGTTCCATCATCAGTTCAACCAGAGGTTCCAACCGAGTCAACCGATGAGGAACAGTTCGAACAGCTGGAGATATTCATATCACAACATGAACCAACAACAGGGCATGAACAACTATCGACAACATTCGGGAAGATGGAATCAGAATCAGCCACAAAGATTCCAACATGGCGTCCGACCTCATCGACAAATCCAACAGGATAAAAATCGCCATCAAAACAGGGGGAAAGCCTCTCCTCCTAAAGCTCACAATGGGAGAAATCCATCTCCTCCCAAGAAACAGAACATCACTACTAACAACAAGCATAAGGATAACCGAGGTGTTGTTATAGTTGATGATGAAGGAAAAGTGATCTGGAATGATAAATCTATCCGAGTATACAGGGAAAAACAACCCACAGTTCAAGAGGGAACTGGTTCTAACCCTCCAGGACCCAACTAAAATTGGGAACCTAAACGAGTTTCTCTTTGCAGGTACAGGAGAAACAGCTGAGGAAGAATAAAGCATCACGAACCATGTGGGTGATGGATAGTGGATGCTCGAAACACATGACAAATCTGAAGGATTTCCTTGGGAGTTTCGTGGAGAAAGAAGGACCATCAGTTACCTTTGGTGACAACTCAAAAGGTCACACCAGAGGCTACAGTACCCTTGAAACCAATCACGTGTCGATTTCTAATATTTCATATGTTGATGGATTGAAGCATAACTTGCTCTCCATCAGCCAATTCTGTGATAATGGTTTCTCTGTCAAGTTTGATGCACAGGGTTGCAGGGTTAAAAATGTCGGATCAAAGCAGGTCATATTGTTGGAAAATCGATCCCCAACCGGGAATGTCTATTATGCTGACTGGAATAGTAGTCCTCCTGACACCTGCCTGTTATCAAAGAGCAGTTCAGATGTGAGCTGGCTGTGGCACAAAAGGCTCAACCATCTGAATTTCAAGACAATGAACCGACTCGCAATACAGGAACATGCAAAAGGCATACCAAACTGAGTGTTTTCAACAACACATATCTGCAGTGCATGTCAGTTGAGAAAGCTCGCTAGATCCTCCTTCCGGTTGAAGATAACTCCCTCAACCGACCGAGTGTTACAGCTGATCCATATGGATCTCTTCGGACCAGTTACACCAAAGAGCATGAATGGTAACGAGTATACCCTCGTTGTTACTGATGATTATTCTAGGTACACGTGGACCATTTTCATGCGTCACAAGAGTGAAACCCGAGATGAGCTACCCAAGCTGATGGATCGGATATCGAACCAACAAGAGATGAAAATTATTTCCATCCGATCAGATCGTGGAACCGAGTTTCTAAATAAAACCATCATCGAGTACTACGAGAAGCACGGAATTACTCATCAAACATCAGCTACGCGTACTCCGCAACAGAATGGAGTAGCTGAGCGAAGGAACCGAACGCTGAAGGATGCAGCTACATTCATGTTGACAAGCTCAGCTCTGCCAAAGAGATTTTAGGCTGAGGCCATCAACACAGCCTGCTACACCCAGAACCGGTCTCTTCTGACCAAGCGGTTGGAAAAGACACCATACGAGCTATGGAGACGCAGGAAGCCAGATATTTCATATTTTCGCGTTTTTGGTTCTAAGTGTTATATTCACAACAATGGGAAGACACAGTTGAAAACTTTTGATGTCAAGGCTTCGAAAGGCATATTTCTCGGATATGCCGCCCGGATCAAGGCTTATAGAGTTTTCAACAACAACTCTCGTGTTGTGGAGATAACACCTCATGTTAGTTTTGATGAATCTACTTTTGAGTGCAGGGAACAAGCTAAAGGACAACAAGCTAATCCACATGTTCCACCAGCTCTCACCAGATCGTAGGCTCTAAGGGAAAAGAATCTAGCTGAACCATTGGTATGGGCAACCGAGGATGATGATCCATATTCCTCTGAAGATGAATGCGAAGACCCCAGCTCATCTCAAGGGGAACTCCAGTTGATGTCACTCCAACTACATCAGCATCTGAAGCCCAACCGAGCCCGGTTCAAAATATTGTCAATGTTGAGGATCCAGACTCAACAGCTGATCAATCACCAGTTCTGAAGATTCCAGCATCTCCCATAGCTCAGGATTCACCATCAGTTGAAATCTTAGAACAACCATGGTTGGAAGAAGAAGGAAGACGCAACAAGAGATGGTATGAAGATCATTCCTCTGACAACATCATCGGAGATCCAACCGAAGGTGTGCGAACAAGGAGCAGAGTTGCAAATCCGGATCAACCGAGGAAGATTCCAACACTTACGCTCAATATGCTGAGGAGTTGGCAGTCCTTGAGGAGTTCGAGCAAGCAGGAGATGTTGCCATGATATCTTGCTTCGTAGCTGATGTGCCAGAACCGAAGAATGTTGTGGAAGCTCTCAACTGTGTTCACTGGACAACAGCCATGCAAGAAGAGCTGAATGAGTTTCTACGCAACTGTGTATGGGAGTTGGTAGAAAGACCAAATGGTGTCAAAGTCATTGGATTAAAATGGATTTTCAAGAACAAGAGAGACGCCATTGGATTCATCGTGAGGAATAAGGCAAGGTTGGAAGCTCAGGGTTATTGCCAACAAGAAGGAATCGATTTTGAGGACTCCTTCACGCCAGTTGCAAGGCTGGAAGCCATCCGGATATTTCTAGCCTATGCTGCATTTCACAAGTTCAACGTCTATCAGATGGATGTGAAGTGTGCCTTCCTCAACGGTGATATCAAGGAAGATGTATATGTTGAACAGCCTCCCGGTTTTGAGACTGGAGATGGAAGAGTGTACAAGTTGAAGAAAGCAATCTATGGATTGAAGCAAACACCCAGGGCTTGGTATGACACTCTTTGTAGTTTTCTTCTGAACTCGGGGTTCAAACGAGGGTCAGTTGACAAAACATTGTTCACCATCAAAGTTGGAGAAGATATACTTGTCGTGCAAATCTACGTCGACGACATCATATTCGGTTCCAAGTCGGAGGAGCTGTGTGAGAAATTCTCAACTCTCATGAAGGAGAAGTTCGAGATGTCGATGATAGGCGAGATGAATTATTTTCATGGACTACAGGTGAAGCAGTCATCAAACGGAATTTTTATCAATCAGTCCAAATATACAAAGGAGCTCATCACCAAGTTTGGATTGCAGACGAGTAAGACCACAAGGATCCCGATGAATACTAACTGGAAGATTGAACCTGGAACTGAGGGAATGCTCGTGGATGCCAGTAAGTATAGAGGGATCATCGGTTCTTTGCTATATCTAACCGCCAGTCGGCCAGACATATCTTACGCGGTTGGAGTGTGTGCTCGGTTCCAAATTCAACCGAAGGAAGCACACATGTTGGCAGCAAAGAACATCATAAAGTATATGAAGGGCACAGTTAATGTTGCGTTGTAGTATCCAACCGATGACAATATCCAACTGACCGGATACTCAGATGCGGATCTTGCCGGAGATCGGTTGGACAGGAAGTCCACATCTGGACACTGTCAGTTCATGGGAAGCAAGCTAGTTTCGTGGTTCTCCAAGAAACAAGCCTGTGTTGCCACTTCTACAACCGAGTCAGAGTACATGGCTGCCGGTAGCTGTTGCATGCAAGTGTTGTGGCTCAAGCAACAGTTGAGAGACTATGAAGTTGCAACTGGACAGGTTCTCATTCATTGTGATAGCTCAAGTGCCATTGCTATCTCTTTGAATCCTGTTCACCATTCTCGGACAAAGCACATTGACATCCGACATCATTTCATCCGAGATCATATTGAGAAGAAGGACGTATCCATGGAGAAGATTCCAACTGAGATTCAGAGAGCTGATATCTTCACCAAACCTCTAGCCGAAACGCGGTTCAAGATGTTATTTACTTGGATTGCTGGATCCATCAGATGAGGAACCAGCTGAGGCGAAGAGATAAATATCCATCTGAGGGAGAAGCTCAGATGAAGGGGGAATCTCAGATGCGGATTGCCAACCGACGACATCAGACGTCAGCTGAACAGACGAACTCGAGTTAGCTGATGGTATGCCGCAACATTGGATCAGACGTCAGCTGAACAGACGAACTCGAGTCAGCTGATGGTATGCCACAACATTGGAACACAGCTGATTCCAACATTAGCTGGCAGGTGAACACAGCTGATTCCGACATCAGCTGGCAGATATCATTTATGGCTGAAGGTGTTATGATCTTAAATGAGAATGTTTGAAATAAATTCAAACATTCCTGAGCATGTCAGTTACATTAAAATAGCCATCATACCGCATTTAATGTAAAGTACGGCTGAACATCAATAGCCTACTTTATAGTGTGACTAGGCTGACATGAAAAACAGTTCACCTTCTCACGCGCTGGTTGGAACTCGGTTCGTGACATCAAGTCAAAGCTAGTCAACAGTCGCGTAATCTCAGCTGTTGATGGATTCGCGCCATTCAACCCTAGCCGTCAATTTCAACCGAGCCTAAAACCTATAAATGGCGGAAAATCAGGAAGTGATCTCTTACCTTCCTCATTCGTGTTTATCTGCAGTAACTGTTCATCATCTTCTCAGATTTTGTCTAACCATTTACTGCAAGATTTTCTTTCCTTTTTATATATATCTTCTCAGACGTATTAAATGGCACCCAAAGGAAAGAAAATGGCTTCCTCCGGACCCTCCCTAGTTCCAACATCATATGAAGAATCATTCGATTTGCTGGTCTCAAAGATACACTTCGAACAGATCCAGAGGATGATCTGAAGTCGCCGGTGTTGTCTCCTCTTGCCAATACTCTCAGGGAGAACGGCCTACTACACTGGGCGACGCTCTTCCCTTCCCACTTGCTCAGGCGCCAGGTCGGAGAGTTCTACGTCAATCTGCAATCGCCCATCGACAGCAGAGATGGTGTCGTTACAGAGGTTTCGTGTCGGCAACGCAACGTTCCGGCCAGAACCATCCGCCGTGTGACCGTCCCCATCGCAGTTTTCGACTATCTTCGCCAAGTCATTCCGCCGAATCATTCCGCCACAGACACCCTTGAGAATATAACCGACACGGAAGCTGATGAGTTTCTGGAGAGTGCTCTCATCACTCCGGAAAAATTGAAGAGTAATATGCAGAGGACGAAGTTGAAGCCGGAGCATCGACTTTTGTTTGATGTTGTCTCCAAGGTCGTGTTCGGTTACAGTGGTGCCTTCGGAGATATCAGCCGACCGAAGCTCAAGCAATTGATTGCTTTGGAGCACAAATACAAGCACAACGTCGACTGGTTCAAGTATTTTGAACACCAACTGACTGTGGAGAGGCAGAAGATTTCTGAGACCACAACCGAATCCGGGGAGAAGTTGTTGAGTGTCAAGGAAACTCTCAACTTCGGTTCCAAAATCTCCGCTCTGATCCTGCTCGCAACCAAGGGTCAGAACATGGTCTGGGAAGACTACGAGGAGACCCCTGTGAAGAAGTTGATGTTGTTCCCAATAGCAAAGAAAGCTCAAGAGGTGATTAGGAGTGTTTATACTCCTAAGGAGAAGAAGGATGCTGGGAAGACAGCTGAGGCAAAGGATACAGCTGAAGAGGTACTAGCTGTCGGCCGCCCCTCGAAATCGAAAGCTGCTCGCCGACGCAGAGCTGAGTCGGAGAAAGAGAAGGAGGCGGAGCCTGCCAAGAAGAAGCTGAGAGTTCGCTTCAAGAAGACGGTCGCAGTACCTGAGGAGGAGGTTCCAGCTGAGGACATGCCAGCTGAGGAGCCAGCTGAGGTTCCAGCTGAGGAGCCAGCTGAGGATGTGCCAGCTGAGGAGGAGGTACCAGTTGTGGAAGCGCCAGCTGAGATGGCACCAGCTGAGGAGCCATCCGAGTCGAGCCACTCAGTCGAGGCAGCTGCTTTCGAGATCGTTCCTCGCGATGCTGGAACTTATGAGGCTGATGGGATGGAAACAGATCTGACCTCGGATGCTTTTTCCTCCTCTGAGGAAATTGAAGACATTCCAACCTCCCCCACAACAGGAGCTGATGCCGTACCGCCCCAAGAGCCTCTCGCTCTCTCAACCGATCAACAGCCAGAGATTCTGAGCTCAATGCTCGATGCCAACATTGAGACCATCTCTTCGGCCAATGTTGATGAACCGGTTGATACCCCACTCCCCACAGAATCCAATATTCAGAGCTCCCAGCTCGATGCCAATGTTGAGACTGCCTCTTTGACCAACATTGATGAAACTTTTGAACCATTGCCATATGAAAATCTTTCTCCCTCTCCAATCGATGACGAAGCTGATCGTCAGGCTGTCGCAATGGAGCATGAAGGCAAGGCGGCCTACTGCTTCCAGAAGCTGATCGGGATGTTCCCAGAAGCTCGCGACATGCCGATTTTTGCTACTCTTGGAATCGAGCTGCTGTACCAGTTCAACCTCATCTTCAGTCACTGGTATGTGAAGGATGACACGATCAGGTACATAGTTGGAACCAGTTGAAGGCTGACGAGTCACGCCTCCGAGATTATTTCAACTACACAAATCTGGAGGTCACCTACAACAACAAGGTTGCGCTGCTCACGCGTCGTCTGGACCTGAGCAAGGCGGAAGGGTCAGACACGAGGGAAATGGCTTAAGAAGATTGCATCAAGTTCCTGGACAACATGCTTGCAAAATCTGCTGACTTTATTGTTGATCTTGATGCAGCCGCCGCAGCTGCCAAGGAAGAAGAAGAAGAGCTTCAACTGTACATGGCCAACCGACAAGCCATGGTTACAGTTGACCAGCCAGCTCTGATTGAACACCAAGCTCCAGCTGATCAGCCAGCACCCTCAACTGAAGACATTTGTGAGCTGATAGCTGAGAGGGTGAACCAGCTGAGGACGGAGATGCTTGCCAACTTCCAGCAAAACAAAGAAGATCAGCTGAGGATGTTGGAAGCACAAGAGAAGAAGAACAAGCAGCTGCTGGAGGAGAATGTTTTACTGAAGATAAAGCTGGACGAACTCTCCTCCTCCACCAGCCAAGACATTTCTGACGTGAAATCAACTGTTCTGGGAATCAAGTTTGAGCTGAATATCTACAAATCTATCTCTGATTCCAACCTCGCCAAATCCCAACAGACTCAAGACCAAGAATGAGAGTCTCGGTTCGAGTCAAGATGGGCTGAGTTCGTTGCTTTCCAGACTGAGGTAAACAAAACATTCACTGGATTGAGGAAAGCTGAACAAGAGCGCCATGACTCTGAACTGGCGAAGAGTGCGCGGTCGATGAACTCTTCAACCGCATCCAACAAGCCGAACAACAACTCACCTCTCTGGATGGATCAGTAGCAAGCCTTGTTGCTGATGCCAAAAAGGGGGAAGAGGAGTTGCAGGGGGATGTTGAGATGCAGGGGGAAGATGAGACCCAGGCTGAAGCTGCTGCAAAATCTCAGCTGAAGAGGAGGACAGCACAGAAGAAGAAGTCCGCTCCCAAGCCAACCGACGTAGGTGGAGCTGAAATGGCAAAAGACTTGGAGCAGGCGGAGCAGTTTGGAGTTTCTTACAACTCCATAGCCGAGATCGCAGCCGAGCTTGATTCAGAACTCGACGGTATCATAACCGAAGAGTGTATTGCTGCTACCAAGGCTATGGATGTTGCAGAGAAGGATTACATGAATCCCGACTGGATCAAGAAGTTCGCAGCTAGCCAAGCTAAGCGAGTCAACCAGTTCGAGGATGAACTGGACAAAGTGACTAAGAACTTGGACCGGAACATCGTCTTCCGCAGCCGTCGCCGAATTGACAAACATCAGGTTAAGGCTGAAGCTCGGCTGAAGCAACAGAGGCTGCCAGGGAAGGTTAAGGTCCAAAGTCGGTTCAGGCATGTAGATAAGTGGATGCCAGCCGAGTGGAACGAGAACTGGGAGTCGTTCAAGCAGGAGTTTGTGAATGACTTCTACTATAGAAAGGTGTTCAGCCAGTTCAGGTGAGCCATGATAGAAGCAAAACTGGACTTGAACACAGTTCAGGTCCCTCAAAAGGTTACATATCGGCCTCCCTTCCTCCCAGACTCTCGAAACCCCAACCGACAGAAAATAGCAGCTGAGGCAAGACAAGTTTGCCGAGAGCACGGGGTCGACATATCGAAGGAGACAGAAGCTAAGCGAGAAATTTTTGTTAGAATTTTTAGCAAGTATGGGCTTAAGTTTTAGCTCAGTTAGTTTTTGAGCAACCAATGTAATTTTTGTTTTTGTGCTTATCTTTGTAACCATCAGTTGTAATAAAAACTATTCAGTTATACGATTCAACTTGACGTACAATCTCTTATTGTCCAAGCTCTGAATCGCAAAGTTATTTCAATATCATGTTATAACTGTGCTAACCCTTTGATGTTTTAATCTTATAGACTGTTTAGAATTTCAGCTGAGATTTTGGATAGGTCAGTAGGATTTAGATTAGTTTGATCTGTAAAGGTTTTTATAAGGGTTTTGGCATCATCAAAAAGGAGGAAATTGTTGGGAAATTTATTAAAGTTTTGATTGATTCTAAAACCAACTGACCCCAACCGAGTAGATGTTGCCAATTCCTAATGTTAGTAGTTAGGCTCGCTGTTTGAGCAATGTTAAGATTTTATCTTTACAGGTCTCCAGCTGAAGAAGGCAACAAGGTTTCACTCGGATAGAACATCAGGTGTAAGAATAACACCTGAGCGTTCAAGATTCAAAATCAACTAAGTATTCAAAGGGAGAAGTTGCAAGAGAACATCAGATGTAAGGAAGACAACAGAGCGTTCGAAGCCAACTGATCAGAGTCAGATACAAGAAAGACAACTGAGCGTTCAAAATGGAACATCAGTTGTAGGACTCAATCAGTTAGATCAACATCATGAAGTTCAAAGTCAGCTGAGAGTTCAACTGTTCTTACTCAGACAGAAGCATTCAGATAGAACATCAGCTAAAGACCAATCAGATGAAGATCAAACGACTCAACCGACTATCAAATGTTGGAGGTCAAAGGTTAAGATTTGAATTTCAAATAAGGAAGTCACGTGAAGGTTTGACTCTCTATCATTACCTCATTTGGCCCAACACAAGGCTGTCTCAGATGGAAAGCAGAAGCACGCAGTTGCCAAATCCAGAAAGTCTGCAGAGATGAGAGACAAGCCATCGCTTTCAAAGAACAGAGATCAACAGCTCCTCCAACGGCTAGTTGATTCTCTCCTCCTATAAATAGAGGCCTTCATTCATTCACCAAGAAAAATGGGTGAGAATGAGACAGACAAGAGCAAAGAGATAGACGAGCGAACATCACCAGCTGAGAGTTCATATCGCATAAGAACTAAATTGCATTCAAACTCTAAGAACATCATTAGTTAAGAGTTCTAGAGTGTTAGATTCTGTCTTTGTTTGTTTTCGATCCAACCTTGAGAACATCACTAGTTGAGAGTTCGTAGAGTGTTAGATCATAGCTCACTTCTTGTTCGAGCTATTAGTACCCGTAATTGAGTAGATAGGTTGATTAGTACCCGTAAACTAATCTATAAGGTTGATAAGTACCCGTAAACTTATCTCAACGGTTGCAAAGCCCGCGTAAGCTTTGTGGTTTGTCCAGAAGAACTTGGATTGAGTTGTGTGGACTCACAACTCCCCGTGGACGTAGGAGTTATCTCCGAACAACGTAAATCCTTGTGTGTTTGTGTTTATTTTTCAGTTATTTATTGCATATTCAACTGACCAACTAACCAGCATACAAACTGCATCTTTTCATATCAACTGTCTTTGTTATTGACCGACCTTGCATAAGCGTGAGTTGAGTTTATACGAGTTAGTTTTTATCCACCACATTCCGCACAGCACCACTCTTCAACCGAGTTCTCGTACTCGGTTGTGAATCCAACTGAGTCTCTTTTTACTCGGTTGTAGAATTTTTCAAGAGTTGTATTAAAAAGTTTTATCTGGTGTATCCCCCCCATACACCAGAACTCGTATCGGGACCATCAATATCAATATCTTACGTAAAACATAAGAAAAGTAAAAAAAATTATCTAATATCTTAAATAGTTACCTATCGTGGCAAGAGCAGACCACAATGCATTGAAGTTGCTATCAGGATCGTACATTGAATACCGAGATGGATCAGGTAGAAAACTACCGTACTCATTGAACATTGCACTCGACGATCCAAGCTCGTGCATGGAATGACGAGCTGGACAATGCAGCGACAAAAACCGTTCTGCTTGCATGGAATGACGAGCTGGACAAGAATTTAACTCTGTATCATGTGCATGTGCATGCTGATGCATAGATGCACGGTGTTGGTCTTCCGGTGCCTGGATTTGTGGGTCTCGCACGGAGGCGCGGTGTTGATCTTCTGGTGCCTCGACCTGTGGGTCTCGCACTGAGGTGCGGCGTGGTGTCTGCATAGGCATGAACCACGGGGTGGGCTGATGTGCAGAGGATCGGCGTGTAGATCCACATCGGGATTTGTCAAACTAGCCATCAATCCAAGATTTGAGTTTTGAGAAGAGTTTCCGCTCCACTTTCTTTACAATGTGATCCTCTGCTCTTCCAATCTCTTATCGAATCCAACGCCGATCACTCAAGCGTAGGACGTGATCGGCCCCCACCACTGGAGGATGAAGATTCACCCTGACGAACACGCTTTCCGTGGTCTCGACGGCGAGGTGGCTCTCGGTACTCAGGTGAAGCCTCTGCCTCTGCCTCTACCTCTGGTTCTGCCTCTTCCTCTGCATCTGCCTCTGCCTCTGCGTAGGTAGCATTTGCCTCTGTCCACCTCGTTGTCTCTGTCCTGTCCTTCGAGGAGATCTCTCATCAGCAACTGCATCATCAACAACTATGGCCTGGCGTGCTTGACGTAGGAATATTCCCCTTCACGTAACGGATTGCGCGGTGCAACAAAGTCCACTGCAAATGCCCCTGAAAACTGAGTGGACTGGAAATGAAAGCTCTAAAATTCATCAACATTTGCACCAAAAGCATTGAATTGACCAACCAACAGTAATTTTTTTTTTAATTAAACAAATATACAATTATAATAACAATTCAGAAAAACAATATTCAATCAAAAATAAAGATACCTGCAGAGAAAATAGTGGCTCAAGGTCTATTCCACTTCTGCTCTTGAACTTCCATCGAATGCATCTGGGCTGTGCATCCGGATTTTCAAGGACCGCAACTGCAGCGGCTAAGTCTGGCAGCACCTCAAGCGACCAAATGTGAAAAGCCCAAACTGCACCGTTGAACTGGTACTTGGGCGTGCGTTTGATATTGTCCACGTAGTGTTTCAAATTCAAGTAGGTGTAGGCGCCCCAAGGAAACCGATCAAACGCGTCCAGATCGTCCACCAACTTCCACAACCACTGTTCAACAAACTTCTTCGACTCTACACCAAGCAGCAGCATATACAACACTAAGACGTGCGCGACAGCCAGGTACATATCACCACTTTGATCTGCCACATGTCTCTGGCAAAACCGATCAAGGAGTTCAGGCAAACTAATATGCGTGCCATTGGCAAACCGCCGATACACTTGCACATCACTTATGTTGTGGTTGTCTGAGGGTCGGAAATCAGACGACCCGAAAGATAATGCAGTAACAAGGGTATACTCCTTAGTAGAAAAACGAATGTTTGCCCCATTGATGTGAAACCACATGTCGTGCACCTCGCCAAAGAGATAAACTATCTCACGTGAGAATACGTGATGCACGCCCATAACGCACTTCTGATCCGGCTGCCAGTAATTAAAGTGGCCCTCTCCAAGAGATCTCGTCCCCCAACCTTCGTCAAGTTATCCTCAACGTCTTCTAAAATGTTGTGCCTAGGCCGTGCTAACCGACGACTTACGGTTAATAGTCTCGGCCTCTTGATCATAACCTGAAAGAATAAAAATTGCAATTAAAAAACAAATACTAAAATAACACTATAGACAGTATTTAACAATTAAACTATTTCCCGCCCGATATATGAAAATCCCGCTCGAGTGGGATTAGCACTCAAACATCAACAACTCGAGCGGGAAAGGATGCATAAATCAGAGACAAAAATTTAATGAGTAGGACAACATAATCCCGCTAGGGTAATCTATATCCCGCTCGAGCAAGATTTAGACTACGAAGACTTTATCGAGCGGGATTTTCTCCCAAAATTATATATAAATTTAAAATAGAATATAAACCAAATTTCACATTCAAGAACATCAACATCGCCGAATTCAAACTTATTAGTATCGATTAATTACTACTAAATCCAAACATCAACAATAAAGCAAATTAGTGATCTAGGGCACGTTATTAACTATTATAATTAATTAATAGAAAGAATTAATAATTTTCCACTCGGATAAACGTTCATCCCGCTTGACACAAGCTCGAGCGGGATCTTCATAAATTTAGAGTTTACCGAGCGGAATTTTCATAATTAGCTTCTACATAATATTTACTAGTAACACATGAAATCTGACATTCTAATTCAAACGCATGAAATTTATACCCACAAATTCGATAAATACACACTAACCTCTTCATAATTTGCCATGTTCTGCAGAATAAGATCACCACGCCGCCGAAAATTTTGTTGTGACATAATGACTCGCTTGAGCGGGATTTATGAGATAATAGAGAAAGTGAGAGATGATGAGGGACAGGATGAATTATGGGCGAGATATGAGGAGCGGTAAATATTATAGGAGGAAGTTGGGGGCGGATGGGGTAGTAAATTTAGGTCAATGGGTTAATTATTGTGGCCTCAAAATTTGGCCCGATTGACAACAAACAAACAAAATACACAAGTCACAAAAATTTCAATATAGGCCAGCCGATGGAACTTGGTGTCAGCCGACAAAAGAGACAGCCTTTTGTAGTTAAGTGGGTCCATGTGTATTTTCGATAGTAAACATTAGGGATGGGTATTTTAGATTTTGCACATCCCCTTATGTGCATTTTAAATTTTCTCCCATTAAATATTATATGTTTATAGACATAACTAAATGTAATAGAAGAAGAGGAAAAACAACAACAACAACAACAACAACAACAATAATAATAATAATAATAATAATAATAATAATAATAATAATAATAATAATAATAATAATAATAATAATAGAGCAATGAATAGTGTTGTTCTACTAGTAGTGCAACTCTACTAGTAGAGCAATACTATTCATTTCTACCGTAGAGCAGGGTTGGAGCTGAAACTGCTCTATTATAAAGTTCAACCTTATAATAGAGCAAGGGTTGGAGATGCTCTAAATTAATTACTCACTCCATCTCGTTCATCTTGTAATGTAATCCTTTTTGGATTGTCCTACTCATCTTGTAACATTTTTTTAATGGAAATAATTAGAAAGTTATTTTATTCACTTTATTCACTATAAAATCACTTTACATCACATCAATGACACTTTATATAACTTTATTCACTTTAAAAATATTTTATATCACTTTATTAACTACACTAAATATCATCTTTACTCTTAATACTCTTCTTACTAATATTCGTGCCGAAAAGAATGTTACAAGATCAACAAAATAGTAGGAGTAAAAAGTGTTATATTTTTGTTTAGGGTTGAAAATGCTCTAAATTAACTAAAAAGTACATATTTTTTTCTATGACTCTTTTGGGGATTCCCATTGTTTTGATCTACAATATATATTGTAAAAGAAATTGAACCTTATTTGAATTTTAAGTGCTAAATTACAACAAAAAAAATACCCCACTTTTTATAAAATTCTCGTTTAAATTCTCACCTTTTAATTTTTGCAAAAAAAATCCTCACTTTTTATTATTTTCAATTGCATCCCTTCGGTCGTTCCCCAATTTTGTTGTTGATGATGTGGAAGGCGGTAAATCTTACATGGCAAATCGATGGCAAGAATGAAACGACGTAGTTTAAGTAAGGCTAAAACGTCGTCGTTTTGCTACAAACAAATACTTATATTTAGGATTTAGACATCGTACAAATCGAAGTTCAATTTTTGGGGTTTTCTCCTCTTTCCCTATTTCCCTCTTCACCCCTTTGTATATTTCACTTTTCAATCGTTCATGGCTTCTTCGTCTTTGCACACGGGTTCAATGAATACATCGAATTCCGAACCTCAGAGGCTTTGCAAATGTGGAAATCGTGCGGTAATGAAACCCTCGAACTTTGTGGATAACCCGGAGATAATGAACGATGTCTAGACCCTAAATATAAGCGTTTGTTTGTAGCAAAACGACGGCATTTTGGCATTACTTAAACTACATCGTTTTATTCTTGTCGCCGATTTGCCATGTAAGATTTACCGCCTTCCACATCAGCAACAAAATTGGGAAAAATGATCGGAGGAATGCAATTGAAAAATAATGAAAGGTGATGATTTTTTTTTTTTGCAAAAATTAAAAGGTGGAAATTTAAACGAGAATTTGATAAAAAGTAGAATATTTTTTTACAATTTAACCAATTTTAAGCTTAAAAAATTAATGGTTACAGGCCAACTCCAGCCTTAGCCCAAGAGTTAATGGGCCACCAGTAGATCCAATGGATTTTCTATTTGGATCGAGAAAATGAGATTGAATTTTATGGGATAATATGTAAAACTAAAAAATCAAATTAATTGATGATCTTTTGTCAATTTTTTATTTTTAATTTGAATTTTTTTTTCATATGAATCTTCAATCTTTTTTAATTTTGTCCTGTGATTATTTTCTCTAGTTTGACGCTGAGGTGGATGTCGGAAGTGCCTACATGGCACATAAGCCGATTAATTAAATGTCATCGTTCGTCCCGATCCAAGACATCGTCATTTTGTGTGTATATATAAGGCTATAACTTTAGGGCAGAAATCGATTCCCTCATCGTTTGTTTCCCATTTTCTTTCCCCCTTTTTTTCTTCCTCCTTTCAGTGTCAATTTAGGGTACTTGAGAAATCAATGATTATTTTGTGAGTATATCTATTATGCTCGATAAATACTCAAGAGTTTTTGTAACTTTGAAGAATCGGAACCTCCAGTCCTGAAGACGTCGCACAGTCCGGCATACCCGGAGAGGTGCTATTTCATTTTCGTCGTAGAAGCGTTTTCAGCAAACGACGCCGTTTAGGCTTTAAGTAAACGATGTTGTTTAGTTGTGTAGAGATACGCATGTCCATCAGAGCCACATGTGTAAAAAAATAACAACTCAGCTCTAGAAAAAGGTTGAAGATTAGGTTAAAAGCCATGAAATGACAAAAGGTCAGAAATTATTTTACAATTTGACCAAACTAAAATGACATCTTAGATAGATACCACTGGCATGATGCAGCAGCAGCACATTTTATATTCTTTTTATTTATAAGGGTGATACGTCCGCTTATGAATTTCAATTCCTTCACCCCCAACTTAAATACAAAAAGTTGATATCGAGAAATAAAGCGTACGAATTTCAATCCAAGCTATGATGCACGGATTCTTCTAAATATATCATGTGATCGTATTAGATTCTCGTTAGGGTGCGATTCTCGTCGAATTCTCGTGCAATTCGCACCCGATTCTCCACTTGTCCAGAGGCGGATTTAAAGGTCACGCAGCCTCGGTGGCCGCCTGGCCAATTTTTTTTATTTTTTCTATTATATATATATATATGTATATATTATGGCGTGTTTTTTGAGGATACACGTTAATCCACATAATGAGAGAAGAGAAGAAGAGATCTTACAACAAGAATGTTTCCAGAACGGGCAGCTATCCAGGTTGGTTAGATCGAGATAGAAGTATGCACAGCGGAAATAAAACTAACAAGTTTTGCTTTTTTATATATATATTTATTGGGATATATTATACGAACTAGGAAAAATTAACTATTAGCTAGAAACTAAGACGGGGAGAATTTAGAAGAACATTTTCTTCATTGCTTCAAAGGTGTTATGTGTGTGGTGTTGTGTGTTTTACAACAAAGAGCTAAGCTCTTTATATAGACGTTCGTACTAACACTATTACAAACTATTGAATAAACTATTACAAACATTATTACTATCTTTTGCCATATGGCCGACAAAGACAAAAATAGAAAGATAAGCTAGAAGGCTAGATAAGACTATATCTAATCTAGAAAGTAAATTACTACTTTTAGAATATTTTTGGCCGACATAATAATATATATATATATATATATATGTGTGTAAGTATATTTTTAATAATTGTATATTTTATTCTCCCCCTCTCTCTCTTAACTTCTGTCACGAATGAACAAGCAGCGCAAATAAATTGATAAATATTGAAAACAAAATTCTTCTTTTACATCTTTCTTCGGCACAGAGTTTTATGTCTTCAGAAAAGCTCAAGTTCAATTTAATTGTATAGTTTGTGCATATAATTGCATAATTTGAGAAACTTTTAAGTGTGATAAGAATTTTAATAAATGTTAGGCAGTTTTTGTGCATATAATTGCATAATTTGAGAAACTTTTAAGTGTGATAAGAATTTTAATAAATGTTAGGCAGTTCTGAGTGGAGAATGGACCACTAGAAAAAATTGTGAGGTTTAAAATAATGAGTGTGTGTGAAATATTGTTACAAAAAAAATAATGAAAGTATGATAGTATTACTTTTTTTATTAATAGACAATCTAAAAAAGAAAATTGTGACATAAATATGGACGGAGAATAGAGTGAAGACATGCTTTAGTTACATGAACTTATAAAAGTACAAAAGTTGCCAGAGAACTTAGTTTATATAAATAATACCCAATTTTTGTTTTTTTGGACAATTTTGCCCTTACTTTTGACTTTTCTTACTTACATTCTCTCTCTTCAGCAAGTTAAATTCGTAACAAGCGTTACCAGCGTAACATCATCTCACGGCAGCAGTTATGAATATGCAAATTCGTATCCATCGTACCACTGTCTGCCTCCAACTTTGTCACCGCACCGCCACCATCGTCACGACGGTGGTTACGAATATACAAATTCCTACCCGTCGTACCACCGTCCGCTTTCTATTTCGCCACCACCACTGCTGCCGCCACCATTACGGCGGCGGTTACGAATATGCAAATTCGTACCCGACGTACCACCATCCACTTTCTATTTCGCCACCGCCGCCTCCACCACCACCTTCATAGCGGCAGTTACGAATTTGTAAATTCGTAACCAGCCTAATACTGTCCGTCTTTCTCACTTTGCCACCGCCACTGTCACTGCGGCCACCACCGTCACGGTGGCAATTACGAATATGCAAATTCGTACTCGGCTTACCACAGTTTACTTTCCATTTCGCCACCACCGACGCCACCACCACCACCACATCGAACTGTTACGAATTTACAAATTCGTACCCAGTGTACAACCTTTTGTATCTAATTTCGCCATCGTCACCACTACCTTCATAGCGGTGGGGTACGAAATGATAATTTCGTAACAATGTTACCATGTCGTAGTCTGATAAAATGTTACGAAATAAGAATTTCGTATCAGAATGCATTTGGTGGCAATTGTTTGAAGTGATACTCGGTAAGAAATGACAATTTCTTATCAGAGTTATCATGTCGTAGCCTGGTAAGGTGTTACGAAATGATAATTTTGTTCCGTTTTATCATTGTAAGAATTGGTACCCTATGTAACGAAATTTACATTTCGTAACAGCGTACCACGCTTGATAAATGTATCCGACACGAAATATGTGATTCGTATCATTCGTACTATATAAATTTATAGTTTCATGTTGATTTGTGGGTGCACTAAGTATCAAGTTGGGTACCATTTACATTCTATCTTGGTAAAAGGTTACGAAATTACCAAACCATTCGTACCACTGCATCTTGCACACATGTTGAATATTTTGTAATTGGTTGCAACTTTTTTAAGTGGTACATGGTATGAAATCAACAATTTCGTACCGGTGTTACTGGTTTTGTAATATCGTAAATGATTACGAAGTGACTGAATTCGTACTACTACGTCTGGTATATTTCGTAATATTCATATCAATTATATTTGTAGTTGTAATTCAATCACTAAACAAGCAAAAATGAAATAGTTCACAAAATAATTCAAAAACATGTTTATAAAAATCAGCAATAGTAGTACATAACCTAAAAACATTATCAACCAAACCTATTTTATTTACAAGATAATTCAAATACAAATTGTACAAATGCTCTTATCCTTCTTCAATCGCACCTCAAGCTTACAAAATAACTCTTCAAATGCTATAACGATCGACGATATGGGAATGCACTCTTTTGCTAAATTTCATACGGCCTACCATAAAACAAACAATGAAACAAATCAATACGCCTATACGAAATGCAAAATAAAATACACAATGGTAACTCTGGTACGAAATAGCTATTTCGTATCAAAAATAGGAGAACACAGAAGGATAAACCCATCACGAAATTGTTATTTCGAAATGGGTTCCCAACACACAAAAGGGGTGATCCAAGTACGAAATTGTTACTCCCTCCGTCCCCATTTCAGTGCCCTATTGTGGGCTGGGCGCGGAAATTAAGAAAAGCTGAAAAGTGTAATTTTTGGACAAAAAGGGTAGTGTTAATGACATTAGTTTACTTTTGCTAATTAGGGGTTAGGAAAACAACTTTATATATAAATAAATAGTGGGTGGGTGGATACTTGATTTATTAATTGAACTTGAATAATTTTTTTTAAGCTAATGAATTCTTTACTGTTGATGAATTTTTAAGGTAGTGATTAAATTCTTGTTCATTAAATTAAATCTTGTTTATTTTTCAGGTAATGAATTTTAAATGTTCATGAAATTAAATCATGTCCACCAGTAACAAAAATTTGGACACCACAATCTGTAAAACAAATCTGTACTTGCTGCCATTACTAAACATATGCAAAACAAACGGTGGAAAAAAAAGGAGGGAGAACAGCCAACTTTTGGAGCCAAAACATGATATCCATTAATAAAATATTCTTGTACAGTGAATTGATTTGATCAAAATAGAAGAGGGAAATTTAAATCTACAAATGAGGGCCTGTTTTTTCAGCAATAAATACAAGAGGAATAGCTCATTCAAAGCTCTCAACTACTGAAAACAAATGCATTAAAGAGAGAGAAAAAATGGCAGCTCCTATTTCTAGATATAGAATGAGTGATGAAGAAAGAAATGTTGTTGCATGCTGGTTACTCCAACACAGCCATGAAGGACAGCTCGACTATGGTGCTAAGAAGGAGGCAGCAGTGAAGTTCAACATAGATTTGAAGACCGTTTGGAGAGTTTGGCAAGCAGTAACTGCTCAACTATCACTTGGACTTCCAGTGAATCTGCACTCCAAAAGAAAAGGTCAGAGTTACAAAAATAAAAAGCAATTAGATGAAGAAAAGGTTAAAAATCTGCCACTAAAACAGAGAACATCTCTTCGGGTTATGGCACCTAACCTTGGAATTAGCAAGTCAGCACTACATAGATTTGTGAAAGCTAAACAGATTAGAGTACACACATCTGCAGTCAAACCATTCTTAACTCAGAAAAATAAGGTGGACAGAGTAAAGTGGTGTCTCAGTCACCTTTCTACACATGCAGAGGGTGGTAAATACAAATTCCAAACCATGCACAACATAATTCACATAGACGAGAAGCGGTTTTACCTATGGAAATCCAATGAGAGATACTACCTGCTAAAAGGTGAGCCTGAACCATATAGGTCAGTAAAATCAAAGACTCATATCCCCAAGATTATGTTCAATTGTGCAGTTTCAAGGCTAGTAATTGATGCAGCGGGCAATGTGTTGTTTGATGGGAAGTTTGGAATTTTTGAGTTTGTCACATATGAACCAGCAAAGAGGAAGTCAAAAAACAGAGCAAGAGGAACAGTTGAAGTGAAACCAATAGCAGCAATTACAAAACCAGTAACCAGAGACAGTCTTCTCAATCAGGTAAGATAGATATTGCCAGATTCCATTTATTCTTCATCATGCTATCAGAATCTATTTACAGATTCATCACTTAGCTGTTTTTTATTTAATCACATTAATCATGCAGATGATACCAGCATTTAAAGCTAAATGGCCAACAAATCTGCTAGGCAATCACATTTTTATCCAACAAGATAATGCCAAGCCACATATAAAACCTGATGATCCTCAGTTTCTAGCTGTTGCAAATGAAGATGGGTTCAAGTTTGAACTAATCTGCCAACCAGCAAATTCCCCAGACACGAATGTTAATGATCTAGGTTTTTTTAGAGCTATACAATCACTTAAAGATCAGCAACAAACCCTGAATCTGGATGAGCTCATACAGAATGTCAAGAATGCATATGAAGAGTACTCAGCAGAGAAGATCAATCATGTGTTCCTTACTCTTCAGAGTTGCTACAATGAGATTCTGAAGAGCAAGGGAGAGAATAAGTACAAGATTCCACACATGAGCAAGGAAATGTTGGAAAGGGTGGAAATACTACCAGACTGCATTGAAGTGGAAGCAGAAACTGTTACAGAATGCTTAAGCTTCCTAAACAGTGAAGGAAGTGAAGGAAATGAAGGGAGTGCAGGAAATGAAGAAAGTGAAGGAAATGAAGGATCAACAAGCTACAACATGGAAGATATGTTGTTGGGGATGCAATCAATCAGAATTTAGAATGCAAGACACATGTGGACTATTTTTTGCTATAGTTTACAGAGACAAACACTTATGAATGCCCTTTTTGTAGTGTTTGGAATGTAAACTGCTTTTGTGACTCATTTATGCTCACTACTAGTCTCAGCATAACCTTTTGCATCATTGACTTCTATTGAACCCCTAAAGTGCCTAACTCAACCTCCAAAACTAGGAATTCCTAGTGGTGGCTGACATGAGGCAGTCACATTTCACCACAACAGCAAGGATCATCATGTTAATATGCATCATTGACAAACCCTGAACCCTAGGAACTGTCCAACTCAACCTCCAAAACTAGGAATTCCTAGTGGTGGCTGAGTTGAGGCAGTCACATTTCACCTCTCAGAAAAACTTCATCACAGAGGAATATGCCTACACGTGTAGCATCTGCATCATCAATCATGTAAATAAGCACCCCAAGCAACAATTGTCACAGCATTCATAGAACAGATAATCGAAACAGAGACATCATCATGTAAATAAGCATCCCAAACAACAATTATCGCAGAATGCACACAATCTATCAACCAAATGCAGATTAATCACCAATTTAACCAACAAATCGAAATGGCATCACCAGCCTGCACACCCAAAAAACAAATCGAAATGGCATCACCAGCCTGCCCACCCAAAAAAAAAATCGAAATGGCATCACCTGCATCTGTGACAAGGGTGTTTCAGGCACCATCGAATCCTCAAATTGTGTGTCAGGCACCATGGGCTCCGTCTCAGATTCCGGCAAGTCGTAGATCCCCCCTCGAGTTGGAGGAGGTGGAATCGGAAAACTGTAGAAGCCCATATCATAGATCCGCGCTTGAGATGGTGGAATCTGAGATTCCACGCTCTCCGATTGAGACGGTGGATTCTCCGACACGTCCTCCGCCACAGAATTCTCCGGCACCAGGGAAGCAGACGCGGCGGCAGCTCGAGCCAACCTCCTCTCTTTCAACTTTTTATACCATTCGACGATATCCATTTCAATACCAGGTGGAGATTTCTGGAGGAAGGCCGCCGATTCGACCGGCGTCACAGAAGAAGGGGCAAAAGGTGTATAATCGAAGATGGTTTCAGGAACCAAATCGATGGAACTCGTATCCATTTCAGAGTAATTAGCCATCAAATAGATGAAATTGGATGACAGAGATGGAGATTGAGAGAGAAAGAGGCAGCAGAGAGCTTTGAGTAATAGCGGCGCAAGAACTAGGGTTCTCGACAGCGGCGAGAGAAATGGGGAGTGAGAAAGAAATGGGGGAAAATGAAAGGAGTGGGTGGGCTGGTGGTTAGTGTTGGGTAGGATTAGGGTTGCTAATTAGGGGAATTAATTAGATATGGGTGTTGGGTTGTGGTGGGCCCTTTTGTGGTAATGGGTAGTAATTTAGGAAAAAAAAAAGAAGGGTAAAAGTGTCCAAAAAGCAGAGTAGGGCATTGAATCTGGGACACTTTTTAAAACCAAACAGGGCACTCAAATGGGGACGGAGGGAGTATTTCGTAACGAGTTACCAACAAACAAAAGAGGTGACCCAGGTAAAAAATTATTATTTCGTAACGGGTTACATCACACAAAAAGGTAAATCAAACAATTTGTATCAAAAACCAAACACGAATTATCCTGAATCATGCGAGTAACCTATAAATTTCAACAAGTTCACGAATTCACCAACAAATTATCACGAAAAATGCTATATCTGTAGAATTCAGCACAAATGCACAATGGATGAAATGTTTATTATTACGAATTGTTTATTTCGTACTGGGTTACCACATCAGTACATGTAATCGAGTTACGAAATTATTATTTCGCATGGTAACTTAGTCGAAATAATCATTTTGTACCTGTGTTACTGCATGACAACATGCTACTCACGTACCAATGTGTGTTAATCACCAATATTAGTACTAAAAGGTAGTACGAAATGAATAAATCGTAACGACTGTAAATTCGTAACAACATATAAAATGCATGTAGAACACTAATATATCTAAATTGCCTACAAATCAACCCAAAAAATATGATAACCCAGTTACGAAATATTTATTTCGTATTGAGTTACCACATCTCAACATGATAACTCGGTACGAAATAATCATTTCGTACCTGGGTTACCGTATCTCAATATGCATAGCAATGTGTATTCATCATCAACGTTGTACGAAATGAATAAATCGTAACCGCTGTAAATTCGTAACCACGTTTGTAAATAGGCGAAAACTAGATCTAAAACACCAATTCATCCAAATCGTTCGGAAATCGCCATAAATACACCAAAAATCACCAGAAATCATATGAAAACAGATAAATCTATAAAAACATATACGAAAAAAACCATTAATTCCGACAAGATTTAGGTTTTTCTAGAGAGAGAGAAAGAGAGAAACCAAGAGAGATGGGAGAAAAGAGTTGTAACCATGAAAATCTGACAATAATACTTTGAGCACGGCGGTCAATTGAGGGGAGCAGCAACAGCAGTAGCAACGACGGAGGCGGTTCCCGATGTTTTTGAATTTCTAGAGAGATGAGATAAATTAAGAGAGAGATGGGAGGAGAGAAGATCTTGAAGGATGAGACAACGTGGCGAATGAGGCGATGACGGTGGCGGCGTTGGAATGGAGCGGTGACGTCATTGTGGAGAAAGAGAAAGAAAGAGAGAAGAAAAGTTACGCATGAAAAAAAAATGAAAGAGAAGAGAGAGAAAAGTAAATGAGTTGGAGGGTAAAAAGATTCAAAATTATAAAATTTGGCTATTATTTGTACAAATTAAGTTCCTTGGTAAGTTTTGTAATCTTATGTAATGTGACTATACGAGTGAATTTCCTCCGGAGAATACCATATATGATATATGCTGTATAAGATAACAATAATATGACAATGGGCCTATGGGAGATAGGAAAGTCATATTCCTTGTCACTTTTTATAAAAATGATACTACTATTATCTTAAAATAAGGCTTTTTTGAGAGAATCGTCTAAAAATAATTAATTACACCAAAAACAAATTAACCGCGAAATTAGTTTGAAAACGTCAACATGAAATTAAAAAAATGTTGGTAAAATCACATTGATTTCTGTTAAAACCCCCCCTTTTATTTAAATCAATCATCTACAAAAAACCGGTCTAACAACTAATCAGAGTCGGTGAAATATTAGACAACAGATCAATGTGTAAGAACTAAAATACAGAATCAAACAAACTAAACGGAATACACATTTCTACAACTTCCAATGTTACAGCTAACCTATAATAATAACATCATTTTACAATCAAGAATCAGCACTTTTGGATCCTTCAAGCTGCAAGGATCCCCTCACTGGAATCCAGATTCAAAGGCTCAGCCGGATGCTTCCCGTGTTGTCTCGACTGATGCTGTGACCAATAAGAGTGAGCAGATAGAACGCGGTCTAGCAGCTCCTGTGGCACGGGCTCTCCTCGTCTCTGCTGAGGGGAAATGCTAGCTGTATGGACAAGGGTCTTCCATTTATCCTGTGATAAACAACCAAATACCAAACATGTAAACAAGAAGATGATGTGATTATATCATTAAATAGTTGAATGACATTTAAGCCAACATGCATATGAGACAAACACCCATGTGAAAGATAGGCATAAGATTCAGTAGCAATAGTATATACCTAAATACATGTGATGTACAGAATATGTAATCAATGCAAATCATTGAAAGAAATGTATGTTAGCAGATACCAGAAAAAATAAATAAATAAATAAGCCAAAATATAAATTTAAAAAAGAGCCAAAAATAGCAAGCTATCTAATAAATGTAACAGATGGATTATGCACCTTCAAGTCAACATATGTTCTATGATCAGCATACTCGAAAGAACGCATTTTAACATCCCGCCACCTGCACACACAATAGGAAGTCGAATAGCGTTACTTGACTGATGTTGAGGACAAGACCTCAATCAAAATCTACAATTAACCTCAACTAATTAAAGATCCTGTACTGTGTATTTTACCTTCCAGTTCCCAGATTTTCAACTGCTTCAACCAGTGCTTCCACTTCTGCCACAGAGAACGGTCTCCTAGTTCTACGCTGTGACATCTCACTGCGTTTATGTTTCAAATTTGAAGGAACTGCAGCAAGTGCCTCAACATTCAGTGGAGGAGCTAGAATCAATGCCTTGGAGTTGAGAACGCCTCCATCTGTAACTGCATCATCAGGCCTTGTCGGAGAGGATAGATATTCATTATTCTCCACATTGTCTGACTTTGAAACAATCAGAGGATCCATTGAGGCATTGGAGACCCCTGAATGAGTCATTGGGGAGATAGGAGACCTGCAAAATATAATATTTAATTATTTGGTACGTGTTTAAATTTAATCCAAGAGCTCTATAAGAGTCAAGATACCACAAAACCCAACAAAAACCCCTCATTTGAAGTAGCAATTTATCCAAAATAACGTTTATTATTCTGATTGGCTAATGCAGCAGGCTAGCAGCAGCCACTAAAGTTTCGCTCCAACAATGACGTTAAAATAATATATCGTAATACCTAGGCAAGGATTGATCTGCATCGTGTGGTGATAACACAGAAAATTTCTTGGGAGTCTCGGATGGAACAACATGAGTGAAACTCGGCTCTAATACAAAACCCAGATTATCAGGGTTGGCACACTCAGAAATGCCAGCTTGTTGCAAAGTTCTTCTGTCATCTCTAACCTTCTTCCCTTGATAAACTACCCCAACTCGAATGCCACCGCCCATTATAGCAGCAACTGCATCCATAACAGTCCTCTGAAAAGTAGATACGTACATATGTTAACTAGATTCAAAATAAGCATAAGCACTGATTAATGCATTGGATCATTCACAAAAAAAAATTGCATGCCCATGGAATCAGAGGTTTCAATCTCGCACATGCATCAATATGGATAGCACATTGTATAATTACAAGACTGGGGAATAAGGAAACACAAACCTTCAGAGAACCAACTGTTGCAGTTTCAGGGACATCAATGTACAGCTCTGGTACCTTGAAGGACTTAATACTAAATTTAACTGAAGGAAAATATAGCACATGTCTGAGAATTTTTTCAACAAATAATAAATATAAGCTAAATAGCACAGCATATTTCACATGAAAAAATTCCTGTACCATGTGGATCCTTTGCTTTAGTATGACCTTTAATTGAAGCTCCACTAGCTGCAATAAATTACAACACTATTAAGAAATCTGGTGATTAAAGAAGTGAAATAAGACATAGGATAGAGGGCCTCTATCGAGATATACATGAGCTATTCATTTCTGCCCTCATCCATTTCACAGGCAAATTGGAGATACTATCACTGCTATGCTCCTGATCATATGCAACACCGAAGCTGTGATCAGATAATTTCCTTTTCTTAAGAGGAGCACGTTGACATCTTTCTCGTGATTGAATGCTCTTTCTATATCGGTGAAACGACTTCATTCCCTCACCTGCAAACAAAAATCACATGAGCGTAAGAAGGGTACCATGTATAAATCAACTCAAATATGTGTATAGTCAAATAACTTTTACTTACTAGTGTTATAAAGTTGGTAATCAATATGCTTCGGAGCTGCCTTCCAGTATTTGGATGTCATCATCTTTCTCATTCTATGGCGTACAATGCGAGGTAGTGGCCTCGAAGGCCTACTCTTGGTGCCAGACTTATTGCACCTAAAAGAATTTTCATCATCATCTCTAATCCCTAACTTTACATTGTTGTAGCACTTCTTCAACAAAGCACCAGGAATCGAGTTTCTGTACAAAGGAAACTTTACACTACTCTCTGGGTTAGACAGAACATTAGTATTCACATGTTCATTGATTGGGTCATTTACAGTTGATGTGTTAGCCATCGATAATAAGTGACCTATCTGATCTTTATCATCCACTGATTGCACTTCCGATCCACTCTCTACTTTGCTGTTAAGACTCTCACCAAAGCAATTCGAGCTTCCTATTTTACATGTAGCATTTCCATCCAAACTCTTCTCATCACTCGTCCCTAGCTTTATATCACAGTCAAGTTTCTCTAGCAAAACAGAACTTGCATTTACAGTATTATGTTCGACAACCTGATCATTTCCTGTCTGAGGAACACCATTAAAACTGGATAGGAGATAGCGCTCCTGAGCAGAAATTTTCGGAATAATTGCACTCTCAGCACAACTTCCATGGTCAAAGCTTTCTGATTTCAGAGCTTTAGGCTGCACTTGCTCATTTCTGTCTCTAGAACTGCCAAGCTGGGATTCTCGTTCTGCTACATTACTAGAAGCAGAACTTTCACTCTCCAATAACAACTTGCCAGCTACAGCTGCAAGCAATTCAAATGCACAGAGTTGGCCATCCTCTACCGTCTTCTTACGCGGGCCTCTCTTCTGAGAAGACATACAAATATGAGGTTCTTGATTACATGCTGAATTACATGGTTGGCAGAAAATACATAATTCAGAAACTTGGTTACCCTAATAGATCTAGGAGCTCTGGGAATAACAGGGGCTAGGTAGCCGTTGAATCCACAATCCAGCCTCTTTTTCGACACCATGACTCGAGCAGCAGAGCAATATGAAATTTGAAATGAAATAAAGCAAAGCTACGCTGTAAAATCAACCACAATCTGCAGAACATCCATCAAAGATATTGATTAGTGATCAGCCAGAGGAAGTCAAATACAACCAAAACACAAGGAGAAAGGGTCGGAATGACACTACGGCAATGATTAAAATAGAAAAGAACAAAATTGTTATTATGTCATCCGTAAATTGCTATTAAGAGCAAATGATCTCTGACTTTCAGAACCGCCAATAAATGTATATGGTACAAAAACCCAATCCCAAAACCCTCAAAAGCTGCAATTCAATTCCAAATCAAATAGCCAATGAAACACGAAAGCTACTAAAGACTGTTAAGAAGAGAGATCCATAATCATATGCAAGACCATCAGAAATTAGGGATGAAAGAGTTCCTGATCCAACAACAAATTACGCAACATGCAAAGAAAGTTGTCTTTTTTCGATAATCTAGTTTTCAGCTGAAGAGTTGGAGACCATAGACATCGAACTGATCACTCGTATAACAAAAACTACAAAATTAAACGGTGGCTTGAAAAAGTCAATCTTAACTAAAAAAGGCTGAATTCCAATGATCCTTCATCTTCGCATAATTCAATTCACAAAATCTCCATTGCACAGTAGCAATTTGAAATTAATCAGATCTTGTCGTCTGATTCCGGAGTCCGATCAACTGATCAGACCCTTCCAAGAACCAAACTTACGAAATCATAGTTTGAACAAAATGCAGAATCAACGAATTACATGAATCAAATTCGAATGAAAAGTCTAACTTTCTTCGTTACTTCAAATCAAAGCAATGAAATTTTGAGATCAGATCTCCGCGGGATCAACTCAACCAAACAAACTTAAACCCAGAAAAGAAGACCCACCCAATTCGAAACCAACCCACACCAGAATTCCAATCCCGAACACAAACAACAAGAAAAAGAAGGAAAAGGACCGAGAGAGGGAGAATACAAAGCAGAGAAGCATAATTACCTGAAAAAAGAAGTCTGATCTGATTCGGCAGAGAAATCTAAGCGTGTTTTTCCGTTTTCCCCATAAAGATTCCAACAAGAATTTCGAATTTACGTCACGCAAATAAACTACTTCTCGGACACCAAATCAATTCAATTCAATTCAATTCAAATGAAATTAATACTGTATATACAAAAGAATGAAAAAGGAAATGAAGAAAAATGAATTGTTTGTGGACAGAAAATGAGAAAACGAAAAAATAAAATGGGAAATTGGGTTTTAATAAAACCTCTGTGGGTTTGGGTTTAGGAGAAAGAAAACGAAGCAAGCAACCAAAGAGCAACTAACAAATGGCAAAGAAACAGTGCCTTAAAACCTCTCGCCTCTCACTTCTGCCTTCGGTAGTACTGTATTGTTTTATACTCCGACGTTATTGACCAGAAACCGACTCAGCCGGTGGCAGGGGCATAGTCGTCCGGTTACATTATCCCAATCTGTTGTGAGGTTTTATGTGGGTAGGAACGAGATTGGCAACCGTGGGTGGGCCCCACTTCCTAACTCTATTAAATTTCGAGCCCTTTGCTTTGCTCTGTTATCAATTATCACCACCACATGTCTCTCCTAGATAGAATGTGCCACTTCCTTGGAGGAACCCTCCAAATGAGTTTTTATTTTCAAATTTATTATCTTATACTACTATATGGATATAGTTTTATTTTCACAACTAAATAAGATCTACACTATATTTATTATTACATTCTAAAGGGATTAATTAATGTAAGTATATTATCTAATTCTTTTATTTATCAGACGATTTGGCATTCAATTTTTATGTCAATCCATTTTGTAAAATTTTCGTGCTCATCTCATATATTTCAAATAATATGTTGTATTGGAATTTCCGATCTTTATAAATGATCTTTTTTAATAATAAAAAAAATATAAATGTAGTTAATTCAATATTGTGAATATTTTTTTAGGTGTTAAACATTTCTAATTTGGGAGCTTGCAAATAAGTTTTGATATTGTCTTGACTCATCTAAGTATAAAATTCAGAAATATAGATCTTTCATGTTTCGATGACGATGATAATTGGCAGTTGCTATTCGAAGCGTGTATTGAATAACATACTTGTAAATCACGATAAATTTATTTAATTTTATAAAGTAATCTGATAGATTCAAATTTAACATATTTAATCCCAATCCTTTCCACTTTCCCGGTAGGTTACTTTTTCAAGAGGGACCATAAATCTGTTACGTTGGATCAGATTGATGAATGTTTTTCATTAATGAATAAATTATGATTGAATGTGTACTCTTCTATGAAATTATTAGAGGAGAATATCGTCCTCTTAAATATTAGTCGGCCAAATGGTTGCCCATAAAAGTAAAATAAAAATGACAAGTTAAAACATGCCATGTGGTGGTATGTAATTGCTTTCGACATTTAGAGCTTGAATTTTTAAATTGACTCAACTTGTCTTACTTAAAGTTTTGTGTGTATTTTGCCTACTTAAATTTCATGCCACAGAATTATAGCAAATCAAAAGCTAAAAGGGTCACTTCTCTTTTTTTTTTTTTTGGCAACAGTGACATTTTAATTGGATAAGTGACTGTGGTGCGTCAAGGTTTTGAAGTTTGACTTCAATGTTTATCTGTTTGACTAGAAGCCAGAACATTAGTACTATTTATTTTTGGACAAAAATTTGGGTGCAACTGTTCCACCGTAGAACACCCGCTTATTTGATCCGAACCGCCCTGATCCGACCCGTTTGACCCGAGTTTGACCCGGTCAAACCCCCCTTTGACCAGTTTTTTTTTTTCCAGTTTTTTTTTTAATTTATTTTTGTTTGTCGCTTCTTCTATGGTCAAGACGCGAGCGAGGGGAGCCGAAGGCCTCGGAGCGAGCCGTAAAAATCTAAAATGTTGCCCGCCGATTATCCTTATTTTAGTAATCGGAGCGAAGGCGGAACCGTAAAATCGGAGCCGAAGGCTCCGACGGGGACAAAAAATCTGGAAATTAAAAAAAAAAAAAAAAAAAAAACTGGCGCGTGGACCTCACGCGCTGGGCGGGTCGGCGCGTGACGGGTTGTGGGCGGGGCGGGTTGTGTGCAAATGGTGCATAAGTATGCACAGGAGTGTCTCTCTTATTTTTGAGGGAAGATTCAAGACTTCTAGATCTTCCCCCATATTTTCGCTGTACAATCAATGAATTACTGTAATATACTCCCTTCATATCATGCATTATTTGGCGACGCATTGATTTTAAGAAACCCTAAAAAGTGTAGTGTGATGAAAAATGGTTTCATACACATTATTAAGAGAGTAATGAGTTAGAAATGTATTACTGTAAATAGGAAAAATATATTGGGACAAATGCAAAAAGAGCGATGCATTTTTTTTAGAGCGATGGAAATATCAATTTTAATTGACATCAGTAAAGTGGACTATTCAACTTGACAAATTGAAAGCCCTCTGCTTGATATTTTAATATTTGGTAATGTGTATCAAATTGTGAAATTATTTATGTTTGACGGTGGTACGCAAGTTGTGTACATCATAAAAGCATAATAAGATATTCTTATTTGGATTTGCAAATGACAACAACATCTATTCCATGTTATCCATCATCATGATGAATATCTGTATCGATTAAACTTAATTCACCTTGCAGAATTTTCACATTGTCAGTTTCTCGAAGGCCAATAAAATCCATAAATAAGTATCGATAATTATTTATTTAATTTAAGATCACTACTTTAATCAAATAATCTCTAAAATATAAACTACTACTATTTGGTTTGAAATTTTTATTTAGAAATGACGTGATTTAACAGATCATACAAATAATTTGACAACAAATTATACGAGATATATTGAAAAGAAAATAGTATATAGAAATATTTTAGAATTGCTGTTGAGTCTTCACTAGAAACTTCACGTTGGATGGACCTTAATTAGCCACATCCGTCCAATCCATATTAAGTCATCTTAACTTTTCAAAGTTGACATCCTAAGTAACTGATTTTAACACGTTTAATATATCGATTGTTATCCAATTGATCATGGGGGTCAAAATATTGATACTTTGACCTTTATTTTTGTCTAATCTTCTGGGAAATTCTCTTAAATTTTATATTTATAGGGACAGCCTGAAAAGTATTTAATACTACATCGAAATACCAATGAGAAATATATTTCGCTCGAAGTATTGTTTAAATGCAAATCATATACCATGATGTCCCTATAAAATGCTAATATGTTTGCAATTGTAGAATTACAAATACGATGGCCGAATATGAGTTGAATCTGAAATTGACTTAAATAATTTTTAAATTGTCTCGCACAACACAAAAGTCTTTAAAAACCTAAATAATCCGCAACTTAGAATTAGGAATATAAAAACACAGTTTTTGGAGAGATGTTTTTGGCGCAATATTTGGGGCATTTTTGTTATTTCAATATCCACTAATTAACAATTATATATACGCAAATATATCAGCAAAAAGATTTGCAGTTATATGGAGTGGGAGCATTCAGGCTATTTTGCGAATATCATGTGTTAGTGTCAGTGATATGGTGTAAATCTTTACGTAATGCAAACCGTCAAACATTTTAAAATCTCCAGGAGCACATCTGCATGTACAAAGGAGGGCGCAATCTACATTATTAATAATTCATCCAATTATTATTTTCTAAAATATATTATATTATTAACATAAGTATTAAAACAATTAATAATCAATATCATACATGGTACAAGTGCTACGCTAAATTTATACCAATACTGCTGTATACTAAAATGAAGAAGTCTAATTACAGTTCCCTCATAAATTCAACACAAAAACTTACACACATCTAGACTCCCATGTACACTTGTGCGCTCCCCTTATTTATTTACTTTTAGTTAAATGATTCTATTTAGGGATTTATGAATTTAAATAAAGCTTAGTAAATATTGGTTAATTAAGATTATTAAAATATAATTGAGAAAATAATCCTAATTACTTTTTGATGTGGTGTAAATAAAAAATAGAATCATAATCCTAATATTGGATTTGTTTTATCAATTCTAATTAGAGGTGATTAATTAAAGATATAATTTACTAATCTCAATTAAAATTTGTTAATCTCAATTTAATTTGATTAAACATTAATTAAAATTAAAATCTAAATATATAAAAGCAAAATCAAATGTCTAATTCATTTTCCTGGCAAAAATGTCCATTAACTCTTGACATTATTTTATTAATTCTTTTGGAAAGATTTGCTGATTTCTAAGTAACGGCGGTTTCTACTTCTATCATCGATTCATCATAACTAATATTTGGGAATTTGTTGATTATTATAAATGAAAAAAAGAATCACAATCCTAATATTAGATTTGTTTTATCAATTCTAATTAGAGGTGATTAATTTAGTAAATTTGATAATTTCATTAATGATTAATATAGTAATTTTTTTTTTTTTTTGAGAAAATATAGTAAGTTGTATTATATACATGTGTATCGGTATATTGTAAAAAAAGCCTTATCACTAATTAGAATTCATGGAGTCTCCATGTGTGTTCCCGTGCGTCGTACGTATTCTAGTAATAATTAATAGTAAGATCGATGGCTATACCAGGTTTAAGCACTTCATGATTAAATCTAATATCCAAAATCATAATAAAACTTCTAAATAAATAGGGGGCGCCGACAAATGAGTAGGGTTTGGGAATTGGGAGGAGCTAATGTTGAGAATTTTCTGCTATCAAAAGTGTTAAAATCGAAAATTTCAATCACTGTAAAAAAAAAAAAAAAAAAAAAAAAAAGGAGAGAGAGAGAGAGAGATCGAATAGAGGTATTAAAGCTCCTTTCTAAATCCACCGCCAGATCAAACATGTATACTTACTACTACGAATATTGGGTGACTAGGTGATTAAGAGATGCAAGACAACCATGCCTTGTTGAATTTGTATTTTTATTTTAGACGTGATTCCATACAAAATATTTGAAACTTAAGTTTTTTTTTTTTTTTTCGTCCTTTATTTATTAAGCATGTTTTTATGTGAGACATAAGTTATAAGTAGCTATTCTCTCCATTTTATTGATTACGTTCCCTACTTTGTGGACATCGTTAGACTATCTACATCGTGGTCTCGAGCAGCGCGTGTAGCGCACGCGCTTCATAGAAAAAAAATTGACTGGCGCTTGTTGTGCACGCGCCTAACGAGCAGAAAATCAAATTCTCCAACGGGTAGAAACAGGCAAAAAACGGCTAACTTCATTTTTATTTTTTATTTTTTTCTTTATTCTATTTTTTTGGCTACAAATACATGTTATTTTCTCCCACTTTTCACACCTTATTTCTTCATCTCTTCATCCACAAATTCATCAACTCTTTCTTTTCATCTACAACTCTTTCATCTAAAAAAAAAATGGATCCCAACAATCCCAACAACCCCTTCTCGTCAACGTGGTTTCCCGACATGTCCGACGACATATATGTTTACACGGGGGCGGGGTTTGATTCAATCAACCTCAACACTCCGGTCTTCACCGAGTCCTACCCGTCCTTCTCCCCTGACACCGACAATCGGACTACAAACACCGATGATCGCCTAATTATGTCGCCGCCGCCATCACAGCACCCTGCCAAAGGAAAAAAGGGCAAAGGCAACGGCAAGGGCAAAGCCATCGCCACCTCCGTCGCCGCTGCCGATGAAGATGATGACGAAACCGTCAAGGGCTGCAAGTGTCACAGCTACACCGACGAACAAACCACCCACTTGGCACAGATTTGGATGGAGGAGACCTGCAACTCCATCATCGGATACGACATGTCATGTGAGAAATACTGGGGAACGGTCATCGATCGTTTCAACGCGAGGTTCGGCTTGCACCTCAATAAGAAGCAGGTCAAGAGCTATTTCGACCGCATCCAGACAACGGTTAAGGCTTGGATTGTCGTTTACCGCAAAGCGACCGCTCGCCAGCAAAGTGGCGCCGATGACCGGATGGTGATCGATGATGCCCAACAAATCTACAAGACATCAACGGGCAGCCCTTTGTTCCACTATTTCATGGCTTAGGAGATTCTGAAAGACAATCTCAAGTTCCTCCTGCATGTTTTCCCAGACGTACCCTCCATGAAGAGGACGAAGACTACGGTGGAGGGCAACTATACACCTCCCGACTGGGCCAGTTCGCTGAGGCCAAGCATGATATCGCGACGGCAATACGCGAATCAGCTCAAGCAAAGCTCGAATCTACTCGGGCGAGACAATATGTCACCGACTTGGAAGTTATCTCCAGGAATACGAGATTCATGACGCCGGAGTAGCTCCACGTTCACATGAAGATGATGGAGAAGGTGAAGGAACGCTAGGGATGGGCGTAATTTTTTTTCGTAATTTTTAGTTTAATAGTAATTTTTAATTTTTATTTAATTAGTGTGTTTTTTTTATTGTGAAGGCATGTAATTTTCTAATTTTCAAATATTAATGAAAAATTCGAATTATTATTAATTAGTGTATTTTTTTTTCAATATGAATTAATTTAATGGAAATGAGAAATTGTTTAATATATTAAAGATAGAGACAGCTTAGAGACAGTTGGGTTGTAGGGATAAGTGTCTCTAAGCTGTCTCTAGTGGATAAGGGGGTGCTGGAGATAGCCTTATTAAAGAATAAAAGTAAAATGATACTCCCTCCGTCCATAAAAAAATGTTCTACTTACCAATTTATATTTGTCCACAAAGAAGTGTCCTACTTCATTTTTTCTAATCACATCAAGTCACATTCATAACAACTTTCACTCACATTTTACTCCTCCCATTCAAAACAAACAAGTGGGACTAATATTTCACTCACAATAAATTTAACTTCAATTCACTTTTTTTACTCACAACATGTGGGACCCTTATTCCACTAACAATAATTTTAACTTTCATTTTACTTCTTCCACTCTTAATAAGTGAGTCTCTAACTCCACTCACAACAACTTTACCAGCTTTCTTAAAATACCTATGCCAAATGGAGCACTCTTTTATGGACGGAGAGAATAGGTCTTATTATTTTTTTAAAGGTAAATATTTTTATTTTCACACACCCTACGTAGGATCGCATGGAGTGCGGCAGGATGCACATGAGATCACCTGTACACATTATATGAATGAGAGAGGAGAGACTGAGGGAGTACAATTCAAATTCTCCGGGCTGCTGCGGTAACAAAAAATAAGTGGAGGAGAGGGAAGGAGTAGTCTTTAGACGGAGTTGGTTGAATGAGCGGGCAGAAGGTGTAACGGAGATTGACGGCGTCAGTGGGGCAGCAGCCAATGAGATATCAAAACGAGTGGCTGACGAACTTTTCGTCATCAGTAATCAAAACTCAAAAAGTGCATATGGAAGTATATTACCGGCGCTTCCGGTCAAAATAATGGGCCCTAATTTTAGTATAATATTGGGCTTCAATTGGGCCTTTTCTAACTATACTATTATCATTTTTTCCTAATCATTCTAATAGTTTAGGCTGATAATTTAGGCTGAAATTGAATATAAGTTCTACATATTCAATTAATTTCACGTTTATATTCCTATTTCTTTTTAAGATATATTCATATTTTTTCAACTTAGTGAAAATTTTCTATCTTTTAAGTTTTTGTAATTCGATACCTCCAATCATTTTCTTTCAAATTAACACTAACATGTAATTCGAAAATATTTATATGACAAAGTTTGGCGGAAAAGCAAACGGTATAGTTTCAAAAACACAAAATGTCGTCGTTTCCTCAAACACAAACACTTATATTGTTCTTCGATCGGTGCCCTAATACATATAAATAAATATAAACATAGGTGTTTGTGTTTGAGGAAACGATGACATGTTTTTAAAACTACGTCATTTGTTTTTCCGTCAGACTTTGCCATGTAAGCATTTCCATATTCCATGTCAGCGCTAATTTGGGAGAAAATGATCGGAGATATTGAATTGCGAAAACTTAAAAGATGGAGAATTTTCCCTTAATTTAAAAAGATGGGGACATAGACAAGAAATTAGTAAAAAATGGGGAATATTTATATGCAATTTAGCTTAATAATTTATTATCATTTTTTTAGTTGTCTTTAACCATTGATAATGAAATTTATTTTTTTGAAGTCTTGATAATCAAATTTATGAGAAGGCATAAATGACAGTACTGTAAGCTAGATTGAAAATTTGAATAAACTGACCTAAAACTGGGTACAAATTAATTAGACTTATACATACATACATGAGTTAAACCTACAACATTGATGGGGCTTGAAAGTTGAATAACGGTCAAGACTTCAAGTCATCATCGAAAGAATGAAAGTTCGATTGGTGCTCTAACCCTTTTGCTTGTTTGTCGTTTTCATCGGGTGAATCTTTTGTAAAGGCTTCTTTCTAAGGGTTCGAATACCTCTTGTACTCGCTTTTATTATATCTTTTCAGACTTTTCAAAAAAAAAAAAAAAAAAAAAAGCAGAATGAAAGTTCAATTCATAAAGTATTGATGGATTCTTTGAAATATTTAGTTACGAAAATACCACCCGTTACATCATAAGCTCACCCAAACGGACAAATTTTATTGATTTTTGAATGATGTGTTTTGATTCCTTACTTTCACGTATGAATTTTATTTATCTAGCTCTGCCACTCTCCACAGATGGATCAAAAAACAATGAAGTTTTCCTCATGAGTCTATTTTTCTTTCAAGGAAAACTTATTTGTCTATTTGTAAGCGGCTTTTGGTTGAGTATAGTTTATGTTTGGTTTAATATTATTCAATTCAATCAGGCACATCATCCTCTGCCTCTTTTCAATGCCGTTTCAACACTTGGCGAACATATGCGGCACTCACATTTAATTCAATAACATAATTGAGATTAATAAATATTAATTGTAATTAATAAAAAATAATTAAATTAATTAACTCTAACCTCTAGTTATCCCAAGTAACCGTTAACCGTACCGAAGATTTTACCTTCATCTTTTTTTTCTATATCGTGGGAATCCGCAGACGTTACCTTTGATGCACACTGGGTAAACCTCCGTCTCTTGTGCAGTTTATCTTCATCTTTATATTACTAAAAGAAAAATGATTCTTGGTTAGAAAAAAATTCTACGTGGCACCCTTCTTAATTCTCCATTCCTATATATCTAAATTCTCAAATTTTTGAATTTTTAAATGTAAAATAATAGATTTTAAATATCTACTAAAATTTTGTGTCCCACATCGGTTATTCAATGAAACTTCACCTATTGAAATAATTGGCTAATGTATTGGTTGGTCGAATTAAATTTTAAAATAGTCTAATAAGTTTTATTTAATTTGATAAAAAATAATTAATTTCTAATTTATCAATTATTTAGGTAGACGGGTCAATTCCCAACTAACGGGCACCTCAACTCGAGATCCCACGTGACACATTTCCATTTTTTATTCTTATTTATTTTAAATTATATTTTATTCATTTTTTTCATGTATTTTTCTAAAATCTAGAATCGTCATCTATGAATTGATGTTTACGTTATTTGTAGTTGAGTTTCCAACTTTGCATAACTTATAATTGTAATTAGAAATATTACTATACAATTTTTTTAAGTTGACAGAATAAATGGTTCCAAAATAATTGGTTAATGTATTGGTTGGCCGAATTAAATTTTAAAATAGTCTAATAATTTTTATTTAATTTAATAAAAAAATTATTAATTTCTAATTTATTAATTATATTGGTAGACGGACCGATTCTCAACTGACATGCACCTCAACTCGAGATCCCACGTGACACATTTCCATTATTTATTCTTATTTATTTTAAATTTTATATTATTCATTTTTTCATATATTTTTCTAAAATCTTGAATGTGGCACATTTCCATTCTTTTGTTCATATTTATTTTAAATTGTAAATTTTATTCATTTTTCATGTATTATTCTAAAATTTAGAATCGTCATCTATGAATTGATTTTTACGTTATTTGTAGTGGAGTTTTCAGTTTTGCATAATTTATAATCGTAATTAGTAAATATTACTATACAATTAAAATGAGAACGAATAGTACAATCAATTTTTTTATTAATTTTTGGGTCTATATAAATTTTAAATAAATTTTATAAATTATGCACTTATAAATCAAAACTGTGGTCAATGGACCGATTCCAACCCGAAACTGTAGCGGTAAACGAGTCAATTCCCAACCGACGGGTACCTCAATTCTGGAAAATTCAGTTTATGCATTTTTTTCATGTATATTCTAAAATCTAAAATAGTCATCCATGAATTAATTTTCACGTTATTTGTAGTTGAGTTTCCAACTTTGCATAATCTATAATTATAATTAGCGAACATTACTGTATGACTAAGGACGTGAACGAATAGTATAATAAAATTTTTTTATTAAATTTTGGGTCTATATGTATTTCAAACGAGTTTTATAAATTATGCCCTTATAGATTAGAGCCGTAGTTTACGGGCCGGTTCCGACGTGCAACTGTGCTAGTAAACAGGGCAATTCCCAATCGACGGTTATTGATATACGGATTTTTTTATATTAGATTATAATTTTTAACGAACATAACTATATGGTTTGAGTCGTAAACATGTAATAAAATTACTTTTTAATTGAATTTGAGATTGTTCAAGGGTATATAAATTCTAAGAGTGTTTAGTAGATTGCATAATCGAATTATTTAATTAAAAAGTAATTTTACCATATGTTTACGTCTCAAACCCATATATAATGTTTGTTTAAAATTCTAATGTAATCTACCATCATTTCTTTCGATAATTTACAAAAATCTATTCTTCTCCCAAAATCGATGTGATCAAAAATATATTTGGCTTTAAAAAATATTGTGTCACGTCGATTTTGTATTAAAATTGAGATAGATCTTTTTCATTGCAAATACTCTTTGTCCCTTATTGATTTAGAAAAGAAAAATAATTTTGAAGAAAGTTTATATGAATGAAAGTGACCATAAATACTCTACATTATGTGTTCAACATAAGATTAAAGAAGAAAAAATATTGAACCACCACTTCCGAATCATCCTGTCTACCCCCATGGTTTCCAACCTGGACCGGCTCATTGACTACAATACTGATTTTGTAGAAATAATAGTCAAAGATAATAATTAACTTTCAACTATAAATTTGAAATTGCATAATTTATTAAATTTGTTTAGAATTTATATAGACCCAAATTTAATTAAAAGTAATTGTACTATTCATTCTCGTCCTTAATTCAAATATAATAATATTCGCTAATTATTAGAACTCATTTAAATTTATAAATTATGTAAATAGTTAATTATTATGATAAACTCGTCACAATAAGAAAACTAAGAAAAATAAACAAAAAAATCTACTGTGCACAAAATGAAATGCTGTAATTTTTTTTAATACGATGAGTATATTATTTGGACCATTTATCAAAAAAGTGATACAAATGCACATGGTCATCCTTATCCACAAACACCTCAGTTCAGCTCATGCGGGAGGCAGTGCCACACGCGAACATCTCGTTCAATATGACGCCACCACCTAGTTCTTCTTCATCATGAGGGTGTCGAACGCGCACTGAGACGGCTCCACCACCATCAGCCCCGAGTTGAAGAGGTGCTTTCTACTAGTTCCCCACGGTTGTGAGTTGAGGATAGAGGAAGAACTTGTCGATGTTAGTGATCACAATGAACATCAGCTTGTCGTAGAGCTTGAATTTTCTGTAGTTCCACTCGTTGTAACTTGTAAGCGTCTGTTCTTGAATAGGGGGTTCACTTCATATACGTTCAATCCGGTGGGTTTTCCATCCTGCTGCTCGGAGGGCCTCGACGGATTATGCAGATATGTTGTCTTCATTCCACAAAAGATCATCACATCTGAATATCTCCCACATAGGGTTCAATGATTCGACAAACACAGCCAACAACGGGCCATTGCCCTTTCTCCCACTTCGTACCAGTAAGTTTGCCACCACCAAGTTCAACTGCAACCTCGAGACATCCTTCAACCCATCAAGTTCATACCCCTTCTTAAGAGAAATCTTAGCAACGACCATGTCCAACTCCTGATAAATCCTTAAATCTTAGCATTGGGGTGTCAGGGCACGTTGAGTTTTCATCTATATGTTCTGGGACCGTCAGATCAACGGAGTTCTTCCCCTGCAATGTCAAAACGCACTTTCACCATCTTCGCCTTTGTTTGAACTCCATCCACCGATGCTTCCACGTTCACCAATCCTATATTGATCGTTTCATCTTTGAACTCCCTTGCAACAACGTCGAACCATGTAGGATTTCACTCTCATTAACGTAAGGGGTCACGGGAGCCTTGACCTTAATCTGATCCACGTCCACTACTCCTATCTCGATTCTTTTGACTATGATGTTTCGTGAGGCAACCTCGAGCCAATCTGTGCTTCTTAAGCCCCTAAGGTAGGTGTTCACATTGTGAAACTCGTCTTGCAGCTGCCTGGTGCAATTGATGGTGAAATATAGATTGTTAGTGACAAGAATGGCGATGGAAAAAAGGACAAAACAAAAAGTGAGTAATGTCAACGTGTATGACATCGTTGTTAGCCTTCATAAGAAAAATTCCAACAAATATTCCCTACAAACGTACAACATAATAAATTAAGCAAACAATTTAAACTTCTTTATGTAAAATAAAAAATGAAGAAGTAAAACAAATGGAAGCAACGACCGCTAAAACCGATTTATTGCCATGGGATGAGAGAGACAGACAGAGAGAGCAACGGATTTATTGCCATGGGTTGAAAGAATAAATGGTTCCAAAATAATTGGCTAATGTGGCTAATGTATTGTTTGGTCGAATTAAATTTTGAAATAGTCTAATAATTTTTATATAATTTGATAAAAAATATTTAATTTATAATTTATCAATTATTTAGGTAGACGTGTCAATTCCCAACTGATAGACACCTCAACTCGAGGTCTCACGTGACACATTTCCATTCTTTATTCTTATTTATTTTAAATTTTATTTTATTCATCTTTTCCATGTATTTTTCTAAAATCTAGAATCGTCATCTATGAATTGATCTGTACGTGATTTGTAGTTGAGTTTTCAGCTTTGCATAACTTATACTCCCTCCGTATTTGGATAAAAGCTCTACTTTGACCCGACACGAAAACTAAGAAAAGCTGGTAAAGTGTGTTTGAGTGGGGTAAAAGTTAGAAAGTAGGGGTATTGTTAATGAGGTTGTTAGTTTGTTAATAAAGTGGGTGTGGTTGTAGCAATTTAAAAGAAGAGTGTGGATATACCAAAACTAGTGAGTTAGCTTATTTTTAAAAATGAAAGGCATGTTATATTAATTTGATATTTTCAAATTAATATGCTAAGTTTAATATTTGATCTCCTAAGTTTAATTCATTTTGTTTTTAATCAAGGCAAGTGATTTGTTTCGTTAGTGATTGTTAATTAAAGAGATATGCTCGACTAAGTTTAATTCTTTGTTTCGTGGTTAATATAACGAGATTATTAAGTTTTGTTCTAAGTTTGATTCTTTGATTGACGAATTAGAAAGAAAAAAAAAACTGATTACAAAATGAAGGAAGAAAGCAATAAAAACTGGACCGAGAGAGAGAAATGGATCGATTTGGGCTGGATAATAAAAATGGAAAAGAAGGAGAGTTGATCGAGTGAAATGGATTTGGGCTGGAAAATTACGCACAAATCCATTTAATTAGTGTAGGTTAATTATTTGTTGTTGAAAAATTAGTGAAATTAATATTGGTAGAAGGTGGGGTCAAAATGGCAAGGGGTAGTAATTTAGAAAAGGAATAAGGGTATAAAGGTACAAAAAGCAGAACAGGACTTTTATAAAAATACGGTGGAAAAACGTGAAACAGGATTTTTATAAAAATACGGAGGGAGTAAGTAATTAGTGAATATTACTATACAATTTTTTTTAGTTCACAAAATAAATGGTTCTAAAATAATTGGTTAATGTATTGGTTGGTCGAATTAAATTTTTAAATAATCTAATAATTTTTATTTAATTTAATAAAAAATACTCTCTCCGTTCACAAGTAAATGTCCAGTTTGTTACAGTATACGTGTCCGCGAGTAAATGTTCAGTTTACTTTTTCATACAACACTACCCTCTTTACTTTACAGAAATTATCCTTTGTCATTTAGGATCTCACCTCACATCAACTTTATTCTACCTTTTTATCATCCAACAACTTTATTCTTACTTTTTGGTCAATACCATCTCTTTTTTGTCATTACCACTATTTTTTTGTCATTACCTCACTACCCCTACATCCTAACTTTTACCCCACTAACTTTCACTTTATCAACTTTCTTAAACTCTATGTCCAGCATAAAGTAGACATTTACTTATGAACGGAGAGAGTAATTAATTTTTAATTTATCAATTATTTAGGTAGACACATCAATTCCCAACTGACAGACACCTAAACTCGAGATCTCACGTGACATATTTTCATTAATTATTCTTATTTATTTTAAATATTATTTTATTCATTTTTTCCATATATTTTACTAAAATATAAAATTGGCATTAATGAATTGATTTTTACGTGATTTGTAGTTGAGTTTCCAACTTTGCATAACTTATAATTGTAATTAGTAAATATTACTATCCAATTTTTTTTATTAAATTTTGGCTGTATATAATTTTAAACAAGTTTTATAAATTACACACTTATAGATCAGAGTCGTGGTCAATAGGCCGATTCCGATGCAATCCCATGCGGCTCATTCCATTCTTTATTCATATTTATTTTAAATTTTAAGTTTTATTCATTTTTTTCATGTATTTTTCTAAAAATTAGAAACGTCATCTATGAATTGAGTTTTACGTTATTTGTAGCGGAGTTTTCAACTTTGCATAATGTTGGAAAATTTATTAGTATGAGTTTTGATGAATTCCAAAACCAACTGACCCCAACCGAGTAGATGTTGCCAGTTCCTAATGTTAGCTGTTAGGCTCGCTGTTTGAGCAATGTTTAGATTTTATCTTTACAGATCTCCAGCTGAAGACGGCAACATAGCAACACTCGGATACAACCCCGGATGAAAGATCGGATAAGGAACATTAGTTACAAGACTCTGCCTGATGAGAGAGCTATGCTTTTTGACAGCTGAGAGTTCAAGCCAACTGTTCAGTTGGAACATCAACTATAAAATGCCATCCGGTAAAGAGAATGATTCAAGAAGGGGGAAGCTATAAAGAAGTCTCAACATGAAGTTCAAAGTCAGCTGAGAGTTCAACGGTTCAGTCAGAACATCAGCTGAAGACCACTCAGATAAAGATCAAGATTTTCAACCGACTAACCGAGGTTGACTGTCAGAAAGGTTTGAATTTGAATTTCAAAAGGAAGTCACATGAGGGTTTGACCGTTCAGTCATTACCCCATTTGACCCAACACAAGGCTGTCTCAGATGGAAAGCAGAAGAGCTCAGATGCCATATCGGGAAAGTCTGCAGAGATGAGAGACAAGCCATCGCTTTCAACGATCAGAGATCAACAGCTCCTCCAACGGCTAGTTGATACTCTCCGCCTATAAATAAGAGGCCTTCATTCATTCGAGAGATAAGACACACACGCGAGAAAAAACCAGAGAGCAAAAAGAAAGAACAATATCCTTCACGAGCTAAACTGAAGTTAATCTCTTAGAACATCACTTGTTGAGAGTTCTAGAGTTAGTTAGTTTTGTGTCTTTAGATCGAACCTTGAGAACATCACTTAGTGAGAGTTCATAGAGAGTTAGATCACAGCTCACCTTCCGTTTGAGCTTTTAGTTGGAAACACATTTTTCTTTCACCTGAAAAGGTTTAGGATCCTACTCTTCCTGCAACTGAGTAGTTAGGTCGTTTAGTACCCGTAAACTAAACTGTAAGGTTGATAAGTACCCGCAAACTTATCCATAACGGTTGCTCAGCCCGCGTAAGCTGAGTGGTGTGTCCAGAAAAACTTGGACAGAGTTGTGTGGACTCACAACTCGCCGTAGACGTAGCAGGGTTATCTCCGAACCACGTTAAATTATGTGTGTCTGTGTTTATTTCTGTTCAGTTACTTATTGCATTTTCAACTGACCAAACTAACCGGCATACAAACTGCATATTTGCATACTCAACTGTTTTGGTTTTTGACCATCCCTACACTAAAGCGTGAGTTATTTTTACGAGTATAATTTCCACCACTTTCCGCACAGCACCACTATCACAGCTGAGTTCTCTTACTCAGTTGGGATCTCAACTGAGACTTTCTTTACTCAGCTGAAGTTTTTGGGGATTAAGCTTTCAAAGTTAAAAAATTCTAACTGGTGTATTCCCCCCCCCCTCCATACACCAGTAACTCGTATCGGGACCATCACATAATTTATAATCGTAATTAGTAAATATTAATATACAACTAAAATGAGAACAAATAGTACAATTACTCCTTCCGTCCACGAAATAAAGCCCTATTTACCCCAAAATATTTGTCCACGAAATAAAGTCCTACTTAGCTTTTTCCTACTTACATTTTCTACCCACAACAAGTGAGACTCTTTATTTCATGGACGGAGGGAGTATTTTTTATTCATTTTTGGGTCTATATAAATTTTAAACGAGTTTTATAAATTATGCACTTATAAATCAAAAATGTGTTCAATGGGCCAATTCCGACCCGGAACCATAGCGGTAAACGGATCAATTCCTAACCGACGGGTACTTAAACTCGGAAAATTTTTCTTCATTTTATGCATTTTTTTTCATGTACATTCTAAAATCTAAAATAGTCATCCATGAATTAATTTTCACGTTATTTGTAGTTGAGTTTCCAACTTTGCATAATCTATAGTTGTGTTTAGTGAACATTATTGTATGGCTAAGGACGTGAACGAATAGTACAATTAATTTTTCTTATCAAATTTTGGGTCTATATGTATTCTAAATGAGTTTTATAAATTACACACTTATAAATTAGAGTGGTCTACGGGCCGATTCTGATGCGGAACTATGGCAGTAGACAGGGCAATTCCAATCGACGGTTATTGATATACGGATTTATTTTAGAAATCGAAAGAAATGAGAATATATTAGATTATATTTTTTAACAAATATAACTATATGGTTTGAGTCGTAAACATGTAATAAAATTACTTTTTAATTGAATTTGAGATGTATTCAAGTAGGTCTGGCAAATCGTGCGTGTCGGATAGTTATCGTGTCGACCTGCTAACGACCCGACCTGTTAAGGCTAAATCTGAACACGGCCTGTTAAGGATTTGCTCGACACAACACGAATCCGATCCGAAATATGCACATATGTATACGGCACGAACACTACACGAACACGATAATAACACGATTTATATCGTGTCGACACAATACGACACGGCACGACACGATTAATGTCACCTAAATATGAGAGGATATTTATACTAGAGTAGCCTAAAACCCTAGGAAATATAATTAATAAGTAATATAAAAATAAAAAATAAAAAAGTAAATCTTATCAGGTTATACGAATCCGACACGAATCCGATCCAATAATTTCGTGTCCTTAACGGGTTATACGATAACGACCTATATCCGATAGGACTCGACACTAACCCATTAATTTCGTGCGGATTTGTGTCGGATTATCGTGTCGTGTCAAAAATTGCCAAGTCTATGTTCAAGAGCATATAAATTTTAAGCGAGTTTAGTAAATTACACAATCGAATTATTTAACCGTAAATAAAAATATAATATTTTTCTTAATATATCAATATTAATACTATCTAATAATTTTATTATTATTAAATATTAATACAATTTCCCGTCGATTTTCGATGGGTTATATGCTAGTTATTATATAAATGAAAACGACTCTACGTAAAAAGAAATCCTATGTGGCACCCTTCATATTCCACTATTCTTATTTATCTAAATTCTCAATTCTTTTGAATTTAAAATAATATTTATTATATTTATATTATATATGACATGGAAACAAAATTTTAACAAGATCAAATCTTCAAAATCTATATCTATCATATTTTAATATATTCAATATATATATGTGTATATATGGGGCACGACCGGCGACGATGGGCGCACAAATTGGAATGGGAGAGTTTTACGTACAGTTAGGGCTGTCGAAAACTTCGGGCCGGGCCAACCCGGCCCTGCCCAGCGGGCCAAAAGCATATATTCGGGCCGGGTCGGGCTAGCCCGAAATTTGTTCAGGCTGCTGAAAATGATGCCCAGCCCGGCCCCACGCGGGCCACCGGGCGGGTTGAGCCAAAGCAGCTCAAAGCTGAAAAAAAAAATCAAAATCAAAATCAGCCCTTGAAAAGCATACACACAACAAGTCGATACCCTTCTCTCCTAGAAATCACTTCACCACAAGCTATCAACACGAAAACCGCTAGACAATTGATACCCACAATTTAAAGAGGGTTCGTTAATTCAATAACAAGAAGAGGGAAAGTGAAATAAAAGCATATTTCTACCAATTATTGACAAATCGACAACAACAAATGGGTTCAAAAGATTGTCGCAGGGGAGGGATGAGAAACATGGGTTGAAAAGATTTACATAATGTTCAAGTGTTGACAGACTTAGAGTAGAATTTGAATAGAGAGAGAAATAAATAGAGAAAGAGAGAGGGGGGAGAGAAAGAGAAAGCCCGACCTTGAGATGTGGGGATGGCGGTGGCTGGAGTGTGTGAGTTTGGGTAGTTTATCTCTCTCTCTTGTAGATATAATATACTCCCTCCGTACGCGAAAAAATGTCCTACTTACCACATTTAAAATGTACACCAAAAAATGTCCCATTTCACTTTATGGACTTATATACCCTAAAAAATCTCATTTATTTACACTCATTTATCATTGATGGACCCACCTTCTAACAACTTATCACTACTTTTGTCAATACCACTACCTTTTTGTCAATACCAATATCCCTACTATTTAACTTTTACCCCACTCATAACAACTTTACCAGCTTTCTTAATACCTGTGCCAAGCCGTCTTTAGGGCATTTTTTCGCGTACGGAGTGAGTATATATTAAGAAAACAACAAATGAAAGCTTAAAACTTAAATCCTAATTAATAATAGGCAAAAATGCATAGAAAACCCTGACCTTTACTCATATTCTGGTTTAAAATCAATCTTTTTAAAATTCTCAAATTAAACTACGACCTTGCAATTTGACGCGATTAACTCCTCCGGCCGATTTTCCCCCAATTAATTTCACTGGATATCGGCCGGAGGAGTTAATTGCGTCAAATTGCAAGGTCGTAGTTTTATTTGAGAATTTTAAAAAGTTTAGTTTTAAATCATAATGTGAGTAAAGGTTAAGGTTTTTTTATGCATTTTCGCCGTTTATATATTTACTATGTTATAAGATACTAAAATTTAGTTTTATTTGGTAAAATGGATTGCCTTATTTGGTAAAATGATTATAAGTAAAAATAATGGTTTTATTCGTGAATAGTTACTGGTCGAATACAGTTAAAGGTCTCAACTCATGAGTTAAATGAAAAATTAAATATTTTGGCTTTAGAAAAATAGATATAAAATTACTGACCCTATCTCATATTTGAGTGTTAATACTTACACATGAATTGGTTGATACATAAAGCAAACTTAAAACTTCTCAATTTGAAATATAAAATAAAATGCTGACTTGCTCCAAATAGAGTACCATATAAATTTAAGTTATCGCATATTCTTTGAAAATTATACATAACTTTCATAAGATAAGTAATTGCAAAATCAATAATTACGGGTGGGTCGGGTAAGCCCGTCGGGCCGGGCCATTTCGGACCATTTTGACAATCCTACTACAGTACACAAAAAAAATGAAAAAGAAGAAAAATCATTGGTTAAAGAAGTTATAAGAAAAAAACAAAAGGAAGAAGAAAAATTTTATTAGGTAAGCATACATACATGATTACATACTATACACATCCTTTCAAAGATAAAATATTATTATTATTATTATTATTATTATTATTATTATTATTATTATATAAACGAAAAAACCTCTACGGAAAAATAAAATCCTACGTGGCACACCTCAAATCCCTCGATTCTCATTTATTTAAATTCTCAAACTTTCTCAATTTATTATTATTATTATTATTATTATTTTATATATACATACATATATATATATATATATACTAAAAATCTAACTCTTAAAATATTTTCTCAATAATCATATTTATAACTTAGATAATATGATACAAATACTTTTTTATTAAATTTTGGGTATATATAAATTCTAAACGAGTTTGATAAGTTATGTATTTATAAATCAAAATCGTGGTCAACAGACCGATTCCAACCCAAAATCGTGGCAGTAGACAAGCCAATTCCCGACTGACGGGTACCTCAACTCAAAAAAAAATTTATTTTATGCATTTTTTCCATGTATTTTCTAAAATCTAGAATCGTCGTCCATGAAGTGGATTTCGAACTTTGCATAATGTTTAATTGTAATTAGCTAATATTACTATACGACTAAGGACGAGAACGAATCGTACAATCAAATTTTTTTATTAAATTTTGTGTCTATATAAATTGTAAACGAGTTTCATAAATTATGCACTTATAAACCAGAGATGTGGTCAATGGACTGGTTTCCACTAGTAATCGTGGCGGTAGACGGGCCAATTCCTAACCGACGGGTATTGCTATACAGATTGTTTTAGAAAGGAACACAAATGGCCAATTTTTTAATCGGGTTTGAAACAAGAACAAGAATATAAATTTCAAACAGGTTTGATCCTAACACACCATTTCAAATTGTTTGATTAATCGTCTTTGTTGGAAAACGTTGAATGTGTAGGAAAATTGACATAAAAATTACTAATGATATTTTGAGGGACCAGTTCCAACTCATAATTGTGCACGTAGATGGGTCGATTTAGTACCAGCGGAACAACTTTATTATAATTAAGGATATTTAGCGTCACATTTATTTCATTTAGACAATCTTAAAAAAAATTATTAAATAAATGTGAGACAAATAGATATTTGCTTTAAAAAAAAGAACCACCTTAATTCTCATACAAAATCAATACATGATAATATCTTTGAGAAATAAATAGTTTTTGTCCTATATTAGTTTTGAGAAGAAAAATATTTTTAAAATTATCTGTGAATTAAATTTGTTTCTTTTATGAGTATTACTTAACAAAAAAAAATAATTAACAAACAATACCTTTCTTATACACTAGTTTTTTATAAAGCAAATGGATCGTCCGGTTGCTGCACCCAAATGTTGCCATTTGTTTTAAATCTCAAAAGACAAGAACAATTAAATTCACATAAGACAAAATAAATTGTGTAAATGGGAACACAAACAAGAACATGAAGAGTGTTTGAAATCATAATTTCAATAAAAATTGTATGAATTATATATGTTAAATAGGCAATGAATCTAATATTTTTAGTTTTTCTTATACATCTAACAACTTATTTGTTGAAAAAGTTTTTGAAGTTTGTGTTTAGGTGATGGATATTTTTTTTCCTTATATATGTCGTCCTTATAAAGTAATATATTTAGAGTATTTTAATTTGGATTTTTTTGGTTTGGGGGGGTGGGGGGGGGAGGAAATTGGAAGAAGAGTTTTATTAGCGTTTGAACAGTGTGACCCAATGAGTTCGTGACGTGTATAATATTCCAGTTCGTTTTAAGTATGAAAGCTATGAATAGTAATGCGCACTGAACTATATGCAAAGCGCATCAATTTAAATATTAGTCTCTATAATGAGCTTCTAAAAATAATTTTCAGCCCATACTAAAAGAGCTAGAGCTCGTGGCCCCTAATTTTGGGCCGAAACAAAAATAGGCTGATAATATTTTTGAACACTTGTCTAGTAATCTCCACCATCTAGAAGGAAATTATGAAGTATTTAACGACAATTGACCTTAGATTTGGGGTTATGTTGACACGTTTCGAGAACGGAACAGCTGTAACGTTGTTTACCAAGACCTTATAAAAATTGAACAATTTGGATTAAGGATTTCAATGGCTTATGGAACTAGTGTACAACCTATCGAAAATCGACGAAAAATCACATTATGCTATAATATTAAGTATGTAATCGTAAAAGTAATAAATATTATCTACATAGATGAAAGTTATTTCAACAATTCATTAAAGAAGTCTTACAAAAGTGATGAACTATAAAGTTATTTCTTCTTTTTTATTCTACCTCCTTTTAACTTATTTTTATTTTTATATATTATTTTACAATTTATAAGCATAAAAATAATTTAATATTAATTCGAAGTTAAAATATTTCGACAATTGATCAAAAGAGTATTTTCTTTGATTTTATTTCAATTTCTTTTAGCGGCACAAAATCAATAGAAATCAAATAATTTTTTAGAAACTAAACATACTTTAAAAGATTCATAATTTTTTAGTAACTACCTCACAATTTGACAAAAAATTATTGCATACGATGCCAATTGTTGTGTACGTCTGATCATCTCGTCACAAATTAAAATTTTGAAATATCTTCTCATCAAAGACGAATGTACCTTACCGGGAGCACGTGCGCCCACATTTTTCTAAATTTGTTTTACAATTATACATATATTTTAGAGAATATCATGTGATGTAGCTATAATGAACATTAATGTATAAATTTTGGTCCACCCTCTTCATAAATATAAAATTTGGTCATTCTTTTGACATTGGAATGGATCTATCTTTAATAAGGACGGCGCGGGTCACGGGTCTAGACGCGGGCAGGTTTGGGTCGATTTGGTACATCTGGTACAAATATGAGTCTTTATATCAACTTGCAGCAGAAAACTTTCTACTGCTATCTTTCTCAATCGATGCACCATTTTCACTGATTTAATCATTTTTCTGATCCGTTCATTACCTTAGGAAGTCAATTCCGATCAATTTCATCCCAAATTTTGTTCAAATCACTCAGATTTAGGGGGAAATCGGACCACGATTCGATTTCTAGGGTTTTTTCATCGCCGGAATTTTATTTGCGTTTTCCTGCACCGTCGTCGGTTGTTTTTTTTTTAATTTCTGACACCACAGTTGAGGTCTCCTTGATATTGCGACTATTTTGTTGGTGGTGGTGAAGCCACACTCTCGTTCGCCGGAGTTATTTTCGATGTGTGTTTTTGGTTTGCTGTTCGCGACTTGGTACTATTGGTACAAATGGATTCCGTTTGTTCCAATAGTACCAATACTTTGGAACAATTGGAACTAATAAGTCTAAAATAGTACCAAAAAAAATATACCAATAGTACCAAATGTGTCAATAGTACAAGATGTCTAATACCCGCCCTAACCGATCCGCGCCAGCCTGCATCTTACCTGACCCGCTCCGCATTTTATTAAGGGTATTTTTGTCCCAAATTGAAACAAATGGCTAAAATTTATAATTTTGAAGAAGGTGGGCCAAAATTTATGTTTAATGGTCATTATGGCTATTTCAAAATTTGTCTCTTATATATTTGTATGTGTATTTTAATTAATTATGTAATAAAATAGGTAAATATTAAACTCAATCCCCAATACATTACGCATTACTCAAACATGAAGCTTGAATATGAATTAATATAATTTCGATGCTATTTCATTTCAATTTTCAAATTTGATTATTATAATTTATATATGGTGACATTAATTAATTATTTGCATTCTTTCAGGGCTTCCATTCTCTCATAACTTAAGTACTTTAGTTAGTAGAAATTTCATTTCAGTTTTAATTTATTGAGTTACATGATTTTGATTTTAGGGAATAAGATATTGAATTGTGTATATTATATTTTTAGGTTACTTTTTCAATCAATTTTTATGTGTATTATTATTTTTGTAGCTATAAACTTAAATAAATATAAGATTAATTCATATGATTTTTAAATTTACTTTGTAATCATGGAAAGATTTTATAAAAGAGCATTAGAACCATCATTTGTTATTTGAAAAAAACTGATGATAGTACCAAATTAAGTTAGAAAAATTTGATGCAAAAGACCTTCATATTGATTCGAAGTTAAGAATTCAAGTTTTGAATTATAATCCAAATATTTCAAATGAAACAATGTAGTAATATTAATGTTTCGATTGTAATTGACTTGATTATTATGTAGTAATTTTTTTTAGCGTATTATATTTTATCGTTATTTTGTGCTCCCTCGATGAATTTTTTTTTATTCGTCTCTGCTTCTCATGTTATCGGTAGGTTATTGATGAATATAATGAAAACCAAAGAATTTATTGGACAAAGATTTTTCATTATTCAAGCCGAAATTATGTATACAAATATTTTTACAAACATATGATATGAAAACTTCTTATAAAAAATATCATATATATTAGAAAACTTATATTACGTGTCAAATTTTCAAGTTTTGGAATGATTTCCAATCAAATAATATATAACTTAATAAATTGGTCAAATTATTATATTAATAAAATCAAATTATTTATTTAACCAATTATATTGATAAATTAATATTGACAATTTAATAATTGGTTAAATTAAAAAATTTAATAAAATTAATTGGCCAAATTAAATATGAAGAGCAAAACAAATTGCGAGATGGGAAAATATACATTGATTTTGAGTATTTATAAAGATTTTCAAAGAGTGATGTTATTGAAAAGCGATGTGGGATAGAAAACTTTATATTAAATACAAAGAAGACACAAATTAAAGAATTTAGGAAATACAAAATATACGTGGCAAAATATATTATATATTATATAAATAGCTACACACACTAATACACGTTTTAAATACAATCTACTATGCAATTTATATTTGAATATTATATTTGGAAGATTTTTATCGATACATATTTTTGAAAATTTAAATTTACAATACACATTAATTTGTTGGACAATCTTATGTACACGATTTTTTAGAGGTTATATAACATATAATTAAGCTTTAAATATATTTACTTGTTGAAGGAGATTTTCATGATTTAGGTAGATTTTTATTCTATATTTGATTATGGAAGTTTTAAGAGTATTAAATATTAAATAATAGAACATATGAATAAACATATAAAATGAAGATTTAAGATAAATAGAAATACTCAACTGAGGTTGCGCCATGTAGGACCTAAATTCAAGTAGAAGCTTCGAATCCGCATCGGACGGGAAATTACATTATGTTATAATTTCTAAGTATGTAATCATAAAAATACTCTAATATTATTTATATGAGAGTAATATTATTTTTATTGTGGCATGTTAGTTGTTAGTATTTTTCCTACACTCATAGTAAACTCAATTTTTTGCACTTCCTTTTACAAATATTTTAATTTGATTACATTTTATTGAAATCTGTAAGCATGAACATTAAAATTTATAATATTATTTTGGAGTAATAATATTTCGATAATTGATACAAAAAAGTTTTACTTTTGATTTTATTACACTTTTTTTAGCCACAAGAAATCAAACTATTTTTTTGTTGTACAAACTAAACATAGCTCACAATTTGTCAAAGATTTCATTATATACGATATTAATTGTTGTATACATCTAATCATCTCGTCACAAATTAACATTTTGAGATATCTTTCGTTATTGTACTAATAAGATTGCAATGTATTATTAGTGATACTTAGCTTTGATCATCTCGTTCCACATTAATTGTTGCAATACTTATAAATCATCTCGTCCCACATTAATTGTTGTAATACTTATTAAAAAAATTATTAATTAGGTCAAAATTAATTTTATTATAAGAAAATATTACTCTTTTTATATAAGTTCTCCGATTGGTGATGGGAAAATAAATATTGATATTGAGAATTTATGAAGGTTCTTCAATAGAGGAGTTTTATTAAAAAGTGATGTGGCTATAAATTTCTATATTAATTTATATAAATATGAATGAAAAATGCATAAGATGTAGATTTAAAATAAATATGAATAATGAATGAAGAGCGTGCTTTTGTAACAATCTATAATTTTGTTATATTTATATGGTCAACATAAATTATTATTTGGTAAAAGTAAATACATAAGAGACAATTTTAATTGAGAAAAATACATTTCATGTCTAATAATACTTTCATAAAGCATAAAAATACTTCCATTTAGGTTGGAATTAAATGTCACAGCCCCAAATCCCGAGTGATGGCAAAGCCGGAGTGCGACTAGGGGTTGGATTATAGAAGCGGGGAAGAAGGGGGAATAAATACTGAATAGATGCCTTAACTAATAATATTAAACAAGATGATATCTATGAACCGATTTCATTAACAAAAGAGAGTTGATCTCGAAGGATCACTCGATGAAGTTGTTATCAGAGTAGACTAAGTTTAAAGTACGAAACTTAGACCAGAAGTTATACATCAAAATGAAATAGTTTTGCAGCGGAATAACATAGACTGAAACATTGTTCTTCTTTCCTATGTATAACTCAACTCAACCTCCGCCGCTTCCGTCACTCAACCTGCACATTTATAAATACATGCAGGGCTAAGTATAAACATACTTAGTGGGCACAGTGCCGAAAACATATCATAAGAGTATAGATTAATCCGGCATCTCAAAAAGTAACGCATCAGGGTTTTTCATCAAAGGCCCGTGCTTACTAAATATTTTCTTTTCTTATAAATCACTCAGCCGAGCATTTTCTGACTGTTGTTACGTTCAACTTGCCCAACTTCTGTTTCAACGCCAGGGAAGAGTTAACTTCTTCCCCGCACGTTCTATTCACCGTGGCTGGCTACCCCTTAACAGAGTACCACACACACCGGCTACCGTGTACACTAACTCTGGAAAACCCTTCCGATTAACTCATAATCCGATTGATTAGTTAACCCCCCTTTGGCTAACTCAGAAAGGCAAAAAAGAACTCACATAAAATAAATCTTTTATGCACTGATAATCAATTTGAAAACACACTTATCAAAGCAGTAAGTAAACATTTTAGAGCATCGCTCATTTTATTTGATATATAAAAAAAGCCCACCTTAGGCGATATACAGAACAATTAAAGCTTTCATCTTCGGTCTTCTGTCCTTTCTTCTATTTGCGACTTCCTCCTTCTATCGCAATCAAACATGCTTTAGTAAATCGGTCGAGACGATTAAAGAAAAAGCAATTCGAATTCGGTTAAGTCTTTTAGGCATTTGCACTTTAACTAATCTCTTTTGATTAACGAAGAAATGAGACTCGAACACGTCTCGTTTAGAACTAACTCGGTTCCTTACTCGACATTTAGATTAGTTAAGGATGGAAGTCGATAACTCTTAACGACTTAAAAGTTCTTAAAGAATTAAGTTCAAAAGAATTCAATTTAAGAAAATGAGTTTTGGACATTTTCTGCACAAGGCAGTAAGTCAGGAGCCTCTACAGAACAGAATACTTCGAAACAGGGGATGTGCTTTATGTCAAAATAAAGACACGGATGTCTAGTTTACTGTTCAATTTGCGGATCTCGATTTTGTTAAACGAGCTAAGAGTAATGGCCGTTTCCGTGAAGGGTCGCAAAACTGCCGGGAAACCCTAATCGCTTGTAAGACTCGACGCACAATTCCCTAGGTTCGATCAATGCTATACAACCTTTAGGTGCATGAAATTTCTATCATATAACAGTCAACACACACACTCATTTAATGTGAACACCTTCACGTTTCTCGATTAACAAAACAAGGAGCACTTTCTCGTCTTTTCAACTAACCAATTATTTAACAAATTCCATTTCAATTTCAATTCAATTTTAATATTCAACTTCTATTTTCTATTTCATAACCTATATGAAATCTTCATCAACTTCATTCCTACTTATTAATCAACTACGAACTCAAATCAATCAACATATAAAGTCTCGATTCCTTATTTCTTCTTTTACGTACTTACTTACTTTCTTCGATTCTTGAAGTTTTACTAATTCAATTCAAATCAAATTAGTTTCTATCATCTTCTTACTTAGTAATGAACATCTTAACGCATTAACATCATCATAAACCATTACTTAACTAATCCATGTCATTTATATCGGTCTAAGAACTCGATTGTCCAAAGTTGTTAGTTAATTCTCAATTAATTCAACAACTAACTTATCATACTAACAATCACTAATATTCAATTAGTTTTCTCGTTCGATTTTCCTATCGACGATTACGCTCAACTCTTCGTCTCTTACGAAAAGTTTGACGTTCTTAGATTTCATTCAAACTTTACAATTAGCATCATTAACTACATAGATTAACTAATATGTAAATCATAAGTCCATATCAACATCAAAACTAATCATATCGACGATTCTTCCTCTCCAACGATTTCGTTTTTTATTTTTAGAAAAATCTAAATTAAATATATGTTGAACTACATGCTTCCTACATCATATATATCAAATCATATCATTAAAATCATAACAATTGCTCAATCAAAATCATGCTTCTTCATCTCTTACATTTTCATTTTTATTTTTAGAAAATTCTTAAACAATTCCTACACCAACATACTAATACATAGAAACATATTCCACAAATCAATCATCCAAATTCAAGTTAAATCTTCACCAACTAGCTCATGTAATTTTCAAAAATTACCCTATTTCTTCCTACATGATTTATTCTTGATTTCAACCATAGAAACTCAATCCTATGCATTAATAATCATGTAATGATCTTAGAACATCAATCCTACTTCTCTTAAATTTTTCGAAAATTTCAAGAATTATAGAATAGGATTTTTGTTCGGATAGAAGTGAAGAGGAGGCTCTCACCTTGCTAACTACGAACTCAGATTCAAAATCGATCTGAAGATGAATAAGTTATGGAGCTTGGATGCTTGAAGAACTTGATGAACATACTTGAAGATCTTGAAGAAGTGAAGAACAAGAGAGAGAAGAGAGAGAGAGAGATGGGGGGACGGTTTAGGTGGGGAGGAATGAGAGAGAGAGTGATGACTAAGAGAGTGTTTAAGTTGATAAAGTAGAAAATATAAAAAATGGATGACTAAGGGGGGGTATGTGGCGGTTGGGAGGTGTAATTTTAATTCAAAAAAATCTCGATTACGGGTCTAATACTGCGTATTGAAATCGATTAATTAATTTTTTAGACGGTTACGTTTCCGGCGAAAACTAATTCGACCATTAGATCGGAAATAATTTACTTAGTCGGAAAGCATAATTCGATTTCCGAAATCCAAAGAAAAGTTGAGACATGACAGTCCAAATTTCGCCCGGAAAAATAATTAAAACTGACTTTTTCCAAAAGACTCGTATGGCAAAATAAGTGAATGTAAAGTCAGACGGTTTTTCGATCTGAGTTCTCGAACGAAAATTCTATTGGACGCGAAAACCCTAATACAGTAGTCGGTTGAACGACTTCTGGAATTTATTTTCAGAAACAGATTTCACCGTTAGTTTTAAAACTGAATTTCCTTAACTTAGGCGTGCAAAGCCTTAATTAATTAACAACTTTTTATTTTAGTGACGGAAGAAATATCTGAGATATTACATTAAAGCTCAATGAAAGAAAATATTAAAGAAGAAAATATGACTAATTGAACAAAAAGATTATTGTTTAAATTTGAATCATCCCGTCCAACTATTAAACATAATGTAGGATAACTATTAGTCTATGATACACTCAAATAGTCACATATAAGAATTAATATTGACAACATAATAATTGATACAATTAAATTTAAATTAAATTTGAATTCAATTTAATAAGAATAATGTACAATGGCTATTAGTGTATAATACACTTGAATAGTCACAAGTAAAAATCTAAATTTTGTATACATCTAATCATCTCGTCATAAATTAATATTTTGAGATATCTTTCGTTATTGTACTAATGAGATTGCAATGTATTATTAGTGATACTTAGCTTTGATCATCTCGTCCCACATTAATTGTTGCAATACATATAAATCATCTCGTCCCACATTAATTGTTGTAATATTTATTAAAAAAATTATTAATTAGGTCAAAATTAATTTTTTATAAGAAAATATTACTCCTTTTATATAAGTTCTCCGATTGGTGATGGGAAAATAAATATTGATCTTGAGAATTTATGAAGGTTCTCCAATAGATGAGTTTTATTAAAAAGTGATGTGGCTATAAATTTCTATATTAATTTATATAAATATGAATGAAAAATGCATAAGATGTAGATTTAAAATAAATATGAATAATGAATGAAGAACACACTTTTGTAACAATCTATAATTTTGTTATATTTATATGGTCAAAACAAATTATTATTTGGTAAAAGTAAATACATAAGAGTCAATTTTAATTGAGAAAAATACATTTCATGTCTAATAATACTTTCATAAAGCATAACTTCCATTTAGGTTGGAATTAAAGCTCAATGAAAGAAAATATTAAAGAAGAAAATATGACTAATTGAACAAATTAAAAGATTATTGTTTAAATTTGAATCATCCCATCCAACTATTAAACATAATGTAGGATAACTATTAGTCTATGATACACTAAAATAGTCACATATAAGAATTAATATTGACAACATAATAATTGATACAATTAAATTTAAATTTAAATTTGAATTCAATTTAATAAGAATAATGTACAATGACTATTAGTGTATGATACACTTGAATAGTCACAAGTAAAAATCTAAATTTTGTATACATCTAATCATCTCGTCACAAATTAATATTTTAATTATTAGCTCCAAATATGCGATTTCTTGCCATACCCTTAAAATACGAAAATAAAATAAAATTATTATAAAATAATAAGAATTAAAATTTGAATCCAATGAGGAATATTGTATCTCCTAGAATATTATCGAATAAGGAATGTTTTGAAAATATTAAATATTATAGAATATATGTATAATAATAAAAATTGATTAAAATGAAGATTTAAGATAAATATGAATACTCAATAGAGAATGCGCTATGTAGGACCTAAATTTAAGGAGAATGCTCGAATCCACATTGGTTTAAATAATACATACATATATATATATATATATATATATTAACTAGATTGACACGGAGTATTATTTACTACTCCCCCGTCCCACTCTTTCTCTACATTTTCTTAAATAATTTCAAATAACGAAACAATCAATTTTTCTAAAGTGATAAGACTATTTTTGTATCCCTTATTCTCAATTTCTATACTTAACAGTAAGTAGATAAATTAAGGGTAACAGAGAGAATATATATTGTCCAATATCTCATGTAGTTTGCAAGTTATACAAATTAAGTGAGAATTTATACCAATTCGGCGATTCCCAAAAAAGAAAACAATAGGCTTTGAACAAAATATTTAATAACATAAACATTTAAATAAGATAATATCGTGTGATATAGTCATAATGAACATTAAAATATAAATTTTGTCCCACCTTCTTCATAAATATAAATTATGACCATTTTTTGAACTTAGGACCTAAATACCCTTTTCCCCCTTCTATTTTTGATCCAACAATCTTTGATCCATTTTATTGACACTTGTTTTCCTTTCCAAGTTTTTTTCTTTCTTTTTTTTTCCAGTTTTTCAGTTTTATTTTCCAGTTTATTTCTTTGATCCAGTTTATTTCTTTGATCCAACAATCTTTGATCCATTTTATTTTCCAGTTTTCTTCTTCTTTTTTCTGTTTTTTTTTCTTATTTTCCAGATTTTTGACACTTGTTATTTCTTTTTTTTCCAGATTTTTTCTGTTTTTCTGTTTTTTTTTTCTAGTTTTTTTTTTAATTTCCAATTTTTTGTTTGCCTCTTTATTTTTTGTTTGCCTATTCATTTTTTTGTTTGCCGCTTCTTCTTTGGTCAAGATTCGAGCGAGGGGAGTCGAAGGCCTCGGAGCGAGCCGAAGAAATCTAAATTGTTGCCCGACGATTATCCTTATATTAGTAATCGGAGCGAAGGCGGAGCCGCAAAATCGGAGCGGTATAACTTGAAATAATTGGAATGTTCGTCCCAAGAGTACCATATCATAACTTGGAACATTTGGAACTAATTCGACAATTCGCCCCAATTGTACCAAATCTGGAACTATTGGCACTAATAAGGCTAAATTCGTACCAGAAGTACTAGAACTATTGGTACTAATATGACTAAATTTGTACCAGAAGTACCAAATGCCTCATACCCGCCCGACCCGACCCGCGCCCGCCCACGTCCGACCCGACCCGTTCCGCGTCTTATTAAGGGTATTTTAGTCCCAAATTGAAAAAAATGGCCAAAATTTATAATTTTGAAGAAGGTGAGCCAAAATTTATATTTTAATGGTCATTATAGCTTTTTTAAAATATGTCTCTTTAAACAAACTACTCAACATATATCATCATTTTCACATACCCATATTTCAAGCACTTCAAATGCTAACATTTAAAATATAATGATATTTAAAATGAGTTTCTAAAAATCAACCACATATTTAATTTTTTATACTCAAACATGATAACAATATTCATGACAACTATATGTACCACATATGTACATACATATTTATAGGGTTAATTGTCTGTAAATTTCAAACGTTTTTGTGAATTCTGGTATTGCACCAGTTTTTAAGATTGTAGTATTAAAAATCAAAACGTTTCAATTTGTCTCAATTTAATCACGAAAATCGATTTCCCAATTTAAAAAAATGATATAATAACGAGTTTCTAAAAAACAACCACATGTTTAATTTTTAATAGAAAATATAAAATGGGGTTTAATTTTTGATACTCAAACATGATAACAATATTCATGACAACTATATGTACAACATACATACATATTTATAGGGTTAATTTTCTGAAAATTCCAGACGTTTTAGTGAATTCGGTATTGCACCAGTTTTTAAGATTGTAGTATTAAAAACCAAAATGTTTCAATTTATGTCAATTTAACTACGCAAATCGATTTCCCCCAATTTAAAATTTATGTGGCACTCCCCGTTGCCACGTTGTACACACCGGACGGCGAACGAGAGGTTAATCTCGCATTCTGAGGTTAATCGAAGCTACTAGTTGCTCATGCTCAACCATTTTTGCTCGCATTCAAAATATTCAACCTACAAACTGAAATCAAAAGCAATGCAACACTAATCGATCACCTAAAGATGGGCCGACACTGACCTATACACCCCTCTTGCAAATTTATCTCCATTACTCCCCTTCGATTTGCCCTAATGAAATGAGTGAAAGAGAGAAAAATTGGGAAATAAGTTAAATGAGGAGAAACGACGTCGTTTTAGGTGTGTTTGGGTTAATTGGAAATGACGTCATTCTCGTTCGCCGTCTGGTGTGTACAGCGTGGCAATGGGGAGTGCCACGTTAAATTGGGGGAAATCGATCTGCGTGGTTAATTAAATTGAGACAAATTGAAACATTTTGGTTTTTAATACTACAATTTTAAAAACTGGTGCAATACCAAAATTCACTGAAACGTTTGAAATTTACAGACAATTAACCCATATTTATATAATTACGTATAGGAAAAGAAAACAATACATGAAACATTGAATTTAATTATTTTTTATTTAAAATTGTACATGTATCTAATCTAAAATTATAGAGTCTAGGTGACAGATCATTATGTGTGTATATCTCACTAGGTCCCATCAACAATGACATAAAATAACTTCTCTTATCTGTTGAAGGTAGTTATGTTAGTTAATGTTCAAGCATGCTTACATTTAAAGTGTTTGGAGCAATGGGAGACAAAATCAATTGGTATAGATACGTAGGAATAATTTCTCAGCATGCCTTCAACTAATTTATCCCAATCTAATAAAGACCATGACTTCACAAAAGCAAAAACAGAAGACATAGAATATGAATGTGATTCCTACATGAATTGATTTTGTTGAGAATCATCAATTTTCCTGTTGAGATTGCTTAAGATAATGCTTAAAGTTGAAACAACCTAACCAGGTGAAAATTCAAATCTTCCAATAAAGAGTGGAGAATAAGTTTCTCTTCTTCATTAAGGATTTCTGTTTCAAATATAAATTTATGTATGTAGTTTGAGTTTAATTTGAACTATTGATGAACTATATGAGGTACGTGAATATATATATATATATATATATATATATACAAACAAAATATTAATATAGTGGTAACAGTTGATTTACTTCGCGACCAAATGTAGTATAAAACTTATTTTTAGATGAAAAATTGAATACATGTATAATAATAATCGTCCAATAGAAAAATCCAAAAAAGGAACAATTTACATTTGAAAACAATTTACAATTTACTCTGTTGATATGAATTGTCCTACTGTTTGATTGAGTGTAAAATTACCGAGCATTTATTTTTCTCGTGTCCAAGCGCATACCAAATTTGAGTGAATTGTTACAGTTGGTTTGGGCTTAGTTATGTTGGTCATGTTAATGTTTTATCTCATTTTGAACAACACATGAGTTTGATATGGAAGAAAAGAAAAGCGAAACTGTGGAAAGCTCTTTGGATTTGCATTGTTTGGAATAACTGGAATCATAGATATGGGGTGAATTTTAAGGACGGAATGAGCAACAACGGTGATTTAATTGAGTTTATTAGCTTTTGGTTTTGGATTTCGAATCTTTTTCCGAGTTTCTCTTGCTATAGCTGGGCAAATTGGATTTGCAATCCTTCTCATTGTCTTGAATTGTTAGATTAGCGTTGCTTGTTGTGTTACTTTTCTTGTAACTTCTTTTTGGGTTGCACCCCTTGTGTGTGATTGAATAAATTTTACTTAAAGAAAAAAACATTTGAAAAACAAGTAAAAGATGTGTATGCTAAATTATTGTAAATGGTTCGTCTAAGACTAACAAAATTTATTTGTCAGGTTCTTGATTAGGGATGTAAAACCAATCCAATTCATGAATTAATTGTTACTTAGATTAAACTATTTGATGTCTCTAAACACTATATTCAAATTTCTTTGACATGTTGACTTGAATCACTTGCCGAGGATCGATCAGTAATTCCGTGCTTTAACTAATTAATTAAACTCAAAAGTAAATAAACATAGTGCCTTGTCTTCCATATATATGTATCTTATCGAGTGTGACATGACTGCATAATTATGTTCGTTAGGTGTGTGTGTATGTGTGTGTGAATCATGCATGCATTCTTACTTACTCTTAAGTGTTTGTTGAAATTAAATAATTAATCTATTTAATAATGACACTTTCTTGTATGTTGGAGTCATATTTGGCTTAATCAGGGTTAAGTCATGATTAGGAGTAATATATAAAGAGAAAATATGTAGATGTAAGGTCCTAAAAAAACAAAAGGATGTATATGTACAGCAAATTCAGTTTATAACTTTGTACACTTTCATCCGCTGAGAAAATAAAATTTGGGATCGGATACCTATAGAAGATGGTGAGGTAGGTATTATTTACTTTTTATTGAGTACAATAATTATTTGAATATGTGTGCATTTCAAGTAACTATTCAACTCCACATCAATGATAGCTTAAATCTTGCTACTATCATATACACTATATTTCTCCAATCTTCCACTATCATGCTACCCATTCGGATTCAACTTGATGAGTTTTACCATCACCAACATCTTTTAGGTTGAGTTTTTCTTATACTCCCTCTCTTCCGCAAGAAGTGCTCATTTCATTTGGACAAATATTATGGTGAAGGAAAAAAATTGGTTAAAGTGGTATGACCCACAACTTTTGAAAAGTTAATTGTTTTCTTATTTAGAAACAAGTCATTTGTTATGGGACACTTCGATATGGAAAACGAGTCACTTGTTCTGTGACGGAGGGAATAGTAATTTTTATTTTTTTTTGACATAGTTTGTGAGATTTTACACAAGAACAGAGATTCAAACAACACACCTTACTATTGTAAAGAAGCAGATCAAAAAACATTCACAATTATATATGATAGCTTATTTGCTTATATAAAAAGCTTGAAACTTCTAGAGTGGCGTAATCTTTTGGGGGCCACATTTGGGAGAAATATATAAATTTTTGGATAACCACAATATCAGGAATTAATTTTTTTGGATAAATGACTTTGATTTGGATGTAACAACTCACAGAAAGTTCAACATGATACATTAAGTCTATTTTAATTTATTTTCATCAATCGTACGATGGAATGTTCCACAGTACTTGTTCATGTTTACCAATAATATCCATATTTTTTAGCTGCTCATTCACATTACCGTAATTTGGCTCCAAAAGAAAAGAAAATGATATAAATAATGAGACAATCCAAAAAGAAATATTATTCAATACAAGAATAATCGATGAAAAAAGTAATTAAAATTTGACTATAATTTAGATTAAACCGGTGAATATTGAAAACCTTGGCTGCGAAAGATTAAAGGGACAAATAAAGAATAAAGTATAAATTCGTATCGTGGAAAAAAATGGTGACAAAAGAAGAGAAGAAAAAAAGAAGATTGGTGGAATGGTGGTAGTAGGGGGTAATGTGCGGCGTGATGTGTGGAGCGATGAATGTGGTTGGGTGGGACCCTCATCTCATCAACAACTCATGTTCGTTGACACTTGTGATTGCTTGACCATCTATTATTATCCCCCTTTCCTTATTTTCCAAATTTGGCGGGTAATTTTCTAATTTAAAAAAAAAATAAACTAACAATTAAATTTAAAGTCTGTCGGCTGCATCACGGTGGACTCAAAGCTAGGCCAACTCTCGCAGATGGGTAATTTTCTATTTCGTTTATCAAAGTATTGTGAATTCACAAAAAAATATGTTGGTAGGTCTCACCATAAAATAATTATATAATATAAATTATATTTATTTGAATGAACGTAAGTTAAGAAGGATATAAATCTTTGTAAATATTTGAGAATAAATATACAACACAAAGTTGATTTTATTAGATTTAGAGTATACTTTATAGGGAGGTGATGTGCTACAAACCAACCGTTAACACATATCATGAGCATCACATTGAATTTGTCCATTTTAGATGATTTTATTTAATTTTTAATATTATATTTTATTTTAATACCTTACAAGTTATTATTAATAGCATTGAATTTACAAATTAATAGCAATCAAGGCACAATTGTTCTTTTTCTTTAAACATCAAAGAAATGAATAAATAGGACAAATTGAGCTTCAATTTAATTAAAATGTAAATTTAACAATCTTAATAATAATTTTTAAAGTAATAAATAAAATAAAATATTAAAAATTAAATAGAATCAAGTTGAAGTTAATAAATTGAGAGTAGTGTTAACGGAAAGTTACCCCTCATACTTTATAAAGCCCTGCACCTTTACTCCGATTTCTTTTAGTACATGTTAGAGAAAGATTAACAACGATAAAACCCTAATCGGCTCTCCCATAAAATGAGGAATGTTATTAAGCTGTAAGACTCGAGGTTATGTCTTTATCCATTATGAATATAAATTATTATTTTTGTATCTCAATCTATCGTTAACATAAATTATTAGTATTATTATTTCCGACCTTTATTAAGCGCGGTAATATTAGTTAATGTATTATTAAGGCCGCTCTTTGTGTGTTTTGTCCATCAAACTTGGTTTAGTAAGGCTGCCCGCAACGTGCGCTCGAAGCCTTGTCTCCAAGGGGTCCCTCAAGCTGGAGACCCCCGCGTTGTAAGTCCGGCGGGCTCGAGACCGGCTCGAACCAGCGCGTGGCTTGCTCGAGTCACACCTACGAAATAAAAAAAATATTTAATAGGTACGTGTTTTACACGCGCCTAACGGATAAAAAAAATTAAAAATTCGAACGTTGGCGGTTCAACGGCTACAAACCAATTTATATATATATTTAATTATTTTCCTCCACTAATCTCTCATTCCTCGTTCATCCCACAAAAAAAATGCAACCTCTTTCTCTCTTTAATTCAACTCTAAAAATATGTCTTCATCGAGCATGTCATCTTCGTCGGTGGAATATGTCGAGACCGACACCGACGACGAGGTACTAGAGATTATGGCGGACGTGGAACGAGCCCTCCGTGCACACTTAGCGGCGCAGAAGAAGAAGAAGAAAAAGAGGGTGAGGTCGTTCATCGACCGCGACCGTGAAGCGGCGTGTGCGATCCTACACGCCGACAACCCCACCTACGGCGAACACTTTTTCTGACATCGTTTTCGGATGCATAAGCATATGTTCTTGCGCTTCTGCAAGACGTTGGAGGACAACATCCACTTCTTCACTCATCAACAAGATGCACTTGGCCGATGGGGGCTGACGTCAGTGCAAAAATGCACGATGGCGGTGCGACAACTGGCCACCGATGGTGTTGCGGATGTGTTCGACGAGTACCTGAAGATCAGAGATAGCACGAGCCGGCTTTGCCTCCGAAAATTTTGCCGAGCAATGATAGACCTCTTCGGCGAGCGATACTTGAGGAAGCCAAACGTTGCCGACACCGCTTGTCTGCTCCAAATGCACGAGGCGCGGCATGGGTTTCTGGGGATCCTCGGAAGCCTGGATTGCATGCACTGGGCTTGGAGGAACTGCCCAAAAAGATGGGCGGGTGCCTACTCGCGCGACGATCACAACGTGCCTACCTTAATTTTGGAGGTGGTGGCGTCGTCTGATTTGTGGATCTGACATGGCTTTTTTGGTTGTGCCGGCTCCAACAACGACATCAACGTCCTCAACCACTCGCCCTTGTTCACCAACGTGCTTGAGGATAATGCTCCGGCGTGCAACTTCACCGTCATGGAAAGACAGTACGACAAGGGGTACTACTTGACCTACGGGATCTGCCCTTGTTGGCCAACACTGATTAAAGCGCCGAGGGTTGAAACTGACCCAAAGACGGCGAGGTTCAAGAAGATGCAGGAATCGCCCAGAAAGGACATAGAGCGGGCTTTTGGAGTTCTCCAAGCCCGATGGGGAATAATTCGGGCTCCGGATCGGTGCTGGTATACGAGACATCTTCGAGATATCATGTTCACGTGCATTATTTTGCACAACATGATCATCGAAGACGACCAAGAGGATGCAGAGAATTGGAGAGACGATGCCGATTCTCCGTCCACTAGCGGGATATCCCAGAGGTCCGATCGCCTTTGAGGAATATCTCAGAAGGGAAGCTGACTTGAGTGATGCTCGGAAGCACCATCGGCTTACCAATGATCTCATCGAGCACATTTGGCGCCAATTTGGAGCTATACCTGAGTAGTCCATATTTTAATTAATGTAATTTTTTTATTTCAATTAATGTAATTTTTTTATTTCAATTAATGTAATATTTTATTTTATTTGAATTAATGTAATGTTTTATGTTATTTTTATTAATGAAATATTATGAATTAATTTAATGAAAATGAGGAATTGTTTAATATTAAAGATAGAAACAACTTGGAGACTGTTGGGTTGCAGGAGTAGGTGTCTCTAAACTGTCTCTAGTGAAAAAGGAGTGCTGGAGACCCCTTGGAGACCACTAATGGTCTCTAAGGGTTGCAGATAGCCTTAGACTTAATTTGATTAGGGAGTTAGACTATCTGCACCCCGTCTCGAAGAGGGGTGCTCGAAAAGGGCTCGAGAGTTCGAGCAGCGCTCGAGCGGAGGTGGGGGGGGGGGGAAGCCGAGGTGAGAGAGAGCCGAGGTGGTGGGGGGGGGAGGAGGGGAGGAGGGTGGTGGTGGTGGTGGAGAGAGCTGGGTTTGGGGGAGAAAGAAGAAGAAGGAGAGAGAAAAATGTGTTTTCCTTTTTTTCTTTGTTTTTTTGTAATTTTTATTTGTTTTTTTTTATTTGGTAGAGGGAGAAAAATAATATGGTGATTTTATTTGTATTTGTTTTAATTTTTTTAAAATTTTTATTAATTAGTGTATTTTAATTAATGATTTTTTTTTATTTGAATTAATGTAATGTTATTTTTATTAATGAAATTTTATGAATTAATTAAATGAAAATGTGGAATTGTTTAATATTGTGTTGGAAGACCCTTTAGCACCTTTAGGATGCAGGGATAGAAGTCTCTAAGGGTGCTCTAGTGCTGGAGCACCCCTTAGAGGCACCATAATAATCTCTAAGGGATGCAGATAGTCTTAGGCCCAAAAACATGTAATTATTTTGACCAATTTGATCGGTATCTTCCAATTTGATATATTTGATAAAAAAATCACCATGATTGCGATTCTATTTCCAATTTTCCCTAATTTTCCCGAATTAAAACGTTTTTACTTGGGAAGAAATATATTAGTAGACTCCTTTTTAGTAATTCTAAACAATGTGGCTTTCCCCAAATTAGGGGCTACAATGCATGCAAATTCACCCAACAAATGCATATGCTAATGCTGAATGGCTATTAATTTAACAAACCCAATTACTTTAAATTACTATTTTATATTCTCGGAAGAGGATAAAATTATCATTATATAGTGGTAACTTACCTGATTTCAGCTTTCGTAGTGCTTTTCTGCTCTAATTAAATTCAAAATGTGCTTTAGCCGCCTAATGAAAATCTGGTGGTGAGATTAGGCAAAAGAACTCCGCTGAAATCACTGACCTTATGGTCTAATCAAGCCCACCAAATGTGAGAGAAATTCTTCAAAAACTTTTGTATAATGTTAAATAATTTTAGTTAATGCTTAGTTTGAGGACTTGTACAAATTTCAAAAGAGCATTTCGAGATTAATGGTGGTCATGCTGACAGCATTTATTTATCTTTGATATAGCGTAATAGCTACTATCACTTTTGCCCCTTGTAAGATTATTATGCATTGATTTCTTATTTCAAATATGATTACTCTAAACTTAATTAAGAGAAGAATGATGGCTTCATTGCATTATGTGGAATGAGAATAATCGAATTATATGAGAATTTAATGTCGAAATTCAAATGGAATGGCCGTTACAAATAATTAAATTTGAAACGTCTATAACAACTAAATTTTTTAACATTCAACCATTGATCACATTAATAATTGCCTGTTACACTTGAGATTGTGGATAAAATATATGATACATATATTAATTGCAAATTCCAAATATAGTTAGTTCAAAGAGATATCCGTTTCCACATTTCCATTAACAAAATATCATCATTTACAAAAAAATTCAACATGGGATGCCACTTTTTATTTTGTCTTTACTACCAAGTAGTGGTCTTTCTACTTTGATTTCTCACTCACCATAAATTTATATTGGGATAGTCCATACGAAATATTTTTAATATCTCATCTACTAGATTAAAATATTACCGGAATATTTTCTTTTTATTAAAGTTGGCAAAAAACCAACTTCATATAAAACAGTAACTCTATAACAAATTGAGAATGGAAAATGGTTTTTGGACATAATGTCCAAGACATAATGAGTTAAATTAGTCAAAATTATATTTTTTGTTATCTTGGAATTAATTAATTAGTTTAACTGTATTTTAGGAATTACTCCATTATCCTCAACACTAATTAAAGTTGGATTAGATAATTGATTTCAAATTTGGAAAAAAAAAATCACATCTATATATTTCATAGTCAATTTCAAACATATCGATAATTATTTGGTTAAATGATCCTATAACATCAAATAAAATCGAATAATGATATCATTCATTTTAATTTATGCAATTTTGTCCTATAATTAAGCAAATTAAATTGACTATAATCCTAATTTTAATATGAAAATATGAAGTTTGTTTATCCTAAGATAATTAATTAATTCAAATATTATTCATGATAATTAACTAATTCAAATTTTAGTTGATAAACCTATCAAATTAATTAATTATTTGTTCCTATCCACTGTCTCCAAGAAAAACATTAATTGATATTTGCTCCCGGCCAACCTCTATACTTTTTGAATGTTCAAATATGTGATATTGTATCAAGATTGTTTTTTCTAAGATAAAAAATAAAACAATAAAGAAGAAATTATTATTAATTATTAATAATAATGCAAATTTATTATCTTCATGGAAACGAGATTATGTGAATAAGAAACAATTATGCGAGTAAAAAATGTATATATAGAAAATGAGTATTATATTAGAAAAAGATAAATTATGCAATAAAAAATATATAAGAAAACGAGATTATATTCATTTTGAAACATTATTTGATTAACCTAATTCTATGTATCTTGTAAATTAAGATATGGTAGTATTTAAAACATTCCTAGATAACATAGAGGTGAATTAGTCATCACACTAAAATAAATAAAAAACGAGAAAATAGGAAACCGGTTCGATCAAAACCGATTTTTAAATTATATGAGCAAAAAAACCATTTATGTCTTGGACATTAGGTCCCATCATCACAATCACAATATCTTAATGTCTTGTCTTCTTATTAGAAGGGGGAAATTTTTAACCAAAATGGCTTACCATATTTGAAATCAAAATAAAAGAAAAAGTAGAATCCCTAAATAAAATCAAAAGGGGAACAAGAAAGGAGAGGTAAATAAAAAAGAAGAAAAAATCTTTGAAATGATTAAAAAGGCTTTTAATGGCACAACTTGCAATTCAAGCAAAGCGGTGACCCAAAACGCTTTCATATTTGTGGCCCTTTACTTGGTACAGATTTTCTACCTTGAAAGCAATAATCTGAATTCCCATCACTACCCTTCTTAAACCCCCCCTCTTTCAGCACAAAATACCTAAATTCTTGAGGGCATTTCTGTCAAGCGATAGCACAAGAGTTGAAACAGAGTCTCCCACCCTCCCCCAATATTTGCTTTAATTAAGGAAGCACAAATCATGGGGGATGTCTCATTCTCACTCATGATTCTCTCTCCTCCCCTGCCTCCATAAGTAGTACTTGACTTGTACCTCTCCTCCCAATCCATAACATAACCATTGCTACCAAGTTCTCACACACCCCACACCACCCCCTTAGCACAGCGGCCACAATGAGTTTGACTTGCATTGCCACTCTGCTTTTACTAGTGGCGACCTACGCCGAGGCAAGAATTCCCGGAGTTTACTCCGGCGGCGGGTGGCAGACGGCGCACGCTACATTCTACGGTGGCAGCGACGCCTCCGGAACCATGGGTATGCCTTTGAATTAAGTTAGAAATAAACATACTAGGACTATAAAATTAAATAAAAGATGATTAATTTGGTGCAGGGGGTGCTTGTGGGTACGGGAACTTGTACAGCCAAGGGTACGGCGTGAACACGGCGGCGCTGAGCACGGCGCTGTTCAACAACGGGTTCAGCTGTGGGGCCTGCTTCGAGCTCAAGTGCAAAGACGTGCCGCAGTGGTGCCACCCGGGCAGCCCCTCCATCTTCATCACCGCCACCAACTTCTGCCCGCCCAACTACGCGCTGCCCAACGACAACGGCGGCTGGTGCAACCCGCCCCGCACCCATTTTGATCTCGCCATGCCCATGTTCCTCAAGATCGCCGAGTACCGGGCTGGCATTGTACCCGTTTCTTACCGCCGGTCTGCCCTCTTTTTCTACTTTCCATTTTTTTCCCACCTTCATCTCTATTTCTTCTTCCAATAAGCCACTGTCTCATGTCCTAAAATTCATACGGAGTAGTGGAGTACTAAACAACTGTCTGTGCATAATAACTTCTTTTACTCTTAATTATTATTGCATAAAAACCAATAACTACATAATTATTAGGGAGTTTGCCCACCCACCCATTCGGCACAGTGGCCTTACTGTGTATGCTAATTGCTAACATCCAAATCATAACTAAAGCACCAATGATGACGAATTTTAAAATTAATTTGCAAAACAGACTTTTTTTTTTTTTTTTTCCCTCTAAAGAACTAAGTTGGAACGATGTATTTTTTCCCCCTTTATTTCATATTGTTGCAATATTTTTCAGCTTATCCGCGTCCCATTTGTGATGATTCATAATTATGTTTAGATCTTTATCTTAAAATACTAGTCCCCCATTCACGATATAAGTGTGATTCGATTTGTTTTTGCATGTCCACAATGAGTATGGTTCAATTTTTTATAATTATAATTATATTAGTATAATCTTTACTCTAAGAATTTACAATGTACAACAATCTATCAATTTATATGATGTGCATTACATAACAACAGGATGTAAGTTAAAAATTAGTTTGATTCATTATTTTGGATTGAATTTTTTAGGGTACCATGTGCTAAGAAGGGCGGGATAAGGTTCACCATCAACGGCTTCCGATATTTCAACTTGGTTTTGATCTCAAACGTGGCGGGTGCGGGCGACATCGTGAAGGTGTGGGTCAAGGGTTCGAGGACAAATTGGATGCCAATGAGTCGCAACTGGGGGCAAAATTGGCAATCCAACTCGGTTTTGGTGGGCCAGTCCCTCTCCTTCCGAGTCAAGGCTAGCGACCACCGTGGGTCCACCTCTTGGAACATTGCACCTTCCAACTGGCAATTTGGTCAGACCTTCACCGGAAAGAATTTCAGAATCTAAATACACTTCTTAATTACCTTAAGAATAGTAGTATACTACACCCCCAAGCGTTTTTGTTTTGTTTTATTTATTTGAAAGGAATTTTATGGTTTGGGGGGAGTGATGGATGAGTGAGAGGGCAACAATCAAAGTAAAATGTAGAGGCTTGAAGTGGCTGCAAAAATCAAGATATTAATGTGGCCCTCAGCTTGATTATCTTTTGTTACATAATTTTTATTCCATATATTTTGTTTATGAAGGTTTTGGCGCGAGCCTTGTTTAAAGGATGTTTTATTTCAATTATTTATTGGTTGCTCTCTTCATCTCTCTCTCTCTCATGGTGTTTCTTCAGATAATCACCCTCCTTTACAATCTTTCATCATTTGTTGTAGTATTGTTTTACTTTTATGCATCATTATTACTCACGTGTCTAAAATTAATAAATATTATATTCATACTCATATTTATTAAGGGTGAATAATCACTTCCTCCCTTGAGGTAAAGATGAACATATCTGCAGCTAATCTATCTATCTATACCTATACAAAAAGTATCTTTTTAAAATTATATATATATATATTATCATTAGATATATATTATAATTGTATATATTATAGATAAGATCTTATTAACCACGAGATATATATCTCAAGTACTATTAAAAATTTTGATTAGGCCAAACATATTGATAAATAAATATTGTTAGTATTAAATATTATTCAATATTAATACAAATTTGAATTTTTTCTTCTAAAGTACGTACACTTATTAATTTACTTTGCATTTTCAAGCCCTCTAAGTATAGAATTTAGATATTTTTATTTTACTTTTTATTTAGGGAAATACTATATGACACAGAATTATGAGATAACTTCTTATATAATGTTCTTAAAATTTCAGATATTTGTGGTGCATAAATCCTCCTTGCATCATAAATGTAACATTTTCTTTTCTTTTTTATGTGGCTTGCAAGAGTTGGCAAAATCTTTTGACTCTCGCGCGCATGCACATTAAAGAGAAATTCGGATTGTTGAGAAATTATCTATGTATTATCACAAGATCTTATTATTAATTTCTTACATCTATGCTAAGATGGTAAAATTAAATTATATCATTATCTTTCATGAATATTTTGCGAATATTCAGACGCCGCTCTTTATAAATGAGGCAGCTTTTGATCTATTTCAGGTATGGTCATTCTTCTATGAAGTATAATATTACTCAAATGCAAATAGAATAAAAATAATTAATTAATTTAATTAACAAATCTATGTTTAATAATAATAAAAACTTGTGGATTCCCAATTCAAATTTAAAATAAATGAATACCTATATTTAATAATAAAAAATTGTAGATTGATCTAACCAAATTTAAATTTGAAATAATAGAATATTTATATTTAATAATAAAAAATTGTGGATTGTTCTATTGCAATTCAAATCAACTCTTGTAAAGATAATAAAACAAAAGTCATAATATAAAACTATAACTATGAGAAAAACGAGATCTGTATTACAAATCAGACCAGCATGTGACGAGATTCAGTCGATGATCAAATCTCGTAAGCATTGCAACTTAGTTTTAATATTCTTTTAAATAGTAATACAAGCTAAATTATTAATTATATGTTGTGTTTTGTACAGTTCTTCTGATATTTATGACACATTGAAAATTGTTAAGTAAGCAATGACACAAAGAATAACTCGTGTAAAGGAAATAACATTTAAAGATTTTATGGAAAAACAACTTATATATGAGGTAATATCTTTATTTTTAATTGATGAATTTATACTTAGAATATATTTTTTTCCCCTAACTTTTAATTGTATGATTAAGGTATTTACAGAGTTTAAAAGTTGAAAAATACGATTTTCCAGAAGAAAAATAAACACAATGAAATTTAAGGGCATTTAATGCCAATAAGCTTAAACATTTAAAATTGTTGTAATTAATTATGAATTAGTGAATTTACTCTATCCAATTTTCTTACTTTTTGTATATTTTGATTTTTGTTTTCTTATCTCTTGATTGAGGGTAAACTTATGACATTCCAATTTGCCCTTTATTTTTTTTGTAATTTGATAATCAATCGTATGTAAACATTCATGCTGGTAATTAATAAGATTACATAGGTTAATTTATCTATTTAATTTGAAGGCATGAAATAGAATGGTATACTCCCTCCGTCCACGAAATTATAAGGAGTTTTTGTGGCACGAGTTTTGATAAATGTGTCGCAGATCTTAAGTGAGTGGACAAAAAGACTCACCATTGTGAGTAGAGAAAGATATAAAAAGTATGATAGTGGATAGAATTATGTCCTAAAATGGAAAAAAAAAAACTAGCTACAATCTTCGTTGACGGAGAGAGTAAGAGCTTTCTACTAACAAATTTGTACTATATATATCCACTGAGCTCTTATTTTATATTTACACACTACACCATTTTTTTAGTCTTGATAGGATGTTATTGATCGTCTAATTCTTTAAACAATTTATCCGCACTTTGTTCGGGTTATTTGTAGGTAATAGGGATCGAGTATCGTATCCACAAGGAATATTGAGGTGAATTTATGCGAAAACGAAATTCATGCATCTTCCTACTATTCAAACTCTACAAACAACATGATTGGTCATTCATTCAAACATTTAAAAATAAGATCAAAGAAAATAAGCAAATAAACAAGCAAATTCAACTAAGGAAATGATTAAAAACGATTAGAGAACAAATTGGACAAAGGTTGGATCTAGGGATTCAATCCGATTCTATATAGCTTGATCACAACTTCCTAATTCATGCAAACCAATTTAATCCTCTAATTAAGAAGCAATCACCGAATTATTCACTAATCTCTCTCGACAATTAGCAAACGGGGATCATTCTATCGACTCTTTCGGCTAAGACTCAAGACGACAAAATAAGCACAAGGACCAAAAGCTTCCATGCATTAGATCATCACCTGTTAAGTCTCAAATCAATACAAGTTGTGCAATTTGAATTCCATGCAAGTAAAAACCTATCAAGAATTTGTACAAGCACTTGGTATGCAAGAAAGGTGATCAACAATTCCCACATGAAAATAAGCACCAAATCGACAATTAATTAGAAGAAGACAAGAGAAATCAACAAGCTATGATCAATCCATCATTAAATCATCATAAATCCCCAAAACCAACAAGGAAAATTAGCTAGACATGAAAGAAATCAAAGTAAAACAAGGGGGAAATGATTGCATAATAGAAAAACTAGGAACCCAATTTTGAAATCTTCAAATATTCTCCAAATCCAACCTTAATCCACTAATACAATGATGAAAAGTGTTTAGAACCCTAATTGAAATTTTTTTTAATAAGAATCTAAGCTAAGAAGTGAATGAATTCACGTTTTGGGGATGATCCCTCATATATATAGGAAGGAAAAAGTGCTAGAAGGTGTTAAAATCGTGAAAAGGGCAAAATCGTCCAAGTTTGGACGAAAAAATAAAAATCGGCGGTTTAGCGGCAAAAATCGGCGGTCCGAGCCCCAGGCGCCGGTCCGACCGCTGATTTTGAGTTTCTTCTTGAGGTTTCATACAGAGATTTCCGGCGGTTGAACCGGCGGTTCACCCCTGAACCGTCGATTTTTGCACTTCAACTGCCGATTTCTTCTTTTGGGCGCCGATTTTACACTTGTGCTCCTTTTCGTCCGATTTTTCACTTTTCCGTCCCGTTTCTTCGACTGCGCTCTTCTTCGGCCCTTTCATTCCATCTTAAAATCCCTTGCTTGACCTACACACATGCACAAACTCCACCAAAACGTGAAACCAATCCAATATAGTGAAATCAAAACAAAACATATCACATTTAGAGGCAAAGCAAGACAATTAGTGATATAAAAACACGTTTAGTTGCTACAAAATGGATGTTTATCAATTATAATTCCTACAAAAAGTGCAATAAATCGTGCCTAAAGAGTGTTGGAGTTATGGCATGCAGAAAGTGCAATGAGAAAGTTGTTGAGATGATCCTTAGGTAAGTACTTATTAAAATTAAAATAAATAATTTATTTATCTAAACAGAAAATATTCATTATTTTATGCAATTTCACATATATACAGACTCACCCTAAGTGTTAAACAAGGCGACTGCAGTGCACACATCACGTAGTTTGACTGTATGTAGGATGCACTATAGATGAGGATATTTCGTCAATCAGTGATGTAAATTGTAAATTAATAATTATAAGATTATTTAAAATAGTTAATACTATTACGCAGTTTTAACAAAATTAATTTTCGTAGATTGAAATGAATTTTTGTACTTTTAGTCTCTAAGCACCCAAACACCAATTGAAATGCGATTCATGACAACTTTCAAATCTGTCAACTTTAATGTAGAGAAGCTCTGGACATTATAGTGAATGGAATAAAGAGGACAGAATTTGTGGAAAAGATTGATGTTCCATGGATTGAAGAGACAAATCTAACTCAAAGTGAAGACTGGAAAACCAGTGACAAATCCTAAAAAGCCTAGACTAAGATAACAAAAGAACAGCTACGAAGTTGCAGCCTGTCGAAGGACAAAATCAGAAAAAAAAAAAGTCACAAGGAAGAAGATTGAAGACTACATTAAAATTCCAAGAGATGATGATCAACTGTCGTTGGCCAAAGTTATCTCAGAAAAACAAATGAAGAAAACGCCTACAACAATCATCAAGATCAAACAAGAAAAAATATAAAATGAACAAAGATTCGATACTTCAGTTTTTACTCGTTTTTCTTTGTAAAAGCAATATGTCTTCATTTTCTTTTCATTTACTATATTACTATTTCATTCCATAAAATTTGAAGAATCACAAGGAAGAAGATTGTCTGCATTGAAATTTCAAGTGATCATCAAATGCAGTTGACCAAAGTTATCTCAAAAAGACAAATGAAGAAAACACCAACTCCAAGCACCAAGTCAAGAAAGAACAGATATAAAATGAACAAGGATTCGATACTGGCCTTAGTTTTGACTCGTGTTTCTTTGAAGAACAATATTATTTTTTTTTCATTTATATGTAACACTATTTACTTCTTAATAAATTTATTGTATTAGCAATAATTAAAAACTACTTTGACGATATTTTAAAATTATAATCTTTTTTCTTTGTAAAGAAGAAAATTAAAAAAATAACTGATATCACATGCAACGCATGTGCGTTTCTGCTAGTTAATTAAATATGGGAAAAGGACCAATCTGCCTAATGAATTATGGAAACTACAGATTAAGAAAATTAGGGTGTATTTATTTTATGTCCCTCCATTTATATTTAAATAGAGATATAAACAAAAATCTTACTATTTAAATCTTTCTTTCTTTCTTTCTTAAATTCTTCTTTTTTACTCACAAGGAACCTCTCTCCATTGAAGTGATAATAATTTTCCTGCGTGAAAAGGAAGAGTGAAAATAAGAAATTCAAAAAACAAGAATTTAAACGGTGAGATTTAGAAAGCAAAAGCAACCACTGAGTCAGATATGATTCTTATACAAGGATATGCAAATCATATAAAAGGTGTGTAAATCACATTAGAAAACTTTGGTGCGACAATTTGATCGCAATCACCCCATTTGTTAAACAGTAAGGCTTAGAGCAGCGGCGATCGTCAAGATCGCGCTCGTTCACATGCTACGTCATAGTGAGTTTGCGCGCTTGCTTGGGTTGCAGCAGCGAGCTCGCTATATTGTTTTTTTTTCTTTCTAGATTTATTTTATTTTTGCACAATAAATTATACTCCCTCCGTTCGCCAAAAAAGTCTCACTTTAACTCTTTCTCTTGTTCATAAAATAAAGTCTCATTTCAACTTTTGTACAATTATACCTTCCTTACTTTTTTAAAATTACTACCTTTTACCACTAGGACCCACAAGCCCACAATATTAACACCACACATTTGACTATTAACAAACTAACTCACATAATTAACAATACCCTTACTTTTTAACTTTTACTCAACTCAATCATTTTCTTAATCTCTGTGCCCAACTTGAAATAAGACCTTTTTTAGCGAACGGAGGGAGTAATAACTTACATAAATAAATTAAAACAAATATAATTAATTATAAAAAAACCCTAAAATACAATGACATAATAAAAAAAAATCCTAATACGAAATACATTGAAATAATTTAAAAAAACACCTACTCACTAAAAAAACCGGGCACATCCTTCACGAGGTGCCAAACCGCCAAATGCCTAAACGCCTCGGCGTGCATGGCTGCCCATTCATTGAGCGTCGAGTTTAGTACCATCTCTTCAGTGATGGGCCGCAGCTTGAGCGCGGGTTCGCCGCGTTGAAGAGCCTGCAAGTGGTCTTGACTCGGGACCAGTGGTGGCACAACTGCGTTGAGTTGCGCTCCGTCGAGTATTGTGAGCGATTCGCGTTGTAGCGAGTTGCCACTCTGACACTCTCGTCCACATGGTGGAGTGCCGCCGCCGCCATTGCGGACGTACAACCACGCCCGTGCCAATTCTAGGGTTTCGCCATCGGTGTAGGGATGAGGAGGCATCGTCGGATGATCGCCGGAGATCACCGAAAGAGAAAATTTGAAAAAGAGGAGAATGAGAGAGGTGTGATGTTTGAGGGAGTGAAATGGGGTATTTATAGGGTAAAATGTAGAATTAAAAAATTAAAAAAAATTAAAATATAACCGTTGCGATCGCCAACGATCGTCTGGCGATCGTTGTGCGAACACCACGTGTAAAGGAGACTGCCAACGAGCGCGTTAAGTGGCGATCGGCAGAGCGAGCATGCGCTCGCGAGCTCGGTGCTCGGCAGTAGTGCATGCGCGGTGCGAGCTCGCTCGCTAGGGGTGCGGGCGCGCTCGCGCGCACGCCGCTGCAGAGAGCCTAAGAGACAAGACAAGATACACATATTTGGTTAATTCATTAAGGGAGGGGGAGGGTATCAACAGCCTAAGAGACAAGACAAGATACACATATTTGGTTAATTCATTAAGGGAGGGGGAGGGTATCAACAAGCCACAACACATGCATAATAAATTAAAGAAACGGGCAATAATTGACTGGAATTGCTTTACACTATGGAAATCATGTGATTGGATAAGACAAGAGAGATAATGAAATGGTCCATAACTACCTTGTGGCTTGTGGAAACGTTCATCATTAATACTCCTAACATAAACATGACATCCAACAACGGGAATAATCAAAATCAAGGACTAGATTGACAAATTTGAAAAATGAGTGGTCAAATTTTGGTTTGGAATTTTCAGATATAATAACAATGTACTTATTAGCTTCTTGTGATAATTTGATTTGCCGCCAAATATTATTATGTTCCAACACATATCGCTTTAGCTAAATAATTATGTAGTCTAACAACCAACTAAACTGTTGGTGAATGTGCCCAAGATCATTTCCATCACATAATTCTGTCACGATCCCATTTCAAATTCGTCTCCAAGTTTGATTACCTCCAAAGGTGAATAGAGAAAATTATTGTATATTTCCTTCAATATAGAAGATAACTTTATTATTGCAAAAAAGATCAATTGGTGTGGGGGCTTTTGCTAATTAGTAATGAAATAATTTGTGCCTAATTCTTTAGATTGCTAAACTAAATGTACGTCATTTTACGAAATATCTAATTCTAGTTTTATATTTCAACTAAACCGTCCTAATGCAGATTAGGATATTGCGTAATCGTCATCATTTTCATTTTATCAATCCTTTCGCTTAAATATGTTACTGAAAGTGAGGTTTTTCTTTGTACCAATGCATAAATACTTACTACTACAAGATAGATTTATATTCAATATTGTACAATAAAAATTAAAATAATACTGTATACCAAACTTAAAAAATTACTTTAGGATACAAATCAATATGCATATTATGCTAAATAATGCATAAAATAAAGGAACCAAACCAAATTAATCCATTTTGGGAAATACAAATCAAATCATTGTGCAGTTAATTACATTAGTAGTATAAATTTAGGTAGCTCACGTCTGAGTTGGAAGGGCTTAACGGCAGGTCGCCTCCGGCCTAAATTATCCACAGAAAATCATTTACGAAATTCAAATTCACAATTGGTTAAAGAATTAAAAGCAAATGAAAAAGAAAAAACGGAAGAAAGGGGCTCATATCAAGTGTATATTATGGCAATATTCAGTGTGGGAAGAGAGAAAAAGAAAGAGATGAAAGCGAAGAGAGAAGGCGCCACATAGCCAGCCCTTCCCCCATTCGGCGGAAAGGGGGCGGCTCCCAAATCGTCAAACCATCATCTCCATCTTCTCTCATGGGGGTTTCAATTTCTAGAGAGAGAGAGAACCAACCCATCCCACTCAAGCCTCTCTCTTTGTAATCATAGCCCCTCTTCCTACGGACGACTAACTCGTTTATATAAATTCACTTAATTACAGCATAAACATTCATACTAATCCATTTGTCAATCAAAATGCTTCAACCGCATACCAGAAAGCAAAAAATTTGCAGACATATTCGAGAAGGGGTTCTAGCTTCTAGGGTTACAGTTATCTGAAGTGAGTTATATAGGCTGGTGATATAGAACTTGGGCCAAAAATAGAGGCCCACTTATGACTAATCATGATAAATTGTAAAAAAAGTATCCTTGAAACTTTGGGCCGGGTCAATTAGAATTATGTAACTGAAATATGACATATTTATCTATCATTATATTATTAAAAGTAAAATGAATCTTACTTTGAAAAAATTTTACGTGGCACCCTCATATTCCTCCATTCATATTTATCTAAATTCTCAAATTTTTAAATTTTTAAATGTAAAATAATAGATTTTAAATATCTATACTAAAATCTTGTGTCCCACATCGGTTTCTCAATGAAACTTCACCCATTGAAAAGCCTATAAATACCTAGAATCAATGTGCATTATCTCATCTTTTGCTCCACCAGTTTTATTTGGTCAATTTATTTATTAATCGGCCGAATAAATAATTATATTTTATAGTTTAATTTAATTTAATTTGGTCAATTTATTAATTGACCGAATTGATAATTATTTTTTGTAGGAGTTTTATTTGGTCAATTTATTTATTAATCGGCCGAATAAATAACTGCTATATTTTTATAGTTTAATTTAATTTAATTTAATTTGATCAATTTATTAATTGACCGAATAGATAATTATTTTTATTAGGGTACCAATTTATTAGTTGACAGAATAAATGGTTTCAAAATAGTTTGGATAATTTATTGGTTGACCAAATTAAAATTAGAAATAGTCTAATATTTTTTTATTTAATTTGATAAAAAATAAGTAATTTCTAATTTGTCAATAAATTAGGTAGACGAGCCAATTCTCAACTGACGGGTACCTCAACTCGGGATCCCACGTGACATATTTTCATTATTTATTCTTATTAATTTTAAAATTTTCATTTTTTTCATTTTTTTCATGTATTTTCTAAAATCTAGAATCGTCATAAATTGTGCATTTGTAAATCAAAATCATGGTCAACGGGTCAATTCTGACCTGGAACCGTGGCGGTAGACGAGCCAATTACCAATCGACACTCGAGAAATTTTTCATTTTATGCTTTTTTTTCCATGTATTTTCTAAAATCTATAATCGTCATCCATGAAATAATTTTTATGTTATTTGTAGTTGGGTTTCCAGCTTTTCATAATTTATAATTTTAATTAATAAATATTACTATACGATTAAGGACGATAACGAATAGTACAATCATTATTTTTATTAAACTTTTTGATCTATATAAATTCTAAATAAATTTTATAAATTACGCACTTATAAATCAGAGTTGTGGTCAATGGGTCAGTTCCAACGCAGAACTGTGGCGGTAGACTAATATACGGATTTTTTTCAGAAAGGAACACAAATGACTAATTTTTTAATCGGATTTTAAACAAGTACGAGCATATAAATTTCAAACAAGTTTGAAAGATCCTAAACACATCATCTCAAATTGTTTGATTAATCGTCTCCGTTGAAAAATGTAGAATATGTAGGAAAATTGATAGAAAAATTATTACTCCCTCCGTCCACAAAAAAGACGCATGTTTTGCCATTTTCGTATGTCCACGAAAAAGATGTATGTTCTATATTTGGTAAGTTTTCTCCTAATATTTACCCTCTAGTTTATCACTTATTTACTCATTTGCCATTGGTGGCCAACACAATTTACTTTATTTAATCCTCCACTCAACTCAAGTGGGACCTCTATTCCACTCACTTCTCACACAAGCCATTATTTAAACCCTTTAAAGACAATTAAAAACTGTATAGTAAGTGAGACCCTTATTCCACTCATACCACACTCTACCAGAATTATTAAACCCCGTGCCAGAATGAAATAGGCGTCTTTTTGGTGGACGGAGGGAGTAACGATTTATCAACGAGTCAATTCCGATCAATAATCGTGCGCGTAGATAGGCCAATTCAGTACTTGCGGGACAACTTTTTTTTTTTTAAATATATAATATAATTTTGAACTCATAAAATTAAGAATATTTATGGTCAACTTTTATCCTATATCACTGACAAAATAATTTTATGAATCACAATTATTCCACATAAAGTTTTGTAAAAAGAAAAAACTATCAAGTACATAGTGAAACAATTCTTGAAGTTCTATTCTCAGTTAAAAAAGTTATTCTCGAAGCTGGTAAAAAAAACGAATGTCATCATTTATTTTTATGAATATATTTGGAAGATGATTATTTATATAATACTACAATTTATAATTAAATTTTTATTTATTAAATATTGTGTTAATATTTTTGGAATATAGTTATGTATATAATTAAATATTAATTTTAGGTAAAAATAAAATAAATGTCATCATTAATTTTTTTGTGAATATATTTGGAAGATGATTATTTATATAATTTAAAATCAGTATTGTAGTCAATAGGCCGGTTCCAGGTCGGAACCGTCAGGGTAGACGAGATGATTGTGAAGCGGTGATTTAACTTTTTTTTTTCTTAATCTTGTGTTGAATTCATAATGTGGAGTATTTAGGGTCAATTTCATCTTATAGACAATCTTAACATCTATAGTATTATTCGCTATCTATATATCTCTTCTCTCTCTCTCTCTCTCTCTCTCTCTCTCTCTCTCTCTATCTCTCACTACCCGCTCCTTCTCTTGCCTTTTTTTTCTTCATAAAAAGCTAAAAAATTCAGCTTAAGAGTCGCTTTCCTTTGAGAGAGAAATATATTTTTGCCCACATCAGTTTTGTAAAAGAACAGAGCTTTAACAATTATCGAAAGTAATGAGAATATATTAGTTATATTTTTTAACAAACATAACTATATGGGTTTGAGACGTAAACATGTGGTAAAATTACTTTTTAATTGAATTTGAGATGTGTTCAAAGTATATAAATTCTAATCGAGTTTAGTAGATTGTATAATCAAATTATTTAACGCTAAAATAATTATGAAATAATACTTTTTTAATCTAACACATATTAGTACTATTTAATAATTTTTTTAATTTTTATAATTTTCCGTCGATTTTCGACGGGTTATACGCTAGTTATTATATAAACGAAAACGATTCTATCCTATGTGGCACACCCCAAATCTCTCCATTCTCATCTATCTAAATTCTCAAATTTTTTGAATTTAAAATCAATATTTATCATATTTATATTCGATATATTATATATGACATGGAAATAAAATCTTAATCAAATCAAATCTTCAAAATCAATATCGTAATTTGTAAGAATCAATATCTATCATATTTTAATATATCAAAATACATATACAGTGATTTTGCATTGAAATATAATTGTATCACAAAGAAAGTGAAATTGATCTACAAACATATAAGTATATAAAAATATAAATTACAAAAATCTAAAAAATTAATGATAATTAAGCATAAAATGTTAGTATATTTTTATTTCTTCTATCCCACATCACTTTTTTAATGAAACCCACATATTAAAATACCTATAAATACTTAGAATGAATGTATATTTTTCTCATCGTTTGCACACACTAATTTAATTTGGCAATTAATTAATTAGTCGATCAAATAAATAGTTATATTTTTCTAATAAATTTAAATTTCTTAATATAAACTTAGTCTAATAATTAAAATTTCAAAATCATCTATCTATCTATCTATCTATCTATCTATCTATCTATCTTCTATATATTTATATATTATATAAACGAAATCTATATATATATTATATAAACGAAAACGACTTTATGTAAAAAAAAAATCTTATGTGGCACCCCTCGTATTCCTCCATTCCTATTTATCTTCTGATTTTTATTTCTTTTTTTTTCTCCTTTTTAAGTTGGTATCCCTTTCTTTCTTCTTTTATCATTATTTATTTTTCTTATTTTATCCTGTTTCCGAATCTAATGTAAATAATTAGCGAATAATACTAAAGGGTTAAGTATGAGAACGAATATTACAATTATTTTCTAATTTAATTTGGGTCTACATAAATTCTGAACAAGTGTTATGAATTGTAGTACAACAAAAATTAGAACTGTGGTCGATGGAATGGTTCCGACCTAGCTAGAACTATGGCGGTAGACGGACCGATTCCAAACCGACGGTTCAACTTTAAGAAAAAAATTATATTTTCATAATATAGGATATTTATCGTCACTTTCATCTTATAAACAGTATTCGAAATTATTTTTCTTTTCTAAATAAATATGAGATCTTTGCCGAAATCAACGTAGGACAACTTTTTTAGAGTCAAATATATTTTGTCCCACATCGATTTTGAGAAAAAGAGAGCTTTGAAGCCACACGGTCGCAAAATATAGATTTTATATGACTTTTTAATTAATAACTTAATTTCCTTATTTAAACATATAGATTTGTACATAATTATGTTGTCATTTTCCTTTAAATATTAGTAATAATTAAATCTTTCATCTTACATCAATTGTAAAAAAAAAACCTATAAATACTTAAAATTAATGCATATTTTCACATTTTTTGGCACCAGCAATTTAATTTTTTTTTATCTTTTAAATTACGGACCGATTTTGACATAGAATCGTAGGGACCTGGGGTGGGCAGACTGATTCAAATCAAAATGTCAAATTGTGAGGTAGACGGGCTGATTCCGATCGATCAAAACCGTGGTGAACAGGCCAATTCTGACACAGAACCGTGAGGTTAGATGGGTCAATTCCTAACTGACAGTTCAAGTGATTTTTTAGTAGACATGCCGATTTAGAACCGACTGTTCAACTATTTTAATAAATCGAATAGTACAATCAGTTTTTTTTAAATTAAGTTATGATCAATATAAATTCTAAACGAATCCATAAATTATGCACTCATACTTGATTTTTTTTAATATTTATATTATGGGCGGTTCTGCCTTAGAACCATGGGGTAGATGGCCCGACTCCGATCAAAATCTTAGGGTAGACGGGCTGATTTCGATTTAAACGTGGTAAACAGGCCAATTCTGATACAAAACCGTTAGGTTAGATGGGTCAATTCCCAATCGACTGTTCAACTGATTTTTTAAAATTTTAAATTGAATTCATAGGGTAGGATATTTTGGGTCACCTTGCCAATCTTCAACATGATTTTACTTCTCTAAATCAATGTGAGACAAAAATGATATTTGCTATTAAAAAGATCCACCTAAATTTTCATATAAAATTAAAAGTCTTTATTCTACATCGATTTTGAGAAGAACTTATTAAATAATAATTCCCCGTCGATTTTCGACGGGTTGCACGCTAGGTTTTTCAAACATAGATTCCGATTCTCTTTTTGTTTCTGTAGCGAAACATCAATTTAGTTTTTTAATCACAAAGAATATCAATCTCCTATTTTTACACAAAATGCAATCACTGTGTTGCCAATTGTTTTGATTCAATGCTGTGTTGAATTCTTCTCCCTGAAATTCTCTCTTTCTCTTTCTCTCGGTCATTGGTCACACATTGATCATTATTGGATCAATTATTGCAAAGGAACAACTAAAACAACTTGTTTATTGTTGGCACTAAAATAACTACTGTGAAATTGGATGACAGGAGGGCGCACCTAAGCGATTACAACCTTGCTTGAAGACATACAACACTATTATTATATTCGACTTGAACTTCAAGGTGATAGCAAGAAGGAACAATTTATTTCTGGCTAGTTGGTTAACTTTTTAAATATGATAGTACGGACATTGTCATTGACAGTGGGTTTCGGTTCGGAATCGGAACCGGAACCGGAACCGGGATTGGCGATTCTCGGTTCCACACTGAGAGAATTACAATCGAACTGCCAATCATTTTGATTTCGGTTCCAAAATGAAACCACCATTTTTGGTTCGATTTCTCGATTTCGGCAGTTTTATATCGGAACCACATGTTTTAGGGGTTCCAATTATGTGTCGGGAGTATTTTTTCCCTAGTTTTTTGAAACATTGTCTTGTTTAATTGTAATTTTATGCATTCTGATGTAATTGAGGTGAAATAAAAATAAATTGTAACCTAGTAATAAGTAAAAAAAAAATGTAATAAAAAGAAGGAACCAACATTTGGAACCGGAGCTAAAGGTTTTTTTCAGGACAGTATCTTATATCATAGTTTGAATTCAGGACAATTTCCTTGCAGACTTCAATTTGAGGCCAAATACTTGTGAAGTTGCTGGGCCGTAGGACTAATTCCGGCCTGATCTATTGTAAATTGCACGTGATCGGAACGTGATTGACACATGCAGCCCGTTTGATGAGTTTTTCCGTCACGTCAGTCGTCACATCACATGCCTTACACTTAAAACACTTAGACAAAAATTAAAACTTCTTAAAATTCCCAAATCTCTCTTGATAAACCCTAACTTCTGCAGAAAAAACTCAACTCCTTCACACCACAAAATCGAAGCAACAACTAGCGACAACGTTAGAGGCTTTGAAGTTCCTGGAGAAAGCAAAGCAGCGCGCGACGATGGTGACTGTGAGAGAGAAGAAAAATCATAATCGACCGCCGCCGATGTACAATAAGTAATTAAAGTCTCTAGCTGAAATATTTGAAATGTTTGGGGGTTTGTAGGTGAAATTAAATGAAATGGAGTCTATTTAAAGTTGAATACTTTAATGGTTGGTGGTGGTGGACAATGGAGTCGGTGGAATATTGCGAAATTTGAAAAAAAAAATCACATTAAACTACATACAATTTGCAAAATAGTGTGGAAGAATCTATCTTGTACTATAATTAATGACTTTTGAAGCTCAACACAGTAATTAGATTACCCAACAAAGAACAAAAAAATTTCATTTTCAAAAGAAAATCTCACCGATCTCGCGCAACAAAGAAACCTTCTTCTGGGATTTGAATCCTTCCAAGTTGTGCAAAGCAAGACTCTTTGTGGCTCTGGACATAAGCAAAACACATTTCCTTGCCCTTGCATTCTCAAAGACGAATTCAAGATCTAGGGTTCAATTTGGGGAAAAAAATGAGAGCTTAATTTGTTTGAACCGATATAAGAGAGGGGAAAGGTGATGTGGCGACTGACGTGGCGGAAAACTCATCAAACGGGTTGCAAGTGTCAATCACGTGCCGATCACGTGCAATTTACATTAGATCGGGCCGAAATTAGTCCTATAGCCTAACAACTTCACAAGTATTTGGCTTCAAATCGAAGCCCGCAAGGAAATTGTCCTGAATTCGAACTATGATATAAGATACTATTCTGAAAAAGTCTCTAGCTTTTTGGAACCGAAACCGATGATTCTGTTCTTGAACCGGAACCGAGAATCAGAACATGCGGTTCGGTTCCAGCAATTTCGGTTATTATGGTCACTCTAATTGACCGTATGAAAAAAGGATTAAGAGGCGACAACAAAAAATTCAATTTATCAGTAATCAGGTACAACAAATCAAGGAACAAATTGAGAAAAATTTACAATAGCTTTCTCTTATGGAGTGCCTATCTTTATTGAACTAAATTATTACAATTGCATACGTTATTAATCGAACTCACTTTCTAAAGGAAAAAAAAATCATAAATGCACATTCGGTTAAAGATAAAAAACCAAGACAAGATTTCAAAATTGGTTGATTTATAGTATCCCTTTAGTTCCCACTCATTGTGTTTATATATTGTTGAACACGAAGATTAAGAATTAAGGGTAAAATGATAGAAAATTAGTAGGTCCTACCACTTTTAAAATGTTTTCAAAACTTAATTATTTTCTTATTAAATGTAGATAAGATGAATGAGACCTCTATTTAAGAAAATTTAGACATAATGAGTAGGGGTGGTTCGGTATACCATACCGAGATTTTTTGGTCATACCGATACCATACCGAAAGTTTCGGTATACATAATTTTGATATTGATACCATACCAAACTTTTCGGTATACCGAAGTTCGGTATACCGAAATTTCGGTATGGTTCAAAAGGCATACCGCTATCGTACCTTATTTTCGGTATACCGTCTTATTTTCGGTATACCGTAAAAGTACGGTATACCGAAAATATTAATGAATTAATATAATGAATAATTCATTAATAATTTAATATATATACATATATAGTTATTTAAATATATCAATTTATATATAATTGTTTAGAATTTTCGGCATATACCAAATTCGGCATATACCGCGATTTCGGTAAGTACCAAATATCGGTATTTATTGAAAATTTAGGTATACCAAAGTTTCGGTTCGGTACGGTATACCGCAGTATTTAAAATTCATATACCGTTATCATACCAAAACCTTTCGGTACGGTATCATACCATACCGAAAATACGGTATACCATAAATTCGGTAAAATACGGTATTTTTCGGTTTGGTTCGGTTGGTATAACGATATTTCGGTATTTTAGTCCACCCCTAATAATGAGCGGGATAGAGAGAGTATTATTTTTAACGACTAGTATAAGTTCATGGTAATATAACGGTCACAAAATTAGAAGGCGGGGATAGAATCCAATATATCAATTGAGACAAATTGAAAAGTTAAGGAGGCACTCTCCCCTATGACCCGCCGCTAGCCATGTGACCGGGTCCGGTCGGGTTGACCCGGTCAACCCGGATCTGAACCGTTGACCCAGTCAAGATATTTTTTATTTTCATTTTTTAAATTTTAGTTGTATTTTTTTTTTCGGCTCCGCCTTTGCTCCGATTACTAATATAAGAATAATCGTCGGGCAACAATTGAACTTTTTCAGCTCGCTCTGAGGCCTTCGGCTCCCCTCGCTCGAATCTTGACCAAAGAAGAAGCGGCAAACAAAAAAACGAAAAGGCAAAAAAAAAGAGGAACAAAAAATCTGAAAATAAAAAAAAAAACTGAAAAAATAATTAAAAAAATAATTAGATATTGTTACACAAATAAAAAACGCTAAAAAACACTTATTAGGACACTTCTGAAAAATGTCCTAATAAATCAGAGAAAAAGGCAGGCGCGTGCACCCCTCGCACGATCGCATGGGGTGCGACCTGCTGCGTATGAGTATATGCCAAAGTTAAGATATGTATGAAATATTACATCAAAATGCTAGTTTACCATTTGAGCTGCATCTCCTCCATTAAGGTTTTTAAATGTTTGAAATTTGGTACTATTAGATTTAGAGGGCGGTTTGGTTTCATAATCATCATACTCAATACAATACACACATTTATGAAAAGTTAGACTTACAAAAACGAATCAAAAAGAAAAATAAATCATCTATAACAATTAGCAGCACACTCAAAAAAAATTAGGAGCAAATTTATTGAAGGATAAATATAGAGTTCAAATTCTAAAGTGTTGGTCATTAACAAAAATGCCATGAAAGTGGTGCGGATACTTGCAAAAAAAAAGTTTGAACTATCATTTAAACAATTACAAAGTATAAACTATATTACAAAGTTAACAAAAATATTATGAAGATCAATTATGGACGTTGAAAATGTGATATGATTCAGATGCTGACGTGGATTCTTAATTATAGTATTTATTTAAAAACAATGTCCAAAAACATTTATAAAAAACAATGTATACAAAAATTGCTTCAGAAATAAAGACGTCAATAAAAAATAAAAAAAAATTCCACGTCACTTCTTCTTCTCCTGTCTCGCACCTCTTTTTTATAGATATATATATATAGTAGTAGTATGTAAATAAGGCCACATTTCTCTCTCCCTCTTTGCCACTCGAGAAGGAAACGCCCTCTGAAAACCAGATCCATCTCCCAGGCGAAGGGACAACATTTAATTGTTGTACCCGTCGTCGCCGCAGCCTCCAAAATCTAGGGATCTCCAAATTCAGGATTGGATCGACGGTTTCTCCAGCTCCAAATTGAAGGTTCACTTCGCATTTTCCGACTTTTTTTTTTTTTTTTTTGCTTTAATTTCATTCACATAATTGAAGTCGGTGCTATTATCTCAATTGAACCTTTTTCACTCTATCGCTTATGCTTTCTCATTTGAGAATCATGATTTCGGGATAGCTACTCAACAATCATTCGTATTAATAGCTGGCATTATTGCATTTGATATTGAATTGTTAGTTCGTTTCCCTTACATTTCATCGTTCCGTGTTGCTAAATGCCAGCCACTGTAAACTTTGGATTGGTTTATACAATATTTTGATGATGATTTCAATGTTGTCGAATACAGCTAGTTTATGATGTTTCCGTTGGTGTATGTGATGTACTTCTTTTCAGTTTTCGTGTAAATGTATGTTATATGCCATAGAACATATTGAATGCATATCTTAGGTGTTCGCAGTGTTTTGTTTCTTCATTTATTTATTTATTTTTCTCTGATAACTGATAGTGATTGACAAATTAGTTGTAGCTAGTTGGTTTATTGAAATCTTTGTGGAAACACACAATTCTGCTATATGGGAGCTAGCTATCTGGATTTATAGACCAAGAGTAGTGGCACACCGCACATATCACCTAGCCACGAGAATATCTTAATCGTGTCCAGAGATACGTATCAACTGAAAATTGAGATGTCTGTGTTCTCTTTCTTGATGTTGGTTCAGTCTATAATTGCTGATTCAGAAGTGTCTAAAGGTACTCGTTCCTGGGTTCCTGTTAAAATAGTTACGGATTTTGTGTGCCAATGGCTTGGAACAAATGTGATGTTGAAATATTCAATCTGAGTTCAATCTGTTAAGATTAAGCTGCACCGTTTACCTATATTGAGTAGGTCATTTTCGGTATGTTTGAACGTCTAAGTACACAATTGTATGATTACAGATCATTGTTATAGCATTTTAGAATAGGGAATTACACTGTTTATGTCTAGGAATAATGTGAATTTGTGCATCATTTGAACATAAATTACTATTCCTACAAGCAATATGGTGACATTTTGACTTTAAATAATCCTATAGAGGCAGAAAATGAAGGATCAACGACCCAGATCTTTAAAGCCTACCACAATCCATGGCTTTGCGCAGTCTGGAGATATCAATGCATTCCAGAGGTTGCTTCTCAACAACCCTTCTCTTCTCAATGATCGGAACCCTGTTGTAAGATCCTCACATCTCTTTCTTTCCCTTCATATTTTGTAACTTTTTTCCCTGTAGGTATCATATATAGACACTTAAATTCATGTACAATATAAAGCTTATTGTACTGAAAATTAGAAAATGAATTGATGCCACCAGTTTCCTTCCAAATAGATGTCATAGGCAGCTAAAAACAGTGCAAGATTTACGAATAACTAAGGAACAGAAGGAGTCCTCTTCTATGCTCAGTTAACTTGATTTTTTTTTTTGAGAATCAGTTAACTTGATTTAGGTGTTGATGTGTATATATATATATATATATAGTATATTCAATTTCTTGATTTATCATGATTGAATAAGTAACTTGTTTTCCAATCTCTCTTACTTATGATTTCTTGAAACAGAGTGATATATGTTTCCACCATATTCAGTACTATTGTTTGGTATATTTTTTACTTATGATTCTTGAAACAGTAAAAGTAATTGTTTCCACCATATTGAGTTAGCTAATATTTCGTTGGTGATACATTTATTTGCGTGCCTTTTGATTTTTTTTTAATGAGTTCACTGCGAAAAGAACAGAATGAATGGATAGGATGATTGATATGATGTAGTAGGGTTTTTCTTGTAAGAAGCAGTTTTTTTTGTTTTTTGTAAAGGCCTATCATGACTCTGAATTTCAAGTTAGTCACCGTCTATTTTTCATAGCCAAAGATTTAGCATAGTTGCATTGAGAAAACAAATAAAATATTCAATGCTATTACTTCTGGAACTCGTTTCAAAGAAAGTTATGATATTTAACTTAAAAATTAGAGAGTTTGGCTGATGATTTGCATACCCGGGAGTGAAGAGAGCTACCTCTGTCATTTTGGCCAGAATATGTTGGTATTTTATTGGTTTAAATCTTTTAATAATCTTGTCACTCAGATGGCACAGACACCCCTTCATGTTTCTGCTGGTTACAACAACATTGAGATTGTAAAATATCTTCTTGATTGGCGAGGGCCCGAGAAAGTGGAATTGGAGGCCCAAAATATGGTACTTTAAAAGTGTTTTAATCAGCATTGCTTCAAGAAGTGAAACATTTTTTATTGACTCACACTATTCTTATCAATTGGAAAGTATGGAGAAACCCCATTGCATATGGCTGCAAAGAATGGGTGCAACGAAGCTGCAAGGTTGCTCCTTGCTCGGGGTGCTTTTGTTGAGGCCAAAGCAAATGTGAGTTTTGGATTCTTCAGTCTTTTACTACTACTTTGTCTCAGGATGCTAAGTTCTTCTCACTTAATATTTCTGTCTGGCAGAATGGAATGACTCCTTTACATCTTGCTGTCTGGCACTCGCTTCGAGCAGAAGATTGCTCAACTGTTAATACACTGCTAGAGTATAATTCCAATTGCAGTGCTGAAGATAATGTATGATCTTATTCAAATACTTCATGCTTATGGTCTCTTTGAATATTTTGTTTCATTCTTTATTGTGTTCTCTTGGTTGATGCTTACCCTAAACAATTTCAAGTGCAGGAGGGAATGACTCCTTTGAATCATCTGTCACAAGGCCCAGGTAATGATAAATTGCGAGATCTCCTCCTCCGACATCTTGAAGAGCAGCGAAAACGAAGAGCCATTGAGGCATGCAGTGAGACCAAAGCCAAGATGGATGCACTTGAAAATGAATTATCAAATATAGTGGGCTTAGATGCGCTTAAGCTGCAACTTCGGAAATGGGCAAAGGGAATGCTTTTGGACGAGAGGCGACGAGCCCTTGGACTCAAAGTTGGAGCTAGAAGACCGCCTCATATGGCCTTTCTTGGAAATCCTGGAACAGGTAATCAATTGTTCTTTTGAATTGATCCTCACTTCTTGGTTTAATTGGTTATGCAAAACTTGTATTTTTGATATATTGTGCAATTTCTAAGTGACGTGTTTTTGGATCAAAGTTTTCATAAGTGAACCAGGCTGGGAGCCAGCACTTGGTCTGTTTTAATAGATGATGGAAACTGGGAAACACCAGAATACATCGGTTCTTGGACAACCCTGGAATCAAGTAGAACGGGATATTTCTTTTCAGGGGGAAAAAGAATAAAGGAAGAAAGAAAAGAGGAAATCTTGTCTTTCATTAGTCATTCACCTTTTAAAAGAAAAATGGAGGATTCGATTTCAAACATACTAACATAACAGGAGAAAAAATGAATCGAAGTGTGAATGTAGCAGTTTCACACCAAGAAAATGTAACTCGTATCCATCTCAAGAAAAAAAAAGAACAAACACAAAGGATGTGAAAACCTAGTGAGTATGTGATTTGATCGTCTCAGCTCTTGTTTATTCCTGTGATATTTGTTCAATATTTAGCTATGGCCTGGGAATTTTGTCATTGTAGTTCCAAATCTTCGGTGAATTTTCTGAGGAAGAAAACTATACTCATGAAGGTGTATAAGTATTCTTGGGACTGTCAACAAGCACAAGACTGGTTTGCTCGCTGGGTTTATGAAAACATTGGTTTTAACTTTTAAATGCCTTTCACACGTATTATTTTAGAATTGATCTTTGTTGATATTCTCTTACAGGTAAAACTATGGTAGCACGAATTCTAGGAAACTACTGCACATGGTGGGCATACTTCCAACAGATAGAGTAACAGAAGTGCAGAGAACAGATTTAGTTGGAGAATTTGTGGGCATACGGGGCCGAAGACAAGAAGGAAGGTACGCCTTCTAAATTTTTATAATTTCTTTTTGTAAAATTTGAGTAGCCATATATAATTGAATTATCTTCACTCGTTAGTCATTAAGGATACTAACTTGGTTTGCTTGTATAGATTCAAGAAGCTGAGGGCGGCATTCTGTTTGTGGATGAAGCATATCGCCTTATACCAATGCAAAAGTCAGATGATAAAGATTATGGATTAGAAGCTTTGGAGGAGATCATGTCTGTCATGGACAGTGGAAAAGTAGTTGTCATATTTGCTGGCTATAGTGAACCAATGAAGCGTGTAATAGCTTCAAACGAGGGCTTCTGTAGAAGGGTGACGAAATTTTTCCACTTTGATGACTTCAGTTCTGAAGATGTGGCCAGGATTCTTCATCTTAAGATGTCCAATCAGGGTGAAAATAGTCTTTTATATGGATTTAAGTTGCATCCCTTCTTGTAGCGTGGAGGCTATCACAGCAATGATAGAACGAGAAACCACTGAAAAACAGCGTAAAGAGATGAATGGAGGTCTAGTAGATCCGCTGCTAGTAAATGCTAGAGAGAATCTGGATTTGAGGATTGATTTTGAATGTATAGAGACAGATACTTTGCTTACCATCACCTTAGAGGATTTATCGGCTGGGCTTCAGTGTTGACGCGTTGAGTGGCAGAAGATGCAAAAGCCAAAAAAGGAAAAGGATTTACTAGCAGGTGTTCATTCTTTGTCTACTATTCCAGGTAGACCATACAAATATGTTTATTTTCTGTATTTTAACCTTTTCTTTTAATTCCATCTTTACTTCTCAGTCTGTAATTCATGTATTTCAACAGAGTTCTTATTGATGCATATTTGTATTGTTTTGTATGTTATTAAGCCATAATGTTTCCTTGGGATTACTTGTATTTCAGTATTTCTAGAGGCCATTCTTTTATGGTGAATGTGACCTATGTTCTCCTTTGTACAATTTTTTGCTATATAGGAAATCAGGAATATACGATGATACTCTCGGATAAAAACAAAGAATAAACAACAAAATAGATGATGATAAACACAATTCTCAAGAGTCGGTAGATATTAAAATGCATTCCAATAATTACTATGTCATGATTAATTTACAGTCCAACCCTAGAATGGTAATCAGAACACCATTGAGAGTGGTGTAAATTCAATTAATCGACAGCCACTTACTGAGCGAGATTTCAAAAAAACTTTGAATTACGTGGTCCAAAATCAAATATCGAATACAGCCCAGGATATGAGATGCAATCTCAATCTCATAAAATTAAGTGTTTAAAAACCTAACATTTTGATTTACATTGTGTGAAAAGAAGCAACTCTGAATTAGATAGTCAATGCAACCAAGATGTGAAAGATCATCAGGATTAACAAAAAAATAAAATAAAATTGCTTAAGAAATTAACTTAATGCTGACTATGGGGTTCGAACCCATGCGCACTTATGTGCAGAAGATTCTTAAGTCTTCCCCCTTAACCTCTCGGGCAAACCAGCGGATATGATATTCTCTTTAATTTGTTTTATTTATACGTTATGTACATTATAAGATATTTTTTTCCATTTTATTTAATTATTATTACTACTGTTGTGCGTATATTAAAGTGAACATATTGTCAATAATTTTTTTTTTTTCAGAAAGGTGATAAATTAATATCTATGACGTTTCATTAATGAAGTCTTATCCATACTCCATAAGTAACTAGGAACAAAGTAAACAAGCATTAAGATGTACAGAAAAACCAACGAAAACATTCTGAAAATTGAAATGAAGATTCAGAATCGATCGACCTTATTATATTTTTTCTGTACACAAGTATTTTCTAAAATAACCACTCGGAAAAATTAACGTTTTTCAAATTAATTTATTATATTATCACTAATTGCATTAACCTTGAAAATATCTTCCTGAGGTACTAGATTGATGTACAGAAATGAGTATTATTACTGTACGCAGATTTTGTAACGAGTATGGGCTTGTAAACGACTAGCTAGCTTTAGCTTTAGCTTTCCTTACATCCACCAATTCGTGTTCATCATTTTCCCCCTGCACCACGAAAAGAAACGTATATTTATTTGTTAATAAAATAAAAATAATTTATTATATCTTTGTTAATTTAATTTGGTTAACTATATACTTACAGCTATGGTAAAAGTAATTCCAACTTGAATTTCGCCATGATAGGTTTTGTCGGCGGAAACAATCCTATACTTTGAGTGGGAAGTTCTGCCTCGCCTTTCTCCATCCCTACTTCCAGTAATTCATTCAAATAGATGCTGCAATGCAATTCGTTCTTTCACACGTTAATTAATTATTTACATATATTAATTAGACAGAGTATAAAATAATAGGAGATCCCCATAGAATTAATTAAGTTAATCTTATTATGCCTATTTAATTTTTTCCCCATTTTCCATACGTTATTAGAAGGAAAAAAAAAAAAAACAAAAATCTTGTCTAGAATTTTTTTTGTCATAATGTCCACCATTTTTCCGGTTCATTCAGACCAAACCCATCGATTTAAATTTGGATTGACATTATAATTTATAGCGATGAAGTCATATTTACTTTCCAGTACAAGCGTGTTTACTAACGACCATATATACATTAATTACATTTGCTACACCCTCCATATCTATTCATTAAACCCATTTTACCTATTACCATATATGCCACTAAAACAACTAACTTCATTTTCTTTCCTACTTTATATGACAAAAATACCACCAAAAAAATTATTTTATCTTTTCAATTTATAATAAACAAATCATTTTCTTCCAACCAAATGGTTTTAATAAAAAGATAAGGAGGAAGTATTTAGTAAGTTGAGGCTTAACGTTGGCAATGGCCAAGGCAAGTCATCGTTGGTGAAACTGTCATGGTCCATAATTTTGAGAAGTAGTTTGTGTATGTGTTGCTGCTGCTCGCCTCCAAAATATTCCACCTTAAATTTAAATTCTCGTTCCACACTGCTCTCTTGCCGCCTTGCCCTACACCCATATATTTTTCACTTTCTTAACTATTGTTAACAATTTTTCTCAAATTAATATAAAGATTTATCTCCCTCATTTTCACATAATGATCATGTGACACAGACAGAGTGTTGGTCTTAGAATAGCCATTGAAAATGAATGTTAGTTACCGCTCGTAAAGATAACATTAATATTTAGGTGCAATTATAATAGTACGTAGCACAAAAACAAATTGATAGATTTTACAATTAATCGTATGTAATCATTCATGCAATATTTAAAAAATAGGTAGGTGGTGAGTAGAAGTAGCTCACCCTGGCGACATCGACAGATGCATCGTTGAAGGCGAGATTTGGAGGTATGACGTCGACCGGTGTGTGCTCTTCTGCTCTTCATTTTCATATTGAATCAAAACATACGGGTCTACCTACCTGCACCACTACCACTACTATTAATAACAACTACGTACACAACACATACAACTAACTTTCAAAACTTAAAATAACATTATTATTATTATTAGTATTATTATTATTATTATTAGTTATTATTATTATTATTATTATTATTGATTATTATTTATTCCGTAAATGAACTAAATGACAATGATAGCAGGCATAGCATGCACGAGTATTCCTTTCATTTGGTGGCGTGTTGTATTTGTCTCTCCATAATCTTACTTTTAATAGATAACGACAACTGTAATAAAAAAATTACTAGCTAGTATAAATTGGAATTTTTTATCATCTAGATAAGTTGACCTCAACAAACCCAATTGCCCACAGAAAAGAAACACAGCTACGTAATTATCAAAATAATTAATACGAATATATTTTCGAACATAGTAGGAGTATTTATAATTCCGTGCAAGAAAATTAATTCAGATAATTTATTATTTAATCGGACGATGATGATGCATGGTATTACTGTTGTGTTTTAACTCAATAAAAGAGTAGTTTTAAGTAGGATTAACGTGAACAGTGAGTTATTGGTGCTATGTTTTTGCATTACAATCAAGAAAAACCTGATAAATTAACAGTACAATTATGCTAAACATCAGCTACTGTGATCTATTTTCTCCATGTGCTGTTCGACTTAATTTAATCACACACACACACACACGATAGAATGACAAATTTATTCACGTACGTACTTAAGCATATTAAAATTACCGAAAATTTCTTTGTTTTGAGATCTCGTGCACCCACCACCGTCACCTCCATTATTCCTCCCATCATGATTTCGAATCTCCACCAATACGTAACTCTCTCTCTCTCTCTCTCTCTCTCTCTCTCAAATACACAAAAGTGGAAGGGGGTATGTTGTGTTCGAATGTATGGTCGACGGTTATATAGTTATATATATAGACACAAAGCAGCGCGATAGTCTACCGTAACGTCACACCTATGTCATGGTGCGATTTAAGCAAATGTTTAAAATATGTTAATTTTGTTTTGGAGAAATCATGAAGTGCAAAGTAATTTATTAATCTTATGTTTATACATTTTCAATTACAATTTAATTCAACAATTTATTAACAACTTTGCACACGAACTAAACCTTGTCTATGTTAATAAAGGAACTTTACTAAAATAGTGATTTTGAAATATCATAAATTATAGCAAGTAACAGAATAATAATTTACAATCTACAAATAAAGTACTCCAAACAATATCATAATGTAGTACTAGTACTTAGAGTCGCGTATTAATTTTCATGGAAACATACCAAAAAAATTATTCATAGAATTAAAAATTCAAGGATAATTAAATACTAGTACTATCATTGGTAGAGGAATTAATGAGAATCCAGTGCAAACATTACTAATTAATTAAAAGTTAATAGCACGACTTCTCTCCCTCTCTATACGAGTAGTTAAAAGCTAAACATGTACGCGCGTCAATGTCAAATCTAAACGTTAAAATTAATGTGTAATTTTTGTCACAGTATATTATTTCATATTATATTATTTTAACCAACTTTGACGTAGCATTGATTAAAAAAATTTATACAAAACCAATCTGTTTATAAGTATAATTCAACTTTAATCTAGTGGATCCATACGTTAGTTGCATAGTCACCAAGTAAATTAACAAATGAGTAGTGCAAAAAATTTTAGAATAAAGTTATTATTATTATTATTATTATTATTATTATTATTATTATTAATCATAGAAAGGGTTAGCTTCTATCATGATAATCCAAAGGATGCTTGTGAAGTATTGTGACAACTATTCATCATGGCTGAATATATAGATATGAATTCCGCAGGGAAGATATATAATATTTAAGGGGTATGTTTGGTTTCAAGGATATGATGGATAAGATTGATAAATAGGATATGATTATAGGATTTGGATTATTTATCATACGTTTGGTTGATTGATTATTCTATTTTAATTATTCTAGGATAAATAGAGAGAGAGACATCACAAAGTTGAAGAGAGAGAGAAGAGAGAGAGAGAGAGAGAGCGAGAGAGATAAGAGTTTGAACATTGATGTTAAAAATTGAGGGTAAAGTTGAAAATTTCTAAATGATTTGGATGAATGATTAATAATCGCCCCCAAATAGAAAGGATAATTTATCACTCACTTGATTGATATGATCAAGAGTCTCTTTATCCATCACGGGCCCAATCATACAAACTAAACATATGATTGTGCATATA